>CAJQUW010015889.1:0-477212 GCA_907163375.1 Prostheceraeus crozeri | reverse complement strand
TCAGTTGTCTGGTTATTTACACGCAACATTGCGTTCGAATAACCTCACGTCTTTTGATATCGGATCAAATCAAGCCTTGTTGGTAACTAAAAATTAATTTCATTTTTACTTATTGATTTAATGAACCGCAAACTTTCTTTTTTTGAAAGTACTTTCACAAAAAGACCCGTCAGCTGTCACCACTTTTCTAATAGGCCTATTAAAATTGTTATTAAAGGGTGCTCGTTATTAAACATAGTAACCTAGAAGAAGCTTCAATGATGTGGTAAACTGGGTTGAATAGGATCAGTTGTGCAAAATTGATCTTGTTGCCCAATCATAATTGGCATGGCGGAAATTATTGCATCTATACACTTATCGTCTTTGCACATAATTTCATTATATGCCAAAAATTTGACCGACTTACTGATCCAGTTCATTGTGTCAAACTTTTTTTTTACAAGATCGACCATTAGATAGGGTGTTTGTCAACCTTGACCATCATCACGAACGAGGTTGTGTGGACTATGTAGTCAACCATCACTGAGTTGCCACTTAAAAAATTTTTTAAAAAACACTTTGGATATGATGGTATATTTCTGGTGCGGCATTGATGCCAAAAATAAGTCACTTGTACTGGAAAATACCGAATGGGGTAATGAACGTGGTTATATTACGTGACTCTGGAGCTAATTCAATCTGATGGAATCCTAGGTTCATGTCAAGTCTGGAGAAAACTTTTCCTGTGCAAAGCTTTGTAACTGAGTCATTTACCAAGGGGAATGGGTACTTGATTCTTTCTATTGCCTTATTAGCCTGTCGCATGTCAACACAGATGCGTACACGGCCGTCAGACTTCGGTACCACGACTATTGGACTTATCCACTTAGACGGTTTGTTCACGGGTTCTATGACGTCGGCATCGACCAACTCGTTCAGTGCCTGTTTAACCTGTTCTTGCAGCTGAAATAGGATTGGACGAACTTTCTGCGCTACAGGACTAACTGTTTTATCGATGGATAAATCTAGCTGATAATAAGCCAGTTTTCCTAATCCTGAGAATAATGATTCATGCTTTAAGAGCATGTTATCTAGATCAGAGCTCCTTCCCACAGAGTTGACATTTAACGAAACAAGTCCTAGTTCGCTAGCTGTCCGTTTCCCTAAAATAGGTATGTCTTCTCCGACGAATACAAGAAACTCAGCGTCAACAGATCTGTCACCTACACTGACATTGGTCGTAAATCTACCTTTAACATTCAATCCCTCTCGATGGCCATAGGAGTAAATCTTTTCATTTTCAACCTTCCACGACTCGCAGTGGATCCCACTATCCTTCAGCCTGTTCCATGTCTCTTCATCGACTATATTCATGGAAGCTCCTGTGTCAATAAGTAAACCAAGTGATGAACCACCTACAGAACAAGTCACCATCTCTTTGTCATCAGAACTACATACCGACCTGTAACACGCTGAATCCGCCTCCGATTGGCTGACAACTGCGAAAGCATAAGCTTGATCCCTACCACACTGCACTCTCATCCGTTCTAGGCCTATTCTCTTGAATCAAGTTCACTTTGCTTTTAGTCCTACAGCATGCAGTTGCATGTCCGGTTTTCCTGCACTTGTTGCACTTCATTTTCCACCCGGGACACTTAAAATCCTTAGCCATATGTCCAGTCTGACCGCAACGGTAACATAGGGCATTAGTATTTATCAGAGGAGTCCGTCAAAACAGATCTATGTTTTATACGCAGTTTATTGCGAGTACTTTCGGACACCACCGGAGTCCATCTTCAGGCGAATGAAATGACAAAATTGGCATAGATGAAAAGATTTCACAGGGATGAAGTTGATCACAGTAGAATGCTATGAAACATGATAAGACCAGACTACTTCGACAAAATTAAAACAGTAAGATGATGCAAAATCAAAATAAAAGGACGGAAGAAAATCAAAGTAACTAGCTGTGAAGCATTAAATAGCAATGGATTCAAACCCGTTATTCGAAACTATAAGGCATTAGGCATACCTTTGGAGCTTGGCCTACCGAAATGTCTATTCTCTTCCTGCTTGAAACTACTTTTCCTGCCCGTTCCACCTGCACCCCTGTCAGGTTTGAAACGCCGAACGCTATTCACCGTTTTTGTACTAGTTTCCTGAAAGTTCCTAGCCTGGGCTCTTGTGACTTCAAATGCCCGGCACCTTTGGACAACATAATCTAATGACTGTTTATCACCTTTCTCTAAAATTTTCTCACGTAATGTCTGGGCTCTCAACCCCTCTACGATTTGGTCAATGATCGCCTCCTCTGGGTTATCAAAGTCGCACAGACCTGCTTGTTGCTTCACTCTAGTGATAAATTGGTCAACACTATCGTTGTCTTGCTGTAATTTACGAAACAAATGGCGCTCGTAAATCTTGTTGGTTTTAGGTGCAAAGTACGTGTTTAAACTATCACAGCACAACTGGAAACTATCGGTGCCTTTAGGCTCAGCGGCTTCAAGAGTTTCATAGATGTCTTGTACATCACTGCCTGCAAGATGCAACAACAAAGCCTTTTTCTGGTCAGCTGATGTGATATTTCTACCTACAGCTAAGTAGTTGAAACTCCGCAAATACTTCTTCCATCTCGAGTTAGCACTTTCCGATTTAACGTCGAACGAGCCTAAGCCTAGGTTTTCAAGACTCATTTCTTTAAATAAAAAAATGAACCCTATCACAAAATAACCAGAAATAACTTTATAGAAAATAATAAAGAAATTATTTCCGCAAAATCAATGAAACCCGTAGCAGCATAGAACACTTTTAACCCGTTTTTTTCCAGTTGCCAAATTATGTGCCGTACGAGTGGTTATATACTTATTAAAGTACATGCGGGTAAGTAAAAACACATCGTTTCACTATCACACGGTAAGCGATTGTGATACCTTTTATTTCAGATTCAATGCTGTTATAAACAAGCGTGACCTTGAGATGGTTAATAACATCAATATTCGCAGCCATAGATAGCGCGTACATTACACTGCCACTGGTACAGCAAAATAACATAATCAATTACAATGATTTCAATTAACTTTGAAAGATATGAATGGGTCCACATCACTATTCAGATTCAAGAAATGAAACATGAATTTAGTGAACCATAAAATCATTCGGGTGAAAATTGAATTAAAAATTTGAAATCTCAGCCAAGAAAGCACAAATAACATCGCGTCTTTTTCATGAAGACTTCCATTATAAAGCGGTTCATGAAATTCTCTTGTTAATCAGCCTAATTTCCGCTTAGTTGGGATGATTATTTATTAGAAAATATTCATTCCTTTTGATATCCAACTTGTTTCACACTACTTATAAAGGGAATCATCTCGGTAGTATTTAAATTGTCAAAATTTTGACATTTTAGAAACTGCTCAAATATTTTTTGGACTTCGGGAACGCAATCTCCTCAAAAAACTGAATCTTTTGATTTAAAATTTTCACTGTATACACATACTTTTTTGAGTCGACACTGTACCTATATATCCGTACTCTATGGTCATGACTAAGAAAACTTTCTAAAATGAATGAAAATTCGTGAAGGTTTCTCTCCTTTTTTTTATTTTTCGCGCAAAGTTAAGAAAGGTAAAGGTAAAAACATGTGTACAACCCAATCTTTCGGATGTTCACCCGTCCTCTAGGGTATCAACGGTAAAACTGAATGAAGTAAATGAAGACTTGCTGTCGGACTGCGGATGATGTAAACAAAAAATCGATTAGCTCATTGGCGACTGATTTGCGGAGAAAGACGTTTAATGTAGTTCGCTTCAATCAAGCGAGTATCCAGAGGGTCAGAACACTTTTCAAGAACAGTCAAATCAAAATCATTGTGGCGAACGTGATCAGACAGAGCACTAATGGAGTTTCTATTATGCAAACTGTGACTATGCTCCATAAAACGAAATTTAAATGGCCTGTTGCTCATACCAATATAAAATTGCTTACACAAATTACATGTAAATTTGTATATTATATGACGGCTTCTAATGTTGTACAGTTCAAGTTTTCTGGTAAGTAATTACACAAGTCACATTTCGCATGATTCTGTTTTTTCTTTATTTTCTTGGACTATTGTACAAAGTTTTATTTGTATGCTAACTAGTTTGACTGGGAAGTTGTACTTATCAATTAATTTACAGATTTTTCTGTCCGTACGCTCATTAATGAAATTGATTGCAGTTTAATGAATTGAAATGTGATTACTTTCCAGAAAACGTGAACTGTATGGCAGTCATATGACATAGAAATCTACATGTAATTCATTGGATACATTACATGTATATTATACATTATACATGATTACATGTAATTATAGCAAGCATCTTAATTAAGCAGAAATTAAGCTGATGATCTAGGAAATTTCATGATTATGATGTACAGGGTGGCGCACGTAAACCGCCAGATTTTAAACTTTTATTACTCCTTAAATATTCATCCGATCGTCATGAAATTTCGACTCAGACTGGTTTGGAGTATAGGATTTATGATGATTATACCTGTTGTACTGAGAATTGTCAGAAAATTCTGATTCTATTGACCGAATGACATGTACTCATTTTGTTGACATCGAAAATCTAGATCAAGTTACATGTAATTAACTTAGCATGAATCGTATTCTGCACGACGAATTGTGCGCAGTCTTGAAGTGAATATTGTTCAGTTACTTCCATGTCATATAAAATACCATTCGACGATTAAATCACCATCTGAAAAGAATCGAACATAGAAGAATGGATGATTATTCGGTTGCAGAACAAGCAAAATGCGCGGCTTGGTACGAATGCCTCAAGAGTCCAGTGGAGGTACAAAGGCTTTATCATTCAGAGTATGGCAAGAACGCGAGAGCACCGGATGCCCGTACCATAAAGCGGTGGCACACAAACCTGTTGACCAGTGGTAGTGTGGTGACTGTCAAGCGGGACCGGTCATCTGAACGAACGGAGCAGAATGTGGAACAAGTTGTGGAGAACTTCGGGGAGGACCCAAACACATCTACCCGTCGTGCATCCAATGCACTTCAAGTGAGTCGCCGCACTATCCAGCGCATCCTCCATGACTATGGATGGCATCCGTACAAGGTCCAGGTGGTACAGCGATTACACGAAAAAGATCTAGAAAACCGAATGGAGTTCGCAGAACAGGAGCTACAGCGCCTCCAAGGCAACCGGAACCATTTAGTGGAACTAACCTGGTCCGATGAAGCTCACTTCCATCTGGATGGTGGTGTGAATCGCCACAATTGTCGTTATTGGGTCAACCAGAACCCTCACTGGATCAAGCAAGAGTCTATGCACTCGCCACGCACCACCGTCTGGGCGACAATCAGCCAATCAGGTATCTACGGACCGTTCTTCTTCGACACCTCCGCCAACAAGGATCGGTATCTCAAGATGCTACAGGAGGAATTTTGGCCAGCGGTGCAGTCGGACAGAAGAGGCAGGAGCATCATATTCATGCAGGATGGTGCACCTCCACACTGGGGACTTCCTGTGCGTGAGTGGTTGAACAAGAAGATGCCTAACAGATGGATGGGATGTGGATCTCCTAACATGCCCTGGTCAACGCCTTGCGATTTCTTCTTGTGGGGTTTTGTCAAGTCCAAGGTTTACCATACGCGGCCAACATCCATGCAAGACCTGAAGGACCGCATCATACAAGCATTTCAAGAAGTGACAACTGAGATGTGTCGAGAAACTGCTCTGGCCTACCAAAAGCGACTCGAATCCGTCCTCGAGAATGGAGGAGGACACGTTGAAGTTCGATGACTACCAACACTTTTTCTTATGTTTTTCATTTAACAAATGTTTTCTATGACATTTACCTTAATTCGTTTTGGTCATTATTGATAAAGACGTGGGGAAATAAAGGGAAAAGTTTATCATTAAATTTTACATGTTAAGATAATTGTTGAGATGTCAATTTTACTACATGTCATTCGGACAATAGAATCAGAATTTTCTGACAATTCTCAGTACAACAGGTATAATCATCATAAATCCTATACTCCAAACTAGTCTGAGTCGAAATTTCATGACGATTGGATGAATATTTGAGGAGTATTAAAGTTTAAAATCTGGCGGTTTACGTGCGCCACCCTGTATATCCCTGCAAGTCTTCAAGGAATAGTTGAGAGCTTCTTGGCTGAGATGTCAAGTTTTTAATTCAATTTTCAGCGCAAGATTTTATGATGCGTCATTTCTTGAATCTGAATACTGATGTGAACTTTGGACCCCTTTGTGTGTACGCGGCCATTAACATCCTTTAATTAAAGCTAATTATGATAAGCTTCCTTGATTATGATGTTTTGCTCTACCATAGTAAGAGTTTGTGATGTGATCACCCTAAACAAAATAATCTTGAAGCTTTTAGTGATGGTAACCCATCGAATTGCTAATTCAAAAACTATGTTACTTCTCCAAATTGACATGATATGGAGAATTTGTGGAATACTATTCCTTATTCTGTATTGCTATCATAGAGGCAGAGTGCGTCGATTCAAACAAAAGTATCTGTATACAGTGAAAATTTTTATATGACGAGATTCAGTTTTTTGCCGAGATTACTTTCCTGCGGTCCAAAAATTATTTGAGCATTTTTTAAGAAGCCAATTATTTTAAAATTATGCCTGCATTTATATACTACCGAGATCGAGATGACGCCTCGACATAAGGTTGGATCCATAGGTACTCGCCTCATTCATAAGTTGGATATCAAAGGGAATGAACATTTGCTGACAAGCAGCTTAATTAAGCGGAAATCAAACTGATTTTCCAAGGAAATTCATGAGCTGCATTAAAATGCAAGTCCTCATAAAAACGTCGACATCTTTTTGTGCTTTCTGGTTGAAATTTCAAGTTCTTAATTCCATTTTCACCGACATGATTTTATGATTCGGTCACTATATTCATGTTCCATTTCATGAATCTGAATAGTGATGTGGGCCCATTTACATCTCTAAAAGTTAATTGAAATCATTGTCCTTGATTAAGTTATTTTGCTCTATTGGCAGGTTCCTTGTTAGTCCGGGAGCTAGCGTGAAGTTGTGCAGGGAACGAGGTAGTACATAAAACTTTCACATAGCATAGTACACCTCTAACCTACTGCAAAACTTCGCGTCTGCCGGATCAGATCATTTGCTTTTCAGAAATAGAGAGGATAACACAATCCTATGTATTTCCAGTGGCAAAATTGTGACATTTAAGATGTTGACTCCATTTTTTCGAATTTTTGCTCAAAAAAATATACAAATTGATATTTTGTTGAACTGGTTATTATAGAAATCATCTACAGATCATGATCTTTCAAATGAGTTATCATTCAGTGACAGAGGATGAAGTAAAGTGTACAAACAGACACTTTTCGTTGGTGTAACTGCAAATTTTAACATAGAAATTTCAGGAAAATTGTTGATATACTTTAACGAAAAGTGTCTGTTTGTACACTTTACTTCATCCTCTGTCACTGAATGATAACTCATTTGAAAGATCATGATCTGTAGATGATTTCTGTAATAACCAGTTCAACAAAATACCAATTTGTGTAATTTTTATGAGCAAAAATTCGAAAAAATGGAGTCAACACCTCAAATGTCACAATTTTACCACTGGAAATACATAGGATTGTGTTATCCTCTCTATTTCTGAAAAGCAAATGATCTGATCCGGCAGACGCGAAGTTTTGCAGTAGGTTAGAGGTGTACTATGCTATGTGAAAGTTTTATGTACTACCTCGTTCCCTGCACAACTTCACGCTAGCTCCCGGACTATGTATATGTGATCACGCTTAAGAAAATACTCTTGAGGTTGAGTATGAAAGAAACAGGAACCATCGAATTGCTAATTTAACAAACATTACCTCTCCAAGGCTGTCATGACACTGAGTATCTGCAAAATGCAATCATTCCTTCTGTATTACTATTGCAACCTCGTCTTATTCTATGTAGAAGACAAGTATTCGGTCCCCACGAGTTCAAATCCGATGTGGTTCAGCTATGAGGAAATCCGAAGACAAAAAGGCGTTTCAAATAAATACATTTTGCTTCTGGACACATAAAACCGGCCGCAATGATGCTATCATTTTCGCTTCGAGAAATGGTAGCAACATTGGGTGGCGAGCGCGAACCAGCTGCTTGAAGTAGGAGATCTTCTCGTTGGCGCGATCGAACGATGTACACGTCATCGTGTGACGCGTGACCGCGCTTGTCGGTGCTGCTGAAGATCGCCTGCACTTGTCCTTCATCAGCCATTGTGGAAGGTGTTCATCAGCTCGCTTGGCCAACCACCTCTCCGTGCGTCCGACGTAACTGTCACCACAGTTATATGTTGATTGGTAAACGATGTCGGAGGCTCAGGTCGGCGGCAGCGGATCCTTGAGGGTGCGAGCTGGAATCTTGGTGATGTAGAAGACGATCTTCGGCTCGATGGCATAGAACGCCAGAGCTGTTGCAGCACGGACTTTCATTCTCACTTCGCTTGAGAACTGTTCTCACAAATACGGAACCATCAGGTAAGCTGGTTTCTTTTCAGGTCCAGTAACAGCTTCTCTTTGCCTTTGCAGGCTGTACTTTTCGATGAATGAGGATGGATAGCCATTATCGCGTAAAGTTTCAAAGAGAAACTTTATTTCACCATTGAGATGCTCGAAGCTGCAGATCCGTCTCGTACGATCGAAAAGATTTTTTACTAAATTTCTTTTGTAAGAAGTAGGAACAAAGCTAAAGAAATGAAGGTAAAGACCTGTCCACGTCGGCTTTCTATGAATACAGGTCGATAAAGAATTGTCGTTGTTTTTTATGACTAACACATCCAGAAAGGGAAGTTTTCCGGCCTCAGCCGATTCTTTAGTAAAATGAAGATTAGGATGAACGCTATTTATCATGGAGGCGAATTTAGTGATGTGATTTTCATCATTAAAGACAACAAAGGTGTCATCTACATAGCGAAAATAGTGCATCGAGCTATATCACTGACTATTTTTGAAAATATGATTTTCAGCATAACCCATAAAAATGTCAGCTAAACAGGAACCAAGAGGGCTACCCATGGCGACGCCATCTTTTGAAAATATAGTTTGTTGTTGAATTTGAATTGGATTTTACTGAATTTGGATGAAGTTTTGACGGCGCGTTGCCGCTTGGCAAAGTGGCGACTCCAAGAGCAATTCTACGAACGGTGCCTGGACGAATCTCTTGTACCTCCTGACGTGCAGCGCAAGGTCGCTTATAGGGGCCTCCAAAGAACTGCCAACACTTGTCAGCGTTACCTGCAGGCTGAACTTGACGACCTCCGAATGAGGATGGAAAGCCAAATTCGCTTTGTTGCTGAACACAAGCACGTTGTCTACCTGCTCGCTCTAGTCTCGCTCATTAAATTCTCTAAGCTTAGTACTGAAGCGGTCAACAATTGCCGCAAAAAAGTCAGCATTTCTTTGAGTTATAAGAATAAAAATTCCATACCTTGGATTGAAGGTAAATCCTATCCTTCTCCTTTGAATAAGCATATAATTAATCCTTCGTCTCATAATTTAAATAAATTTGAAACCCAGGCTCTAAGTCGTGGCCTAAAATTCAGAATTCCGTCTAAGCCCCACCAACCGAGTGTGGATGCCGAATTTGAAAGTTATTTTCACCAACTCCAGTCCACCAGTGCAGTAGAAGAGCATCTTCCAAAACTAAAAGCTGAGTTAGTTTCCACTGCTAAGGATTTTTCTAAAAGACGCTTCATTAAAAGTCCTATAGATAAAAATCAGATGAACGACCTAAAATCTCTAAAGCAAAATAAGGATCTTGTCATCGCTATAGTCCCGACAAAGGAAATGCAGTCGTCTTAATGAACAAGTCCGACTATGTTGAGAAGATGCAAGACATTTTGAATGATTCTAATAAATTCGAAGTTGATAATTTCGGGATCGACCTGACACCTAAAATCGAAAAACAAATTAACGAAGCCATTTCAGAACTAACTAGGAATCAAATAATCACTAATGCGGAGTCAAACATATTGAAAAGTCGTGGCACCGTCATACCTCGGATTTATGGGCTCCCTAAGCTTCATAAAGAAGGGATACCGTTACGCCCTATTCTTAGTATGGTTAATTCGCCATATCACAAATAGCTAGGTGGCTCGTTGATATCCTCGCGCCCTTTCGTGAAGCAGTATGCAATCATACTCTAAAAGATTCGTTTCATCTTATCAATCGCATTCGCTCTATATATTTAAGTGGCAAAATATTTTGTTCGTTTGATGTCACATCACTCTTTACCAACGTGCCTCTGGTGGAAACCGTTGAATTCATAGAAGTTATTAAACACAAATATAACATTGACATTAGACTAGATATCAAAAAGCTGAAGTCCCTAATTCTTTTGTGCAGTAGTAAAATCCAATTCAAATTCAACAACAAACTATATTTTCAAAAAGATGGCGTCGCCATGGGTAGCCCTCTCGGTCCCTGTTTAGCTGACATTTTTATGGGTTATGCTGAAAATTATATTTTCAAAAATAGTCAGTGATATAGCCCGATGCACTATTTTCGCTATGTAGATGACACCTTTGTTGTCTTTAATGATGAAAATCACATCACTAAATTCGCCTCCATGATAAATAGCGTTCATCCTAATCTTCATTTTACTAAAGAATCGGCTGAGGCCGGAAAACTTCCCTTTCTGGATGTGTTAGTCATAAAAAACAACGACAATTCTTTATCGACCCGTATTCATAGTTTCTTTAGCTTTGTTCCTACTTCTTACAAAAGAAATTTAGTAAAAAATCTTTTCGATCGTACGAGACGGATCTGCAGCTTCGAGCATCTCAATGGTGAAATAAAGTTTCTCTTTGAAACTTTACGCGATAATGGCTATCCATCCTCATTCATCGAAAAGTACAGCCTGCAAAGGCAAAGAGAAGCTGTTACTGGACCTGAAAAGAAACCAGCTTACCTGATGGTTCCGTATTTGTGAGAACAGTTCTCAAGCGAAGTGAGAATGAAAGTCCGTGCTGCAACAGCTCTGGCGTTCTATGCCATCGAGCCGAAGATCGTCTTCTACACCACCAAGATTCCAGCCCACCCCTCAAGGATCCGCTGCCGCCGACCTGAGCCTCCGACATCGTTTACAATCCACAAATAACTGTGGTGACAGTTACGTCGGACGCACGGAGAGGTGGTTGGCCAAGCGAGCTGATGAACACCTTCCACAATGGCTGATGAAGGACAAGTGCAGGCGATCTTCAGCAGCACCGACAAGCGCGGTCACGCGTCACACGATGACGTGTACATCGTTCGATCGCGCCAACGAGAAGATCTCCTACTTCAAGCAGCTGGTTCGCGCTCGCCACCCAATGTTGCTACCATTTCTCGAACCGACAATGATAGCATCATTGCGGCCGGTTTTATGTGTCCAGAAGCAAACTGTATTAACGCTCGCTCTTCCGTGGCAGTGACTTCAACTCCGTCCTTTCTTTCATTTTAACTGTATATAATGACTTGATTTTTCCTTTATTGTGCGCGTTCCGAAGTGTTGCCCGAAAAGAATTGGCGAAAGGCCTCGCAACTGATGACATCGTTTTGTCTTATCTTTATTACCAATACATGAAATGTTTTGAAATTTCCATATGTTTCCACAAAAGCACGTGGTTTGTCCTTTACATTGGTGAATATCAGAGAAAGCGAAGAAACGAAATATGTAAAGTCTATTTATTATCATTTGCACTAGATTAAATTTCTTGTCGATCAGGCTTGAGATTCATGTCGTTAATCTACCAATTCTCATACGATGATGAAAATCATCACAGCAGCCATTTACAATATAATATAATGAATTCCAAACACTTCCGCATACACGCTCAAAACAGATGTCTGTACCGACTACAGATGCTATTATTGGAAATAGAAAAAGGACAATGGTCACCATGTGTTGAGGAAATTAAAAATGGATATTATAAAACAGCAGGAGATAAAAATTGGAAAAGTGGAGGTAGAACATAGAAATACAATGATGCTACTACACCGATTACAAGTGGACTGATGCTACACTGCAACTGAGACTACACACGGTGGTAAATGGTGGTAGTGGACAAGTGGAAAGTGGATAATGGAGGTAAGCAATAGAACTCTCTAGTAAACACTCTATTACTCCGAGAGCAATCGAACTATGTACACTCTACCTAAGACTACACATGGAAAATACAATTTCTCCACTTGAATTTGCTATCGCCAGTTTCTTAATCCGCTGGCAATACTTCATGGAATCGAGCATTTCTTCATTTGTCGACATCCACAATGACATGATTATAGTTACAATACTTCGACCACTACTCCAGCCTTCAGCTACCGATTAAGGTTTATAAAGCATAATACTTCCTCCATCAATCATGAGCAGGTACTCTTCCAGTTGTGTTTCGACCCCTGACCTGAACACTCATACCCAGACGAGCGGGGTCCCACACATTGTGGCTGACAAAATACTCAATAGCTAATGATATGTTTGGAAAGATATGTCAAAAAGATAAGTCAGACATCATGCAAATGTTGCGTTTCCGCATGTAGACTCAGAAGGCAGTGGATATTTCACTGGATGAGCCTGACCATTATTCTTCATTCTTCTATTGCCGCGCCTCATGTTTCGTAGCTTTAGAGGACTCCAAATAACCCAATATAGCAAGAAATAAACATCCGAGTATGTCTTGAAAGGCTGATGTGTTTTTATTCGGCTTCTAAGTTGTTTTGAAAAACTTTGCGACCCTTGTAGCAAGGCAAACGCATTTCCCATCTTTAAGCGATTTTTTGTAGATAATTTGTTTGCCTGTATTACTTATCTGCCTATGTAGCAATCAATGTCAACGGTTCAGCTGATCTGCCAGTGCATTAGCCGCAAGACCAAAATTGCACCATACCAGGCGTATTAATTGCCACTCCCATCTGCAATCTGTGCATAGAGCGCACTGGAGTTTTCAGTTTTAGATTCTTCCGAATTTCAAGTGCGCCAGATGTATGTTTTAAAGCATACCTGAAAAAATTGCGCCGAGGACGAGGCAAGGCGCACCGAAGTCAGGACCAGGTGCGACGAGGCCAGAGCCGAGCGCGCCGGATACAACGTTACTTGCGCGGCAGACGTGTGATCTATTTCTAGAACTTCAGAAACCAAACACCCGCCAGTGCGCCAAAGCCTGCCAAAGTAATTTCGGTGCACCCCTGTAGATCACAGTTCGGTGGTGACTGCCATTTCGAAAAGCCTAAATATGTGCATACTCAACCTAAAGCGCGAGTTACAGATAGGATTTGTTTTCAACAACTTTCTCGCATCTTTATCCCTTTGCAAATTTATAATCGGAGGCCCACTCTATATTTTGTTGAACAGACAATAACATGAGTGAGCAGTAAGCCAAGAAGAAGCTACAATAAAGCCTAAAAAACGACGCTGGGGCCCCAGTTACCACATTATCATTCCTACGATCTTATTCCAAAAATGATTTTTTTTCAATTTTATTTTATCTAAAATATTTGATTTAGACCTAAATTCTCCTGATCAGAGAATCTCCTGAGTTCTTCAAAATCTTACTCAGCACTCCTTGGCGCACTATTCCAACAATTAGGGCTGTATGAGATAATCAATTGCCATCTATCAGCATCATGTCGGTCTTCATGCATCTGGAGTTCGAATCTCCAGTCTCATTGGAAGTTGCAAAAGCTGACAGACTTAGCTATCATCAAAACATGTGTACATGTGTCATCAATGCTTTCATGACCAATTTCAAATCTTGAGGTTTAATTTGTAGTGGTCATACTTGTTGTCAATATATGACATTCCTTGATTTTGTTGTAGATGTGTTCAGTGTTTTACAGAAATTTGAAAGTATAGGTTAGTCTTAAAAAATTTGTGCAGCACCTTGCTTTTGAAAGACAAACGCACGCTTGAATCGTATCTTAACAACGGCTATTTGCTGCACTGATATCCATGTAAGCGAAAACAAAGTACCACAGAAAATTCTGTTCTTGCGACTTATCACTGTCATATACATGTATTCCCCGCTTGTCGCTGTGTAGATTCAGAGTCAGCATTTGAATGAGAACTCCTGTATCACCGGAGTGTAGTTTTTCAACTCCGATGCAAATACACTGACCTCCATATGCAACACAGCAAAAGCAGAATAGGTATGATTTTTATTCAAATTTATATCTAAAGCAACACTTGTAAGTCACATCTACCAACAAAGTTATAAAATGCCTATACGCCATGTTCAATAATCTAGATGTAGCGTAGGCTAGCCTAGACAACCTAACAATGTTGTATCAATTTATTGATTAGTCGTATTCAGTTAATACAAATAGACTTGGGTGAGATATTTACATATACACAATGAAAATGCGCTTTGATGATGTAGGCTTAATTCCGTGAAATCTTATTTCAGATTTTAATGCTTACATTGTGAGACATACATATTATTATATTTATATGGACATGAAATGTATTAAAAGTTCTGATATTTGAATCATCTCCTGCTCCAATCATTTTCAAAAACCTCAAACCCAGTCAAAATCATCTTTACAAACGACTATGTCTGTTATACGTTAAACGACTGTATGCAAACAGAAATACCTAGATAATTTGCGAAAATATAATTGTCCACAGATGATTCCAATGTTTTCGCTATCTTCATAATTGGGTAAATGATTGAAACTAGTTTTAAGTATGGTAATGGGATGTCTGTCACGATGTCAAATGACTCATTAGGACGTCTCGTAGGAGCACTTTGAAGACGTACGTTGGATGTCCCGGCGGGATGTCAGACTGACGTCCTGTGAGAGTTCCGCTGTGACGTACGTGGGATGTCTCGGCGGGATGTCATACTGACGTCCTGTGATGCTTCCGCTGTGACGTCTTTTTTACTGTCAAATAAGACGTACGTGGGCCATCCTGGAATGACGTCGTCATGACATCCCGCTGACGTCACATGTTTACTGGGTTGACCCTTGTGTTTTAGGCATTTTTGACTTAGCAGACTCAAGCTTATTCTAGGTTCAGTAAAAACTGAAATTTTTCATGTAAAATTGAGTCAGAAATTGAATAGAATCACAGATTAAATTTACTGCGGTTTAAATTCAACTTAAAACAAGCTGAAGGACAGTCGGACCAAATTAGAGATCGTCGAACCTGATATTTTTACCAATAATTGGATAGGGAGTTCGATAGCTTTTATGTGATGTATTTAGAAAGTGAAGAGAACCAAGCTGTTCATCTAACGCTTGATTTTCCAAGTAATTAAATACCTTCAGTGTTCAACTGCAGAAATGACATATTTCTTGTATTTATCGTATATTTATGATACGTATAGCAAAACTATAGCTGAACTTAGAAGTAGACCTACTTTATATAATTCAAGTTCATGATAGACCATTTTAGACCACGAAATCTCGATACCGCGACTTCAGAAATTCGGAATCTCATAGTGAGTACTCCGTTAATGAATGCCGATGCTCCGCACGATGCACTTGTCCATCTTGCTAAGATGTATCGTAGCATCCGTGGGTCCAGAGTTCCGCCCGAGTGACATCGTAGCATCTCAGAGAGAAAGAGAGAGAGAGAGAGAGTGCTTAGTTCTGCTTGAGAAACTCTTCATTGATGTTTTGGTTGCCGGGTTAGAAATACATTTCGCTTGTACTTTAGCATATGCTTTGGTGCAACGTTTTACAATTTTTAGTTCACCGAACGGTTTATCGGTGAGAGAGAAGGTGAGGCTAGCGCAAGCCTTAATATGAATCATTCCAAAAAAATGCACACATAATGGGCCTATAATAGAAATAACATTGCACAATCTGCTTGGAATTTTGGTTGACCATTGAGATGAAAGCTATCTCTCTATCATGAATTGGCATCATTAATATGCATATTATTTCATAAAGGTATTTCGTTCTCTATTTTTTCATTTAGTACACGAATTAAGTAGCAATTCTGTGAATTGTACATGTACAATTGCAAAAAAGCCTGCGACTATTGTTTGTTGGCAAACAGTGAAAACAGTTTTGTTCCCCTAATCCGAGCACTTTCTGCAACAAGGATCTGTGGTATACACATTGGGTATTTAATAAATGGGGAGTTACCACTCTACCTGATATATTTACTCTATGGACTGTTCTCTGCGCCTTCTTTTTCCATGGGCGGCCTACGCTGCGAAAGAAGTCATTCCAAGTCATTCTCGAGGCTTTCTTATTTTACAGATGCTTTTGATTGTGACTGAAAGCTGAAAACAAAAGTAGATTCAGAAATTAGGCGCAGCAGGAAATGCATGTATTGGCAACCTAACTGGCAAACGCAGTTAGGATGAGCGTGATTGATGATTTAGGAGCATGTCAAGCAGACCATTGATCCTTGCTTTATGATGTTCCGATGCAGTTTTGTATCGATAGATTTGTTTTTCTGATGATTTATTCGTTAATGTTCATCATTTCTATTTATTACATGAACGTCAGAATATTTGAAAATCTCATGTGGTTGCAAGGATCGCGAGTTTAAGGAAATAATATACATCTATCATGGCAACAAACAATTCTACTGAAGCAACGGATTTACCTAGCAAATACAAAGGAGATACTGACCGAGAACGCAGGGTAATTATGATTTTCTTGAACTTGTTAAATAGGGTGAACCTGCAAGTTTCTGCAAACCTCATACCGCATGTCTGCAATAGTCGATTGCTTCAACGAGTGAGCCCTGGGTTTTGTTTCGTGAACACAATTAAATCAAAGATATGAATCTAGATTGCGATGCATCTGATAGCCGTTGATCGTCAAAACTGAGTTTTTGCATAGAACTCAATCATATTCTGAGTTGGCGTGTAGTACCCTCTGAATTGATGTGTATCTGACACTATAGGCGATAGACTGGACAAAATGCTCACTGTGTTGAACACTTTTGCGTATGCATTTGATGAGCTGAGTTAAGCTATAATCGTTAATAATAATACAGTCGTATAATGGTTTATCACTATTAAAATGTCTACATCAAGTGTTTCTGTTGTTTTAGCTGCATCTGCTAACACATGTATTTTTACAGAAAGACGACAAAAATTGGTTTTTTGTGTTTACATTTGCAAAATTGTGTTCTACATTCCCAAAAACTTCTTGCAATCTATAGATCTGTGCAAGCTTATGTAACTTCAGTGTGTAGACTACATTTTCTAAATTTTTAATAATAATAATATGGCTTTATTACACTTCTAAACAAGATTCGGAAGTGGCATGTACAACATTACAGAAGATAAAATATGAAGGAAACTTAAGCAAATCTAATGAAAGACGACTGAAACCGCTTGGTTTTGGCCATCACTTTCATGTGAAGGAATTCTTTGCGAGTAGAAGACCTAGATGATGATTTGTCAAATATCACATGCAAGGGATGCTGAGGGCACATCGCTTTATTTGATAGGCGTCTTGCCATCAAGTCACAAAAATCAGCAAATTTGATTTTCCCCTTAATCCGAAAAATTCGGAAAACACGTTCTTCAAATTGGGTTAGCTGCCGGAAGGAAGTTTTGTTAACGCTACACCATGCAGGAAAGCTGTAGCTGGCTACCGATCGTATGAGTGTACAGTACACCAGCCACATGATGCGCTGAGGAGCGTTAATCCGTTTAAGAGAGTAGAGCATGTACAGTCTTTTCCTGGCACGGCTCAAGACATTCTTAATGTGATGGTGCCACGTTAGCTGATCATCAAATGTAATGCCCAAGATTTTTGCCGTCTTTACTGCTTCAATTTCACAATTAGATGCTGTATCTTCCAATGGAGCCAAAACAATGGACCGTTTCGTTTGTATGTTCATGACTTTCGTCTTATTGTTGTTAAGTTTGAATCCATGAGATTCAGACCAATAAGTCAGATGGTCAAGTTCAGAACTAAGATGATCTTCGCTGGCATGCCGTGAACGTAGGAACGTGCTTATTGAACCCCTAGGATTCAAGCTACTTTAATATGCATGTAGTTTTTAAACATTTATCACCAGGAGCCCACTGTGCTATTTCAAAATATGCCTACCGACGCATGAATCACAAAGTCTACAGCAGTTTGATCATTTAATACATGTTCGTTTTCCGTTTTCCATGTAGAAGAACGGAATCAGATGGTTATTGCTTTCGAATTTCGCGCCTCCACTTGTGCTGATCGTTGATGATTGCAGGATTTTGGTCCAGAGTTCGAAGATCATCGGACACGACCTCTGATCATGCCTTTCTTTGTTTTTGATTGCAACCTCTGTCTTCTACCTATGACATCATGCTGAAAAGATCTCTTCACTTAGTTATCTTCGTCCCTTCTTATTGTGACTTGATAATATATACTTTCTACATTTAGCTTCTTCCTAAGGTGTTCACTCCTGTGACAATCGATCAATCGTACACAACACAAGTTGCAAATAGACAGAACTTCCGCCATCCACAACCCGCAACTTTGTTTTTTGCTATTTCTTTATTGAATGTCACCCACGTTTACAATATATGATGAGCATAGGTTGTCAGCCATTCTATGATTTTTCCATTGTCGATATTGGAAAGATTATTCGTTTCATTTCACTAGTGATTTGTTCTCTAAAGTTACAATTTAGATTCGTTTCGCAATGATTAACTACTGGTGGAGTTGCGGCCAGCAATGTTAAACTTAATACAGTGGCCTGCGGGCCAATTTAGGCTGCCGACTTTTGAGTTAGAGGATTGATTTTTGCCATTGCAGTACGAAGGGAGGCCTACACAAATTTCGTTCGTCATTGTGATGCATTGACTGTTTTTAGAATAAATTTTGCTCGGTGGCTGAAGGACAATAAGATTCTGAAGATCGCTTTAAAAATGTGTTGATAGTTCCCATGCAATATTATCAGAAGTTTTTGAGCAAGATTGCATAAATAAAAATCAAATAAAGAGCAATTAAAATGTCACAATAGCTTTTATTCCAATAGGCCTATGGATTTAGCCTCCTATAAGCCATTTAGCAGGCCTACGCATTTCAATAAAGAGTTGTTTGCTTTGTCGAAAGTGGTGATGCAATGTTTTTTCGTGTTGATCATGCAATATTTCCTGCATTCAAATTGCAGCATGTGCCGATATAGCAGTAGCATTTAATTGCTGAATTATGTCGCTTTGAAGCGAAGCATCAAAAATGGTTTCTTGATTATCTAGTACAGGCCAATCTACAGTATATAGGCTAATGTCCATCACACCAACATCATTCATACCGCATCCTTAAGTAAAGATTAAACTTCATGAATAGGGCTTCAGGAGTAACGCGCTGCCATATTTTTGATTTTGTAACTCAAAAGCTAAAAACCATTAAGTTAAAAAGTTAAAAAATTCATTGGCAGTCTTTGACTCTGCGTTCGACCTACAAGGCTTCGTCAGTTCGTCTCGGAATTTCCCAAACTGAGCCTACGGTATTTAGAATCGGCTGGCTGAACAGACTGAAGGACTGCTCAACAGGTTGCTCTTCGTTTAGCTAATCTGGCTTTACAGTGCGGCTGATAATCCTAAAGATTGCAGAATGCCAGTTTGCCTTGATGTAAAATTTTAAGATGACAGGTCAGACTCGAACAATTTCAGCACCGTGCTTGACTTTATTTTTGACATGTAGATACAGGACTGGCTTTCAGAGAGCTTGGCTTCATTTTTTATAAGTTCTGAATAAACCAATGAGGATGCAGCCTGCCGACATTGATGCTAATCACGCCTTAGAGGTTTTCGCGTTTATGAAATCTTGATGAAATTTGCGAAAATGTGAATATTGCAGAAAAATTGAGAATGTCTCATTTGTCGCACCAATCAGTCTGTTATCTATTACTATTTTTCATAACATCAATATTTGTCATTCTCATTCAAGCTCCGCTTTTTACTTTGGATTTCATCTCCTAATTAACAACGTCGTGAATTTGATTTGCATCCACCAGCCCGATTTTATAGACGTTTTAGTGATGTGACGGCAATTCAGACTACACCAACGAAGACATTTTATTGGTTGGGTAGGATAGCTATCGAATCATCTGACGAACCGGAGATATTAATGCTTCTAAAGTTGAGAAGCATTCCCAAAGTTTGCCTAATTGATTAGCTTAAGACGATATACACTAATCCCAAAAAAATGTTTGTCACCATTTGAACTGCTTTCTACTGTCAATAGGTGACATCGCTATAAAATTGCCGATCTAGATATATCTATGAAAACATTGAACACTCTATGACTTGCATAAGTTACTCATTGACCTGAAGTATATTTCTATGGATATTATGATGCATTTTAGAAAGCTTTGATTTTGAAGTTAATTGTACTCAAGCATGCCTTACACGAGATCAACGAAATCAAAACAGCAAAAATTGAGAAATAAAATCAAAGAGAAAAATTAGGGGAGCTAAAGAGAAGATGACTTAAAGTAGACACTTTTGGCTTTTCAGTAGTGAAGATGGCAACATCAGAAATTGTTGAACTTCTGAATTTTAGCAAAAGGATAATTTTATAGTCAAGCGAGGCGAGACACAAGGTGAGATTTAGTGAATAATAAGATGCCGCTTGGAAATCTACCGGACTCTTTCGTGAAATTCGAAGAACGTTAATGATATACTTCAGTTAATGCTTAGACTAGTTTTTAATGACTAGTCTTTTAAAAGGCAGACTCCATCTTTTATGAAATATTAGCTGATCATTTTTTGATAAATGTCAATTTTTGAAGAATAAATTGCTTAAATGCTCTTACTACTCTGAACATGTGTGATGGAATTTGTCGAATAGGAAAATGTTCAAAAGAGGTGGCATTGAGTGTTTGTAAGACTTACAATCTATGATGGTCGAAAACTGGATGACGAATCCTCAGAGCGCAATTGATAGCTTGATAATAATACATGTGCAGTAAATATTTATTACTCGGAGAATCAAAATTATCATCAATTCATCAGGTCTTCCTCGATGCTAACACTGACTGAACTAATATTGAAAATATCACTGATTATCTAACTATTATTATTATTAGGTTAATTACTTCTCTTGACTAATGCAATAGAAACATTTGTTACAGTAGGCCTATGGTAAGATACATCGACATATATTTGAATATATTAAAAGGTGACACAAATTTTTGGGATTAGTGTATATGCGACCTGAACTTTGCGATTGTCTGCTTGTCCAAAGGACACATCAATAGTATTCGGTATGAACATTTCTAGTCTATAGTGAAAAGGCCCTGATTAGTCATGTTGTTTGATATGATGTTGGAAAGAATGAAGAATGTTTTGATGTTAAACGATTATAATTATATACAAATTTTTCGGTTAGCATCCACAGACCATCTAGACCATCTTCAGGTTAAAAAGAGAGAAATTCATTAAAGGGTTTGTAGTGCTATGTGAGCAATTCAAACATAAAACATAGTTTAACTTAATTCGAGTAGGGGCTGGCAAGAAAGGATAGGCAAAATGATTGACATCAATGAAATATTAAGATGAATGATGATGATGATATGCGACAGGTAGTACTGGGCTACAATTTACCAATAGCAATAGAAATTGACCTGACCAGTAGTTTAGGTGAGAGTACAAAAATATAAAAGGACTAAAGCAGGTAGCTGCATGAAAATTGTAATCCTACGTTGTGAATTGCTACAAGAGTGGTAGGTGAATTTGATGCTAAATTGCAATTATAATAATCTTGCCTTAGTAATATTGCTTATCAAATAGGCTGTAGACCTTGTTTATTTACAAACAGTGTGGATCTCACGTAGGATGCTCGTTATAATTTGAATTATGAACTTATTCATATAGGGAGCAGCATTGTAGGAGGACTTTTAGATTCGTTATATTTTCACCTAGAGAGTAATAACTGATCAGCCAGAAGGAGGATGATTTCGAATTCGTAATGATGCGCAGTATTTTGGAATATTTTCTCGCTATTTTAACTTCCTGTTTAAGTGTCAAATTTAATATAAGTTTCTAGAAAAGAGTCCTTCATTTTAATGTATATAATACAATTATTTGACATCTCATGCTTTTTCCTTGCAAACAGATAGGAATAAAATTGAGATAGACTGCATGAAATACTTACCAAGCATTTTATAGGGAATAGATTGATCTTTTAGCATAAAGAGCAAGTTTCTGTCAAAGAACGATGACAAGTGGTACATGAAGCCTGCACGTCAGCGCTCGCCCATTAAAACTATCTAAATGCGTTCAGCAGGTACAAACCGGTCAAATTTTAATCTAGGGACAATTTTTGATTTATCTATTTTATTGTAGCATGTTCAATTCATGTGTATAGGGATTATTTGTTGCTCGATATTCTGATAATTTCTCAATATGCTATCTTGAGGATCAACCAGAGATTGTCATTGATACTGAAGTATATCCTGAATTTGTTTCACTGGTTAACAAACTGATTGCGGTAGCTTCGATGAAATTTGATGCTTGATAGTAGTTAATTATGTTCGCATATGATGAGATCACATTTTTCCAGGATGAAAGTTTATTATGTACAATAAAATGCGAGGCCTTTCGATCTGGCACCACCGACTTTCTTCAGGCAAATGATGCAAATCACATAAGTCATGCTGCGAACAATGCTGACGGCGTAAATGACAGGACAGCAAAGCATTGAATTTATTTAATTGTAGAAAATTTCTCTCCGAAGTGACAAAAAATGAATTGGAAATAATACTGAAATGATGTTATCGGTAGTATCATGTATGGAAGCTAAAGATGCTAAGAAAAAGGAAAGTCAGTGTTAGAAATTAAGGTTCCACTGAGAGCTGACAGGGTTTGTTGTGTGGTTGGAAGATTTAAATTAATTTAATTTCTTTGTCCATGCGGCCTCTTTAGCAATCCTCTTCCTCCAAATTGTTCATTCCAGTTCGCAAACGAACTGGTGCACAGGTGTACTCACGCACTGGTTATTCAAAGGAGTTAATTATATTCTATTAAGCTGACATTCCTACTGCCGATGTTCTCGTTGCTTCTTTGAAATGTACCCTATGGCAATCCTGCACACAGCTTTTGCTATTTTTTATGTTTATCATCATGGCGTGCGGTACAACATCCATCATAAGTCGCATTGGGAGAGGTATTCATGAGCAGGATGGTGTTGATACCGTTGAGTTAAAATGATGGTCCCACGGCACTGCAGGCCATGACATGCTTGGCGCTCTGGATGTAGCGAAATGCACTTTAGTCGGATGGTTGGTGACTCCAGGCGTCCATTTTGACCGTGAAATGGCCGCCTCTGGTACGCAGTCGATTGAGTTGCACCGAAGATCGAAAAAGTAGCGCTCCATTTCTGCTGATAGTGCTACTCAAGCGCTACTCTTTTTAGTGAAGTCCAATAGAATGTGGTGACATGTTTAACTTCGAGAGGCATTTCGTACCCTAGATTCTAATTAGTGCATTGTAGCTATACATCAAGGTTTGTGGAAATTGCTGTAGAATTTTATAGGACTATTTGTTTCTTCCGAAAGATGTTAGGTGTTCTTGGTCAAGTTTTAATAAGGGCCGTTCCCTCTATTTGATCATGAAATATGAGGCCACAATTAGTTGGCATTAGTTGGCCTGCGAAAAATAAGTAAAAATCGGAGTATACATCGTACAAACTCCATCTATATCCTACTTACGATTAATATTCATATTTTGAATGCTTTTAGTAGAAGGATTTGGTAGCTCATTTTCGATTGTTTTTATTATGCTTTGCTTTCAACAACACACGAGTATAATGCACATGGACGTGCAAAGGCCAACGCTATCTAATATTTCAAGTTTTGTCTTAACAGTAGTACAAAATACATGCATCATAAGTCTTCAAGATAGTGATATAGGATTCTGTAGACAAATCGATGGACGTAATTGCAGTAACATAGCGCCCAGATCTGGACAATCTTCATGCTCTACGTTTGTATGGTATGTCAGTTACGACTGTTTTTGTTGAAATCTTTCTGATCTATCTTATTTAGCAAATCGCACAACCGTGATACGAGTAGCTATCAACTTCAATGAATTTTATCTATAGCTATCAATTCTTCAAACATAGTAGGGCCTATACAATTTCCTTATGCAGAAGCCGAGGCTACAACGCAAACTCTCCTAATTGAGAAAAAAACATTGCTATATTAAGAATGTAAAATCTGTAATCAGAATTTTAAATCTCACATGATGATGGTGCGCATCACCAGATTACAGTTCCTTTCTCGAAAATGACACGACAAACAAGCTAGAGCTTTGTTGGCTTCTGTTACGCTACGCAACATGTTGGTGCAGAATGGGATAGGCATGGTTTATATGTCGGAAATGTGGGTCGCTTCTGTCATAATTGACAGTTCTTCACGACTGTCAATGAACTTCAGGAAACATAAACATAAATAGAACAGGAAACTAGACTGCAGAATTTACTGTTTATAAATCACATTATTTTGTCTGGATAGAGTGTTTTCAGGGGAATTGTGTGCTGTCTCTCGGATCGTGCTAAAAAAAGTGTGCTCCAATGAAAATTTAGTAGCTGAAAAGCAACATGATTTTAGTGCTCTTAGAAGGAATGGCTATTGTGAAAAGGTGGTTGAACGCTGGTGGCATTTCGGCTCTGATTCATCCTTAGTCAACATCCTCAGTCAATGAGTGTCGAGAGCTACACCACCGTATGTGAAGGGGTTCTCCGAAAAATTGGCTTCAATATTTCGTGACATCAATGTGGAGGTAGCGATGAGACCTGCATTCACTTGTCGATCTCATCTTGTAACCAACGGACCTGAGCCTGATAAGTTGATGGGCTCCACCTATCAGATAAGTTGCCATGAGGAACACCGAGGATGGAGCGAGACTCAGCGACCAATTGAACGACGGGAAATGAACATTTGCAGTCAATCCGCGAAATGGACCTGCTGAGTTCTGTGGTAGTGCAACATTCAATGTCGACGCTCCATCTCATTGGATAGTATGACCACCATCGAAAAGGAGCCAGTCGGAACAAAGGGATTGTGAAAGAATCTTTAAGGACTCACAGGCTTGGTTCCTGTAACAAGGTGAAACATTTAAATTGATGCTTGGAAGTTTTGGTGTCTTTTTTCTTTTAATTTCACTTTCGTCTTTTCTGGTAATTTTCGTTCCTTGCCCTCTACCTTAGTATTTTATCAGTAGAGGAATGTTTGGATTTTTTTTATTTTTTGACTGAAATTATGCTGGAAGTCCAGAGGATTTTTTTTTTAAACCATCAAATTTCCGGTATTTTTTTTTTTATCGAATAATGTTCGCCAGGAGGCCCACATCTGTCGGAGGAACTTTATGCCGCCTTCTTAAGGTGTGGTTGTGTTCACACTTGGCCGAAGATGAGATGAACAAATTCATCTGGGTACAAGCGCTCGTTTTGATTGTCTTTTTTTGGTGCTCCAATCACAAAAGAATCTGTGTAGGAATTCCTGACCTCGATTTACATGTAAATAACCGGAAGATGTGATTGAGGCTCTTTGCAGGAACCGAACACCATCAAAAACTTTGTAAGTGGAAGATAATTCATGCTGAAGTAATGAATTTTCTGAAAAACCGTGAATCGCAGCCAAAACGTACTTGCCATCACCCACGACGGGCCGCATATTATGACAGCCTTCAGTAAAAAATACTGTTCACATCTTTTAATCCACGACTTAGGACTTTGGTTCTTGCAAGCACATAATTGCACAACTGCGTGGGAAAATTGCTATGGGCCAAACTGAATGGCAATGCTTCAATTTGCAACTCGACATTGAAGTATTTCTTCAAAGGGCAAGCTTCTAAGATCCGAATTTGCGAGACGAGCTGGAGACGAGCTGGATTTACCGAAACTTGAAAACTAATTTTGATCATAGTTGGGACGAGGTTTTTGACTTACTTTCATTTTGTGATTGATGTTCTCACGCTTCTTGATGCGGCTTCGAAACTTTTCGTTCCACTATTTGCGCCAAAAAAGGATGGACGATTTTGGCAAAGAATGATCGTTATGAAAAGAGAAGACAGCGCAATTTGCATCAAAGAAGACAGACTTCTACCTCCTTTTTCGTATCGGGAAGCACTTCCCACTATACTCCCAATGCAATTATTTTTACAGAAAAGGCAGATCCCATTGGGCTGGAGTATGTGTTATAGGATTTGTGCTATGTTGGCTTCTCTAGGCGGGACCATGTAGCTTGTCTTTCTGTCTGTGAAGACAATCGGGTCGCCCCTGTTTCGTCGAAGATTTCAACATCACGACGGCCCCTGTAAAAAACTCATCAGACGTTGACATTGGCATCATTTAATCCGAACGTTTATGTCTGAAAATTTGCAGTCTGCCGAAATGACCAAATTTTCAAAACTCGAGCGAAGGCTTTGATTTGTAGGCTTTCCACGCTCCATTGTGTCCACAAAACTTGAGATCAAACAGACACATGCGTTTGTGGCGAAAGTGACATTGCTGAGTCACAAACCGCACGTTTCAGTCGGATAAGGACAAGATTGAAAAACTTGACGTTTCTTGCAGGTCTCATTCCCACAATAAAAGTTGATGACATGCAACCATTAATCGAGGAATGGAAACAGCTGGCAATCAACAATGATTTTTAGGCCACTATATGTAAACGGCTAGATGCTTTTGGAGCAAGTTAGTCGAAAAGCAAAGATATCCGCTGATCAAAGTTCCGGTGCAGGCATTGTTTGTTTCAGCCACACAATGCTGCTGCGGGAAGAGGATATAGTGTAAATGCAGCTGTAGTCACAAAGAGGAGAAATCGTCTCCAACGAACTCTGGATCGGTATCCGGCGGTGCGATCTCACCAACCGAATTATCGATGGTATTACAATATTTCTTTTCAGAACTCAGGTCCCTCATCGACTTAATATTGCTAGATTCCCGGCGATACTTCCAATCATATTATAATATATATGATATATATAATATAATATATATGAAGCGCCTTCACTATTCAAGACATTATGAAATCGTATTCTGTCGCCTCAGAAAGAGAAAACAAACCTTCTTCCCTTACACCGCAAAGCTATTCAACGAAAGTATGTGTCAATCGCGACGAGGACTGTAGTTACAACCACAGCAGTCGACACGAGTATCTTTATTCCATGTTCCGTATATTATCACTAACTTTTAGAAAGTACTTGTATCTATTCATGACAGAGCTTTTTTAACATATATATTTGATTTTCTTTTTAAGTTGTACTGTGTCTTCTTCTTAAATTTTATGATTTTCATTCGAGAAAGAATTAAACACCATGATTTTATTATTATTATTATATGAGCACGATATTGCTAGTGATGAAGGAAGAATTCATGAACGTAAAATTTTTAGATAGAACGTAAATTGTTTTTGACAAAGAAGATTTTTTTTATCGGGTTTGTTTTATGGACAGGATTTCTGTGAGCTAGGATTGTTTTTATACTTAGATTATTTTTTATTGATAGTGATCATTTGTCTATCAGTGATATATTATTTATATAGACTTGGTTTTCTTGTAACGCAATTCACAGATGCTTTTTTTGTATTTTTTTATAGTTTTGTTGATTCATACCCAACATAGGCAATACTTGATGTACTTTTATACTTTTTTGTTTTTTCTTGGGAGCGCAATCATAGGCGCACTGATGTATTTGTTTTTAGATTTGTTTTCTGTGGTTTAGCGCAATCATAGAGACATGGCTGTATTCTTTTCGATTTGTTGATTCAATCATTTAACGAATTCATAGTCGCGCTGATCAATTTTTATATTGATTTGTACTGAATTTATTTGTTAAAAGGATTTGTGAAGTATTTCAAGGCTTCTAAGATTATTGATGTATTTGTTAGTTGAATATATTGCGGGTTCATAAAAGCTGCGATTTTTCATTCAAAATCACCTGTCATTTATGAATGACGAGGAAAAGAGATACGCATGATATTGATGACAATCTTACGCATAATGATTATTTTCAATTCACAGTTAAGTATAGAAGGCAATTAATGTTTATATTTACTCTGATGATATAACATTAGAGCGTCCGGATTTTTTTCTGGACGAGTTTGGCAACCCTGGTAGAGTCATATAGATGGTTTTAATTTGTTAGGCATCCACATTTTCTGTCACTTGATTTGTTGATGTTCACTCACATTTACACATTGATTTGCTGTCTCATTCATGTCCTGATGATGGTCGCGTACAACGATTGAAAGTACTCGAACTAAAGCGCATACATTGAATGACCCTCTTTTTCCACGGATTCTAGATATGTGTATTTGTTTTTTTTATATACAACGGAATTGAGTGTTTTGGTCAATCGTGTTATTGTAGCCCTTTATCATTTGACCTTATGTAGAAACATCATTGTTTGAGTCAAACGTAGGCATGCTATGAAATGGTTTGCTATCACAGACTTCTGTCAACTAATTATGAAATGCAATTGATTGTAAGTACAAATTACTCCGTTTATCTTCAATTACTTCTTTATTAATCTACAATTGCTTCAGATAACTCCCGGTTCTTAATTTGGATCTTGACAATAAGTTTTATGATCAATTTATATAAAAAACGTCCTCGTTTGAATACTGCATGTTGAATGAATATTTAAGTGCATACTGCAAAGTAGTTGCAATTACTTTTCAAAATACATGACTAAAAATGTAATTATTTGCAATTTCAAATGACTAGTCAGAAAATGTAATTGATTGCCATTACAATTGCAATACAAACTGATTTGAGGCACCTAAATGTACCTGTCTGCGCACATTCTAGGACCCTGAGACTTCGCGAAATTGAGGGAAGTTTGACCTTATATCGATATTTTTTCCGTTTCCTAACCGCTATTGACAAGGCAGAGATGTAATCAGTCGACCGTTCGGTGTGGAAAATTTCGGACTGGTCACATCTCTGAAAATATAGATAAATTGAGTATGTTCATTCTCAAGGCTATGACGCAATGTATGCCGGTAATAAACGACGGTGCGATTGAAACTATCATGTATGAGATTTTCTTGTATGTCATGATCTGCAAACTGTAATGATTTTCCATGCTTTGATCCTATAATAGACCAAGAATAAATAGAGCGGCGTGGTCTCCGTGGCACATTGGTTAAGTGCTTGGCCTAGCGATCTTTCGGTCCGGAGGTCGATCCCCGAGAGTGTCATTGGAAGTCGGCAGGAAGGGCATCCAGACTAAAAGTACTACATCGCTCCATGAGGATGACTATGTCATCACTGTCTAAGCCCCCGGCATGGGGAGTGGTGACGTGGAAGCTTCATTTTGATCCTATAATAAATAAATTTCGTTTGGAAACCACTTCTGCATTGCGAATCTATTTTGTAAGAATTTAGGAGGAAACATGTTTTTTAGGTATTCGGTCGATCATCGTCTGGCGAGTCCGGCTTTTTCCACATTCTTCCTTTTTTGTTACTGATTGCTTTAATCTCTTCCTCTTGAACAACCAGCATTCTATCAAATACCTTTTATTGTCATTCGTGCTCCACACGTTTGTTGAATAAACGAAAAACGGTGTGGTCTGTTCTTCCTGAAGAACTAACGTTCTACCAAGACCTTTCGTTTTTGTTTGTGCACTTATTGAAGAGACGATGGACTTCATGGTCTGTTCCCTTTGAACAGCCAGCATTCTATCAAATACCCTTCATTGTTATTCTCTCATTGTTAATTTTGCTTTACAGATTTACACAGATTTTGTATAAAAATACATTGATTTATATTTCCTTGAATTTTTTCATTTCCTTCCTTGAATTTATGAGTTTGAGAGTGAGACCCCTGGAATTTCTTTGTAGTAATTCAACTACCAGGAAGCATGGGGAACTTCATCTCACGCAAGATGTAGATGCACATAGGGCTGTTGACTCTCCGTGAATATGGTATCAAGGCACCTCTCAGCAAGTTAATGTCAGCGTTGAGATCGGAATTGGGGTTTGTAAACCTGACGCATTTTAAAAGCATATTTAAAAGCACGATTTTAAATAAAGAAGTTTAAAGCAGGGCTTTAAATCCCTTTTTCAAATTAATTTACACAACACGATTAAAAATTCATGCTTTAAAGACCATTTTGAAAACAGTGTTAGAATTTGTTTTGTAAGTGTTTTATAAGTTTACAGTGTCGCTTTGACACTGTAGCGATTTAATTTATCAATATAAACCGTATTATAATGTTTAGGAAAATACAACATGTGCAATTATGCTTTTACTCTAATGTGTACTTATTGCGTTAAAATGCATTTTGCATCAATCCGCTAAAACGTTTTTGCGTTAGCATGCGATGAACCTAATGCACTTTTGCATGAATGCATTTAGCAACAATAAAGTCATCTAAAACTATCAAAAGACAAAGATGAATTCTTGGAAATGTGTCATGAAGGCCAACATTTATCAGCTTGCAGCAGTAAATATTAAATCGCACGTCATTTGTTTGCATGTCATGGCAAATCATTTTGAACTTTTTTAAACCAAAATTGTTCATTGAATGTACATAAGCACTTACATATTTTTTAAGAAAATGTGCAGTGCTACTGAACTTGCCCATAAATGATATGGTTGTACTAATACGTCTGTATTTGGTATTTCAGTTAGTTCCTAAAATCTGCTAATGATAGATTATCAACTGATAGATATAACCGGGATTTCACCGCTCTATTGACGAATGAACTGAAATCCGTCACGTGGTTTGATAGCAATATCGTCCAGTGCAAACAATATAATAGAAATGAATATATCAACTTGTTATTTTGATATGCATGTAGATCGGATGTACCAAATAATTCGATGTGACTTTTACGCACATCATTTTCATGATATTGATGATTTTGATTTTAGAATCAGATAAAAATAAATTGATTTGATTCACTTTCTTAGATGGCATTAATTACGTATGGTAAATAGTCAATAACATATTCCCATTATTTCCATACTGTAACCTCTAGAGTGTCAGGGAAGATATCTCAAACAGTTGACAGGAAGTACAATAACCCTGACATATCGATTAATCGTAGTATACTTATACACTCCTTCAGAAACTTAGTGGTAGTAGAAACGTGTCTTTCAACTCGTGATTGCGAAAACCGCTTGACTTTGATGTGCTGATGACCTCGCTTTTCTATCTGCGGAGTTAATTAGTTTCCGGAGGTAAGTCATGCTTAGTATGATGCATCAGTCTAAACTGTCTTGAGAACAGATGTAAAGACTTGTGAACATCTCTCCTGTCGTGCTCACACCCTCTATTGTTGTGAAGTGTAGATTGGTAAACCTGAACTTCGCTTGAATTTCACAGATCCGTGAATCCCTGTACAGATCTCAATCAGAGACGGTTTATTCATGAGTTTCATCTCTTCATTGTGAATTTGTCTTCTAGGATTCTGTTTCTATTCATGTCGATTGTGTCAACTCAAGTCCATACGTCACAATTTGCCATCCTGCTAATGAAGCAAATGTTTTCAATGTTTGATAGGTCGCTTTAATCGTAACTCGACAAATGTAATGCTCACTGTTTGTTAGATTCATCGAGTTAGCTCTAAATCAATGACTCTTTTACTCTTCTATTCTGCTCTTCAGTGACTCGAACGCAGGTAATTCTTGTCAACCATGTTTGTTTTTACTATATATGAAGCTGTTTCCGATTATCAGTATCTGATCATTCAAAAATACAATAGCAAAGTATTTCAACTTCTGTTCAGGCTTGCTGTTCTAAAACAGGTGGATGTGTAACGTTTAACATGACATTCAAAGTTTACTACACTAATATCTTCAAATTTGTATGTAAAAAGGATAATGAGCCTATATTTTTTCTTAAGTTTTTTAAGTCTGTACATTGTACAGGTGTCAATTTTGCGAAATTCATGTTTAATTATGTACTTCATATTTTCTGGTTTATGAAAACTTTACTTCGATTATTCTCAATTATGTTGAAATGAAAAACTTCGACAGAAATTGAGTCATATGAGTACTCATTTATTCATGAAATCTTCACGTACTTTGAAGCTTGAACTTTTGATATGAAAATATATTATAGGATGAGTGAGTTACACAGTGATTTGCCTTTCATTTCTTCGGATGCTTAATTTATTCCTTGGCTTTGGATATTTATCATCATTTATGATGTAATACTGTCTTCAATGGTTGTATATTCGATTTTGCTTTTTTCATTCATTGACTTGCTTATTTATTGTTTTTAGGATGCCTTGATTCTTAGCGATTGTAATCTGAAACAGACTTGTCATTCATTTGTGCAGAAGTCAAATAGATTGATTTTATCAGCCTTCCATTAGCGTTATTTATCTCAGTAGAATGAGTTTGATGAACCATCTTTTTTGAGGCCTCGAAATTATACACTTCAAGAATAAATTCTAGATGTATATTTGTACCTTTCTCAAATGATAATCATCTACTGTCGAAGAATGCATGTACTGTGGAGTATATAGAGCAGGATGAGTACATCATGCTGTCGAACATTGAGTCAAATTAAAGTTCGTGTGGCGCGATCGATCGAAAGCGCTTGATTTTTTCCAGTGAGCGACTAAATTTTGAACTTTCTTCGCAGAGAACATCTTCAAATAGATTGCCTTAAACAGCCCAGAATTATGTGGTTTGAACTAGATCTGTAATGGATGAAAAATGTGAAATTCATTCGCAATGAAATTTCATAGAATTTTGTTTCAATAAAAATTTTCCTTAAGATACGTTTTGGAAATTGCAAGTGGTTGCACGGAAGGCAATTAATCAAATATCAATTATTATCATCCTGCAGTGATGGAAATAATCCCGACATGTGTGTGATCATGCATTATTGCTTAAAAGAAAGTGCTAATTAGTCCCCATTAAGACTCGAAACAATGTTAGAATCACTTGGGTTCGTAATTTTTTTGTGAAAGACAAAAATTTTTTTGTGTCGAAATTTTCGCTTCTATTTCACAAGAGTGCTTCAAAACATCGACATTATCATGTGCTGTATATTTGCTTACCATGACAAGAAATGCCGTTGACAAGATCTACATACATATCAGTTGACAGTGTTAGGATTACTAATTGTTGGGAAAGTAGAGAAATCTCATGTTAGTGTAGAAAAAGAATGCAAAGAATGCTTGTAAATATCGAGCGTGAGGTAATTTGAGATTTGATGAGGAGTCTTCTCGCGGAGACGTGGTGAAATCGGTCAGATGTATGGACATGCCAAGATTTGTTAGGAAGACAAGTCGGGTATCGAAGGTGATGTGCCGAGGCAGGCTACATCATAAAATCACTGGTATTGGAAAAATTGTATTAATTATTATTAACTTTCAAACATAAACGGATCCCTGACCGGACGCGAAAATGTCAGTCAATGAAGCATGGATTGGATACGTGATGTTGACAGTATTGTGGCATATGTATACATACGAGTACCAGTTGGATTCCTCAAGAATCATGAGAGGAGAAAAAGAATCACGCGGAATTCAGGCTCATTTGCAAGTCTAGAAGTCTGCAACTGAAAATGTCTTCGAAGACTTCCTTACTAATCATTTATCGTTAAACGTGACTTCTCTTATTTTAAAATTAAAATTTACTACATCACGCCAGGTTTTCGAAATTCAAATTCACCACGATTGTTAGGCGTTTTTGGCATTCAAATGCAATGATTTTAGTGTGAATTCTATAGCAGAGCTTTGAAGGAAACCAAGAAAAATTGTGATTTTAGTGCGTCGAAAGGCATCGATATTATTTCATGAAACTTTTAAGTAATGAGATAATAATAATGATGATTTTGGTATTATTGAAGAATGTGAGAGGCATGATCAAATGAATTTTAATTGATTCCACACAGATGGCACAGTATTGGTCCTTCTGATGATCTTTGGCTTGGGTCGAGAAAGTTCCTTCCCTCAAAAGAGCAATAAATCACAGAAAATATGCGACATGTTGTGAGAAAAATAGGCAACTCTTGTATCATTGAGAAGGCTGCATTTTTTCTGGTCGCGATTTGTTTTGGAAATTGTTAAGTTTGACAAGATCTCAGATTGCGGACATAATTCGAAATCCGTGATGGCAGTTAAAAGCTTGGCTGTCCCAATTTTTCTGCACATTGCCTTCGATACAGTTTAAAGCGGGAGAATATTAGACTGGAAGGTTTGTGAAGGATTGATAAATGTACATTACTTTATTTCTGCGATTTTTAACTCTCACAATTAAACTTCCCTGTGTTTCTATGACACTTTGGTGCTTGATAGGGATTGCAATCCTAGGAATTACGAAATAAATCACTCTAGAGCATGTTTGGTGGAAGAAAGTTGCTTTCTAACAATCTACTTTATGCTGAATTCATTACTAAGCATAACCTGACCGTCATTGACGAAATAGCGTCGGTGATTTTGAGTATTTTGAGTCATTTGTGCGTATAATGAGCACACGTACAGATACAGCAGCTATTATTAATCATTCACAAAACATTTGTTACTATTTTACATTACTTTTGGTCATTAAAGACTGCTGAATTGCATTTCTTCTAATTAGCGAAGTTTATTTTCAAAGCATTAGTACTGACTCCTTAAATCATTATTATTTCCTATGAAGGATATAAGAATTGATATAAGTATTTGCGGAGTATTTGAAATAGCTCATTATATACACAGTATCTATCAAGATACATATATGCCTATTATTAAGTTGGTTCACTAACTACGACAGAAATATTGAAAATATAGTGGGACAGTTAAGATGTGATAGCATCAAAAATCCTAGAGAAAATCACAGTAGGAAACTTGATTACATTTATTAGAAATAATTTTCCAATTCCTACCATTTTCTAAAACTTTCTTAGTCGTTGTACCTATGACAATAATGCATGTAGGGGAAAATGTGTAATCAAATATAATTGATGGCTTTGGGCGGGAGGACCATTATTCAAAAAATATACACTACGAGTGTGTAGGCACAAAACTCTCCCGATTGTTGTTAGGCCGAAAATTATAATGAAGTAAATAAAGATACACGGTGGCCGACGTTTCCCGTCCTGACTCTTTATCAAGATCTAATATGATAAAAGTGAAGCACTACAGTAGATGGAGCCGTGTTGCGACTGCCTCGTGACGCCTGTTCATCCGAGGTTTACGATTATTGATCAGACGACATTCCACCAAGCTGGTTTCCAGGGGATCACTCACACACTTTAAAACGCAATACTAAAATCATCTATACTGTTACATCTATGACATTCTTTTATATGCTCGCATAGGGCGCTACTGTTATTATTTTTGTTAATACTGTATTTATGTTCTTTGTGTCTAGTATAGAACGGACGAGAAGTCTTACCGATATACGTAGATTTGCAGTGAATACATGTGAATTCATATACAACACAGGTAGTATCACATCAGTTTTTATCAGGTAGCTTCGTACAAAGTTCACAGTTTTCATGTTTTTGGAATGGCTTAATATTCAATACGTTACGCAGTTTTTTGTTACCTGTTGTGACAAACTTGATGTCCAATTTGAATTTACGTATATGGTAATTTATTTTTCTTATCATGCTGTCACTAATGAAAGGTAGTTTCAAGATACATTTGTTCGTGTTATCTCTAATACTTCTGGTTTGATTGTCGTTACCGTACAGCTGAGTTTGAATATACTTTTCTGAATACCCATTATCCTTCAGGTTGTTTTTACACTTCTCCATGAGCATGCTTTTACTTTCTTCTGGAAGAGAATTACTGCATCTTACTTCTAAATTGTGAAATTTTTGTTTGACGAAGTTTGATTTAGTCGAGTTCGGGGCCCAGCTGTCTTTCTTTAAAGAGTTTCCAGAAGCTAATTCTTTAGTGAACAATTCATGAACAATCTTTTTATTCCTTACCCAGACACTTATATCTAGGAAATTTAGTTTTTCGTTGATTTCTGGAATTTCAAGGGTGAAATTTATACTTTCATTGACAGAAATGAAAAGTTTAGAAATTGTATCGAACAATTTCATATCAAACTGCAGAGGCCCAATTATAGAATCATCGATATAGCGCTTGTTGATCAACGTTTCTAAGTCAACGTGCTCCTTCAGTAAGGAGATAGCTCTCATCTCAATATGGTTCATAACGATAATTGCCAAAGGTGGTGCATAGTGCGTTAATCAATATAATCAAACATGCAACTATATCGACACAACTGAGATTTTCAGCAATAAATTATTAACTCAAAGGAAAATATCGAAAAACACTAGAAAATCTATTCAGTTTTCACTTAAACAAAATAAGCAAAAAAACTAAATTGACAGCTAGATTAATCCCGGGAGCCCAGGACCAAAATCCCTGGATTCTTGGATTTGCAGATACCCTTGGGATCTCGGGATTACAATCCCTAGTGTATGATAATAATCATGCGTGTGTGTCTGTCGAAGTCCTTAGGATAGTGAATTGTGTTCATGGAATATGAAACTTGGAAGATAGAACGAGGTTCAACACACGGTCGGCTCTGTGAAGTACATGTACATTATTTACACAGCGATGAAACTGAAAGGACGATAATGTAAGGATTAGAAGACATTTTTCATTAGCTATGTGCAGTGACACATGACTCCACATTCTGCGGATCACATATCTGATATATCTAATGATCTGTCATTCATCGGCAACGTGGATAAAGTAAGAACTTGAATTCTTGTAGGTGTTCTAGGAAGATAAGATAATCAGTACATGTATTATGTGAATTTAAATCGTCTCATGTTAATCAAATAATCAATCTGACTGATGTAATTTCCGTACAGATATTAAATCTTACCGAACTCATCAATTTGATATAAAAACGTGCTTTTCAGAATTGATAAATACATTGTAATAATAATAGCCTTTATTGTCTCACATGACATTCGGTGAGAGCATTACAACAGTTGACGATGACAATACAGAATTAAGAAGGAAATGACAATAGCAAAGAGGAACTAAAAAAAACAACTTTATTTACAGTACCGAATAAAAGATTGGCTAAAACGTCACGTCCTTGATAAGGGAGGCAACAATGCTGTTGATGAAAGACGGGTATTTGCAGAAGCCGATCTAGCAACGAATAGTTTGCGAAGTGGATGGGACGTTGATTTAACAATTTTTTCAAAATTTTTCAATCAACTTCTGTCCGCAGTGACCAAAAGACAGCTCTCACGGTGAGGTGGGTTGCCGATAATTCTCTTAATTGCCGATAACTCTCTTTTCAACTCGCACCAACTCGTTAAGCAAGTAATTAGGAGTCGCAAAAACATGTGTATGCATATATTAGCAGAGGTCAAATGTATGCAACGTAGGCCTTAAACAGTAAGTCATTTTCACAACCTGCTTTACGTAAATTGTAATTGCGAAGTGCTTAACCGATAGAAATAAGTACACAGCTGAAGGATTGTAAATGTTAGAAGTAGCCCTGTTTTACGACAAGCCAATTGGCAATAGCAATGGAAAGAGTGAAAGCGTCGCATTATTATTTTTATGAATTATTGACGTTTTCATGGTTGATAGTTGTGAGCACTAAAGCAGCCCAAATTCTGTAAATAAATATCTTTTGCTACCTAATTAAGATATTATATAGAATGGTAAAGTGATGAATGACAATATAGAGGGTGTATAATGCATTTGATGTGATTACCTCAAGCTCCTTCCAAATGTGTGATTATAGAGATGGCATCCTTTTCTCTGCTGAATGTGCTAGTTGACGATTAGAAATTTTCTCCCGATTTCAACCGACTGACCGCCAAAGTCTTAGATGACGGAAAGTGTTATTTGCTCTAATTGGTGGACATGTCTAGAAATAAACCGTAAACACGTGATTTGCTAGAGATCCCTATATATTCACAACTGTGCAATCACTGCAATAGTCTATTACGACATTCAGTGAAAAATTCCAAGTTTGTCTGATTTACCATTGTGTCATTGATTTCAATTTCTTCTATGATTCAAACTTCTATATTATTTCTACTTAAGTATTCTACTTCAGAACAATTATCTACTTCGTTTCTACATGCACACGCATATTGCATTTGCGTAGACATGATTTGCATTTACATATGAAGTGTAAAATGTTACTGTTATACATGCTAAATATACTGCACTTAAAAAGAAGTTTCTGTGTAACATCAAATTATATGATTGCTTTGAGATAGAATGCCAATATAGAAATGATACTTGCTCGAATCATAGAAGCGTTTAAAATCAATGAGAAATCATGAAAGCCGTCTATAAGTCCAACTTAAGTACACGATAGTGAATTACTTTAACTAAGAATTTTTGATTGACTTTACTGATGGACTTATGCCATTATATGAAAATAAAGAACGTCTCTTCAAATCAGAAATTATTCTAATGACTTCAACCGGTTTCGATTGGAGAACAGTGAGATGGGATACTGACCACACAATCTTCGTCGGGAAGTTGAAAAGGGTCTAATTATGTACATGTCAGCATCAGTTAGTAAATTTGAAATGTGGATTATCATATATCATTGAAGATTAAGTTATAGTGCATAGGTAAGAGAAAAGTCATAATACAAAATCACTCATAGAATTAGGACATAGTGATAGGAGATTTGGGCTTAACAATGGGAGATTGTTGTTAAACATGCTGCATGTTTATCCCATGAGGCCAATCTGTCATCAGTTGACTAATGAACCTGAGTTCTTCCGTTTTTCTCTGTTTTTCGTTTCCGTTTAGTTCTTTCAATATAGATATTTTCATTTCAGATTTGTTATGCTTGTGTTCAGTGCAGTGAAATGAAACAACTTTGTCAGTATTCTTATGGGTAATGCCATAACATTAATTATACCCTTTCAACTTCCTGACGAAGATTTTGTGGTCAGTAGCCCATCTCACTGTTCTCCAATCGAAACTAAAAGTTGAAGTTATTAGAATAATTTCTGATTTGAAGAGACGTTCTTTATTTTCATATAAAAGCATATTGAAGTATCGTCGAACGATCCGTCTCTTGAGCTGTCATTCGTTTAAGAAATTTCGTGTTATGCCATCCATTATTGTAGAATGTAGATGTTTCTAGATAAAAGGTTAATTTGCATTATATGTGTCATGTAATTATTAGGATCTCTGTCATGAAAACAACAATTTTTGAATGCATTGATGTATTTTTCTCCATTTTTCATCACGTAAAGCACACATTTTACGAAAGGTCGACAAAATACAGCAGAATATTCTTTACCATCGCCTTTTAACCTACTGAATTCGTTTTGATGTACCGCAGTGATAAAGAGTATGATGAAGAATGGGAATACTAATATCGTGACTTCAGACGCGTTTCCTCTATGAATGGAAATGGAATTATATTGAATACGCTTATTGACAGTTTGATAGAAGCTGATTCAATTGTTAACAATTTCGAAGAAACTTTCGTTTTCGCATACATTCCATTAGTAATTTGAATATTAGTTGTTGAAGATTATTAGACTCTCATCTCTGTGTCATGAGGAGACAGGAAAATTTGCAATGACTTACAAGTGTTTGAACCATCTCGAACAAGAAGTGGAGTGATCAATGTTTCTGATCGAAGTTAACGTTTCAGTGTATATAAATAAATCGACCAAATGATCACTTGCTTTGAAAGCGTGGGTGTGAATGACTGTGCACGAGTACAGTCAAGCGGTTATAGACGTAATATGAGCTTTTTATCGAAGGGAGAGTTGACTATTTTATAACGGAGGATGAAAAGGAAATTTTTCAGAACTTTCATATCAAACCAGAAATGACGTTGCCGCATGAATGAATAGAGATAAAACGTCTGAACATTTTATTTCATGATAATTTGAATTTAATAAGAAGGATGCAAAGTATTGCCCTATTTTTTTAAAATGCTAATATCGTGAATATAGGAAATGAGAAAAAATACTCAATATATTGAAGCATTCTATGAAATTATTGAAAATTTGGGAGATCGATTCTCAAAAATGTTCAGTGTTTCAGTCAATTTCGTACAGCATGAATGAAATGTCAGCTTCGATTCGGTGGTTTCTATTTTAAGAGGACATGTACAATGTCATCCGTTATTGCGATGATTTGTAGCCTGGTATCTAAGATGAATAGTTCAGCATGTCTTATTGCTAAATCATAAGCCTACAACATCTGTTATGATTGTAAGCGTTGCATTTAGATCAGTGTAGTGTATGAGATGATACATGGTAAATAACAATTGGTAAACGAATGTCGATGTTAATAGTAGAATTTGAATATCGCAATTTTAAGTTCTAATCGTAAGAAAGTGATTCAGTGCTCCGATTTCTGAGAATCATGAAACCAATACTGTCCTTTGTTTTACACGGTGTACATTGGAAATCATAGAAATTAGGAAGTCTTTGAAATAATCGGATTATATATGTAAATGCATATTGTCATTCAAATTCTATAATGGGTGGTTTGAAAGCTGAGTAAGGAATCTTTCTATCTCGAGTTGTTTTCTACGACCTACAATTTGAGGTAAACATTATTTATTTTGAATATGTTTGTATCTAGCCATTGTGATTAAAAATCTAGTATTTTCTATGTTAATTTACTAACATAGATTTAAACAAAGAATGAATAGAAACCGTTCTTTAGTTTGCTAACTTATGTAATGTATATGTTGGCATGTAAAATGTTTCTTTATTTCCATGCATATGTTGAAAAGTTGATATTACCATGTCCCTCAGAGCGCATGAGTTCTACTTAACAGTCCCTGTTCAACTTTATTGTTCTTGGTCAGCACTTTACAGTCCGTGGTCAACTTTGCAGTCCTTGCCGTAAACACTTTACAGTTCATGGTGAACTTATATGCTGTAAAGTATACATACGTCATGATCTCATTTTCTCTGTGTTATTTTTTTACGTTGAATATCCTTGACAAGTGCCTAAATCTATCATTTGAAACATAGGAGCACTACAATATGCTCAATTGAATCATATCGACCTAATACAGAATCAAAAATATGAAATTGGTAAACAATTTATTAGTAGCACAATTATCAACATAATTTTGCTTTTCTTTCAGATAGCTGACAATATTCGATAAAATTGACTCCATCGATTTTCGCATCTTTTACTAGTAGTTTCATATCTTTTGATGCTGTTATTTCCTATGTAATAATTTCCGCGATCATTTGCATTTTTAGGTCGCTATTTAGTTGACTAATAGACTGTAAAAAATACTAGACACCAAGGTACAATTCTGATCAAATTTACATTCAAAAAGTCTTCTATGTTTAGTGGCCTTTGTCTATTCCATGTTAATGGGTAGAAATATCTTGTATTTCCAAGCATGGCCATCGACCGCTCAATGTATATGGCCGACAAATAGGACGCTAAGATATCTAACATCTCGATGTAACATTTCGATATCTAAGATATGTTACATCACGTTACGTTGACTTGATTCGCTCGTTCTACATTTTCAATGTCGTATAGACAAAGCAAGTGAGGTGAGTCGGTGGCCGATCTCAGAAAGTTGCATCAGAAAACCTGGTAATTTACCGGTGGAATGGAATGATCATCGCTTGACTTGAATAGCCTTCAGCTGTCAGGCAAGTCTGTCAGTGGTTGCGTCGATAATCTGCCAGAAACTATTGATGATGGAGAAATTCTTCCTCTTCTCCATTAAACTGACTATTTATCCACTGATGCAATGATTTGACGATAATTGCTGTGGGAGCAAATATTGTTTTCAGTTGTCAGTTGCTAATTGGTTTGCCAATTATTCTTACAGTTCAAGAGAAGGCGCTCTTTGTCAGGCATTCAGATTTCTGGCATATCATTATCGATAAAAGCAACGATTTCCAATTGCAAGAAACCGGATGAGACAAGAAGCAAAATACCCAGATGATGTTCATTGCCATATAGTCATAAAGTGCGAACCAGGAAATGCTCAACATAAATCAGACGTTAATTTGCCGTAGTTTTGACGTCATCATAATGTTGAAACCAATAGCACTGAGATTTAACAAAAGGAAGCAGTTTTCCTTTGAACTTCGTGGACATGTAGCGTTATTTAGAACTATGTAATCGATCCCAAATTCTCGAATGGTGATTAGCAGTGGATAAGTATTCAGGATATTATGAAGAAATTTCAATATAAGAAAGAATTCACCACAAAAATTATTTTCGAATATTTTTCTGTCGTGTGATCACTCAAAAGCTCATTGAAATGTATTTTGACAGCCTCAAGTCAATGCTGCAACATTTCATGAAGATTTTTAAGTTTTTCTGGACCAAGTTTCTGAAATAAAGTCTCAATCAAAATGAAAGATGTGTGTTAGAGATCAGTCTGGGACAGATCTTGTAAATGATGATTTACTGAAAGATTTGTATTTTCATACAGTTATGCTTTATGCTTTGAAATTAATGAAACAATATTTTTTTCAATCTTTCTACACACAAAAATTAATAAATTAGTCAATGTCTCTCTCAATCGACAAGGCCAGATCGGCGAAATATATCATGATACAATTTAATTTTTGTGCGTAGAAAGACTGAAAAAAATAATATCATTTCATTAGTTTCAAAAGATGGTATCAAATTCTTTCATTACCAGATTACTTTCGATAAAGATTACTAATAATTATGTTTTATGCGCTTCTGTCACACATTCGTATTATAACTGGCCACATAAGCATGCTTCATGCAGTGAATGATGTTAAAATTATTGGTTGATCAAGTAAAAAGGCATTTTTCGAAAGTTTTCAGTCACAAAACATCATGCATCGGCGCGATTAGTCAATTAAACAATCATTAGCCTTATAACTGGTGTTATTTATTCATTAGACATTCGCTTTCAGTATCACTAAAATAAGTATGATGCTAAAATAAACTTGACTAATAAATGAAGCTTTCTTGTGTTCACTTTTGCTATTGAATTGGATGTTATTTCTAGTACACAGACACGATGACGGTAGCAAGCTTATGCGAGCAATCAGCGAGATTTTTACATGCTCCGTATATATTCACATGCAAACCTTTTGACACAAAACGTTGACACAAGAACGTTAAAGTGTACGTTTTTATGAAAGCGTCAAATGTAAGATGAAAATAATAATGCCCTCAGACTTCTATCAAAATTTCATATAATGACATAACACGTTCTAGATTCGAGAATTTGTAAATATTCACTTCCATATCGGTCTTGTTTTTTCGCAGGAGTAAATTGACATTGACTAATTTTCATCATTTGTATTTTGCCTCACTATCACACATTACATGTTACATATAACAATAAGATAATTGTTCACAACAACTCTGATGGGTTTTGCTTATATTTATGCAAATACTAATCTCTAGGACGCATTTTCTGTAGTCATTAAGTGTAAAAGCGTTGCGCTGACTGTAAATAAAACATTATTCAAAGAGAGGCTCGCATGTACTTGCAAGTTGCTCAATTTATGATTTTATGATCGTCAAAGAAGTCTGATTGCTAAAAAAGTTCGTGATATATTTAGTAGATGTCCGAAAACATTCCCAAAAAGTTTTGTCGACAAAATCTGGGAATTAGTCGAAATGGGATGAGAAGTCTATAATAGCCAGACGTGACGTAAAACGCATATTTATATATGACTCATGTAAATCAGTAGATCATGGTCTATAGATTGTTAGTTCAGTTTTGCGTTGAATTGAATGAATGCACTAACTTGAATTTCTTGATTGATGCTTTCTTCATTGTTCCGACATGATTGGGTCCGACGATTTCTCCTTATGGCTCCTCGCCATTTCTCTCGATCGAGGGCATCGTTGGGGACAAGGCCTAGTAGCCGAAGATCTTCATCGACAATATTTCTCCATGACTTCTTGGGTCGGCCGGCTTGTCTTCGCCCTGCCACGTCCATGGACTGCGCTCGCCTTGTCCAACAGTTGTCATTCATTTTGGTGACGTGCCCGAACCAACGCAGACACCTTCTCCGAACGACGTCGCCAATTTCCTTCCTTTAACCAGAGCCTTCTTCTCACTTCCTCATTTGAGATCCGATCTTGAGGAGAGACACCACACATCGAGCGCGCCATTTTCATGTCGTTGACGTCAAGTAGCACGTTTCGCTGCCGGCTCTTCATTCTTTAAAATGAGACCCTTTTTGCAATTTATTTGCAATTTATTTTCCACAGAATATTTTAGACTTTGCAGTGCTTTTGTTCTATGCAGAATTATTGATCGTGATGAGGAATCCTACTATATCTTCATCAAGAATTATTTGATGTAGTTTTTGCAATTAGAATAATTTGGCTTGAAAGACAATTATGATAAATGATGTGATCTTCAGAGCATATTCAGAGAAGGAAATTGTCGTTTGACAATTTCACTGATGCATCATTTGAAAAATACACGTACTTGTGTCGACTAAATTTGATGGAATAAAATTCAATAATTGTTCATGATTACTATATGATATAAGGAGGTATATATCCTGGCATTATTGCAGCTGAGATTGATAACTTATTTTGATTTTACCTTCTACGAAATATTTGCATTGCCATAAAATAATTTCAGTTTCTTTTTATCTTTTGTTGAAATGTTTTCTGTAACATCATTGAATGCCTCAGGATCATACAAATATTTGGTACAAATGAACACAGGAAGGTGGACGTGATGGTGTTGCTATTTTCTTACATCTCCTCGTTTGATGTTCTTTCCAGTTGTAATGACGAAGAGCGCAACTCTTCACCACTAGCGACATGAGGCAGATTCCTCAGATTCATTTCAAACTATTTTTTTTCATTCCACTGAAATAGTTGAATATCGACATCAATTCGATATTTATCCGAAATTGTACGAAAATTTGGGTGTTGCAACGAAAGAGTGAGCTCATTCAAGAAAATGATCAAATGCTGCACTGCCTGCCCACTCAGGTTGAATTGAATGCCTATGTTAATGAATGTCATATTTGTAATGTACAGATAATTAGATTATCTTCCGCTTGAATTTATCTCTGCCAAGGATCCGCAATGATAAAATGACATAATTTTATTCTGAGGAAAAATGATATCATTTTATGTAATTTTATTTTTGAAAAATGATATGAAATGATGTCATCAAACATTTTTGTTCCATTATATTTTCTAATTATGCACTGTAAGCCGTAGTCTGGCAAAACGATGAAATGCTTTTTACCAAATGCTTTATTGCTTTTCATTTGGTAGCGTTTTTTTACTGTTTGGTAGCCTGTATGGTGCCTACCAGATGCATCTCTTTCTTCTAGTCACATAAATATGTTAATAAGGCATACTTAGCTGTAGATCAAGTAATTTTCATAGCATTGTGTCATGAATGATGCCAAATTTCTTCTAATAGAGTTGAGAGCAAGAGTTGAAATCAATGCTATCGATAATTTTTATATCCAATTGTTGTCTGAATCGATCGATTTCATGATCGTCATGATCGATTTCAATTTAGTCTCATTTCAAGTTTTGCTTTGTTGATGCCATGTGGTTGATATTGCGGTTGTGTCAGGCTCTGCTGTGGATTCCTCTCCTCCTGAGAAAAAAAATTATTGTATTTTTTGAAATTGTCTTTAAATACATCAACTTTGTGGCAATTTTCAATGCTTTGTCATGATTTACATGGCTTTTCAAAGTTTGCATTAAAATGATTAATGGCATCATTTCAAATTTAGACTTCATTTTCTAGCAACGTTTTCAAGTTATTTTCATGGCAACTCAACAGCCGCGCAGTCATCGACTTTTAAAGTTTAAAGTTCTTCATGCTACAAATTTGTTGTTCATATTTTTGAAGCCATGTCTCTGTTACTTCTTTGAATGATGCACATGACAATGCGAAGCATGCATTGCGAATTATTTGACTTACTTTTTGTGGGTTATAGACACCTTTATTCTATGAATTACATATCATTCCATGAATGTGACAGTCTCAAAAATGTTGTTTCCTAGCTGCATAGGCCTATATCATAGACTGATAAGCATTTCAATATGAAAGGTTACAAAGAGAAATTCTGCAGTAAGTTTATCAATATATCAGTGGTTATTCAATAACATCCCTTTAAGCTGTACCGTGAATGAGGAAAAGCTTGATTGCTTTAAAAAGATCACTCAAATTATATTTATGGGCCTACAGAATTATAAGTTTATTTTTATGTGGTTAATCAAATCTGTCACCTTATTTGACAGATTAACTCCCATGAATGGCAAGCTTCTTAGCGGAAATTTGTAATTTCTTTTGTAATTTCGTCGAAAAAGCATTGCCACGTTTTGAAATTTGATGTTTTTCATTCATATAAGTATAATGGAACTATGACAGTAACTGAAATTAGAACTTTATTTTCATTGAAATCAACTGATATTGAAAGATTGATAACTAAATTTTCAGAATTTGAAAAATAATTTGAAGCAGACTGTTTATTTTTGTCCATTCAAAGATTCATAAAATCTATGCATGATGAAAAAGATGTCGGGAAGTTCATACTGTCAGCCAATTTTCATCAAAAATCGCATCTATCTTGAAGCTCTGAAAGGTCACGTTCAATTGTTAAAGTGAGAACTACTGGTCAAAGCTGACACCATTTAAGAAAGTGACATGTATGCCAATTTAAGCTATGAAACATCAGGTTTCTATGGTATAATCTCTATAAGAATTGAATTATAACTCCAACGCGAATTTTGCAATTTAAAACATGGGGATTTTAGGCATTTTGTCAATATACATCGCTCTTTCGTTGTATGGTGCTCATTACTGCGTTATTAGTAGTAAGATATTGACATTTAAGAGTCAAACTTGCATTAATGAATTCGATTATATTGCACGGAAGTCTAAAGGATTTCTTAAATACTCAATAAGTATAAAAACTATGAACTATCTGCATTATGTAAATTTCAAATTAAGATGGCAATCAACCCGAAATGACAATAAATGTTAAGTCATAAAATTACAAATACTCGTACAGTTATGTTTGATATATATAAATAAATGTGGTTGCAGGGAAGTTATGGTTCAAACCAAATGAATTTAGTCATTGCACTACATGGAGTTGAGCATTTGTGGAGTTGGGTGTAGAAGGAAGTGATGAGATCTGAATTCTATACCACCCGACTGACGAAGGGTTTGCACCCTTCATGTTTCATAGAAAATAATGAGATACAGGACGGCCGCTTAAAGATATCTAGTATATCAACTACTGTCAATTCATCAGTAGTGTGAAGTCAACAGAAGCTAAATATGAGAAGTTCCAGTAAAATTCAACATCATGGCTACCAGATGATCTGGCAATTGCTGTGAAATGATGAGAATATAAAATAGATAGTAACCAATGATATTCAAGGTAATTTGGCAGTCGCATTAAGGTTTGGAAGCAAATTACCTACCAGACCGTCGGATTTCACCCAGGCGGTCGCTACCAAATGATGACGGTCTAGTAGCCAAGAATGCCAAGCCGTCTTCATTTGGGAAGAAATGTTAGTTTTTTGATGAGTTGCTTTGGCAGCGAAATTTATTTCATTTGGTAGCTGCCGGTTTGCAGTGTAGATTCTTCGCATTTTGTATTGAAGCAAATTTGTCTCTCGTTTGTTCTACCCATGTCCTTCCGCACTGCTTGATTTATGTAGCGAAAAGCAATAGGCTATTGTCTGTCAGTCTGTCTATCACACAAATTGTCAAGCAACTCATTAATACACTGTCTTGATCTTTTTGAAGTCTTGACTGTAATCTAAATGTTTTTAGCCTTTTTTTATACTTCAGATGCTGTTGGCCTAACCAATTGCATATTGTAGTCATATTTGTAATTCGACGAAGGGGACTCTTCATTGGTCATTCTAACCTGTTTTAAAGATTGTATTGAAATGTTCTATTGGAGAATGCTTTCAAACCAGGGACGCACAACCTCCGACCCGCTGTCCAGATCCGAACCGCGTCACTTTTCTCTCTGTTATCCATAAATAAACACATATTAAACGTTCACCCAGAGATTATGATCGGCTATTGGTTGCGAGTAAACTTGAGATGCCGGCTAGTTGTGATGGGGTTGAGCCGCAGCCAATGTTAGATAGATAAACCGGCGTCATGGACACGTACGCATGAATTACCTAAGCAAAATGGGAAGAAAAATACTATTTTGAAAATAGGACATGACATGTATGATGTGACGTTTACTTGCTGTCATCATAGAAGCCGTCGCGTCATGTGAAGCTTGTCACGAGATGATACTTTTTGCATTAGAGATGATAACATGAAGTATAGCGATGTCAAATGCTTGATATGACATACCTGCTCGACGCATTATTGCTACTCGTGTGTGCATTGTTCTCTCCCTCTTCGTCTCATCCACTACCATTTGAAATCTTCCTATGACCACTACCTTGCCACACTTTTTTAAGTTAAAAAATGTTAGTGTAAAGGATGTGACCGGGTCATCATCACTTCACGAGTTGTCGGGAAATCACTTTGTTGACCTCAAGTGCTTTCTGCTTCGACGATGAAGTCAACAGAAGTCAAATCAAACTCGAGACATCGGTGCACTTCAAGTTATCGCCTCTAATTCAAAAAATACTCGTCCGATCTGCATAAATTTTTGTATGTTGGTAGAAAATGTACTGAAGTACGTCTGCTTGAAGTTTGGTGACGATTGATTCATTTTTGTAGATTTTAGACAAATTTGAAAAAAAGTGGTTGGGGGGTGGGGAGATAACCCATAAGTACCAATAATCGCATTTTTATCATGGTCCAGAAAAATGACGATGGAATTCTTGTGGCCCGCGCTTTAAAAGTCTCCCGCCCCTGTCTTACACACACTTGTGAGCCTCTTGACGCCTTTATCCGAAAGCAACTCCATCTACAAATATGCGGATGATATTGCCTTATGTGTTGCTCATACTGGGGATGATGTAAATCTTTTGAAATTTGAAAATGAAATCGACCACATTGCATCTTGGACAAGTACGCACAGTCTCAACTTAAATGAAGACAAAACAGTGCATATGGTAATCAGAAAGAACACGTTGTTTGACACTAGCGTTGTTGCAGCAATTCTACCTTTCCAAGAAAGCATAAAGATTCTCGGTGTGCAGCTCAGTTGCTCCTTGAATTGGTCACTCCATTTAAAAGAGAGACTCAAATCTGCAAATAAGCATCTTTACCTTTTGAGAATTTTAAAGGGGTTCTTAGCGAAGCCACAATTAGACCTGCAAATCACTAATTCTTACGACGTTCAATTATGGCTGCCAAATATCCATATATTGGAAGTATTTTGAACAAAGATAAAGACCTGGTGCACAAATTTGAACGCCGTTGTCACAAAATCATATGCGGAATTCACTGCAAGTCTCGATGCTTGCCTGACTTTTTCGAGGTTCAGGAAAGGATGGCTACAAAGTTATTCCAACACGCTATTGAGGATTCAGAGCATCCTCTATATCCTATCACGCCTGATCTACTCCCTAGTGGTAGAATAAAGATACCTTTGTGTTCCACAATGCGGAGATTAAACTCATTTGTGCCTTATATGTCAAGATTATCTAATTCTAAGTGAACACTGCATACATGACTTTTTTACTTTATGTTGCAAATATTGCTGTTATTATTTTGTAAAACTTGATTCCTATTTCTTATCAAATATACGCTTCATTATTATTATTTTTATTATTGTACACTTCACGATCCTAAGAGAAAAATGCCTTTCTACCGTCACAAGATCAGAGCGTTAGATTACTAACGTCAAAACTTTGACCGATTCACAGCGCAATTGATTTGGAAACTCTAAAAGCCCATTTCTTGAGAATTAGATGCTTTCCCGTAATTCGGTGGTAAAGCAGATATTTTAGTTAACCGGAAATGAAAGTTTGTTGAGTCGATTCGATTCAATTTGTTGTTGAATGCATTGATTTCTTAAATGTTCAGCTGAATTTTCTGTATGCCTTCGGCTATACTCCTGGTCTGTTCTTAGTATTTTGTTGAAGTTGTTTGTCACTAGTGGATATTTCATTTAAAGACATCGTACAAAATGCGAAAATATTTGGTGAAAAAATTGAATTATTGTGAATTATTGGAAGTGTATCAAATAATGTCACGTCTTGTCTTTAATTCATTACCAATCGTTTTTTCAGTCATTCGCTTTCACTATCGAGAGGAAAATTGACGTGATTTGAATATAAATGGTCAGATTTCAGCAAAGATCATCCATTTCTGTCTTCGTTATTCTTAATGCTTTAATCTGAAAATAGATTCATCATCTATCGTATGGAATCTTATTGATGTCCCCTTAGGAGTTCAACAATTGTTTATCCCATTGAAATTTCCCTCTAAGATGATTCAGCAAGTGATGACAAATTTTCTATTATCGAGAGTGATATGTGCTGTGCGAGTGTATGATTGTCAAGTGTGAAACAGAACTTTTGTCTAAAATAATGCAATCAAGTGCTGCGTCAGGTCGAGTGATTTTGTCGATCTTGACAGCCTGCTGTGTTTATCTGAAATTTTATGCACATATTTTACAATCCAAAGCATTTGCTTCTTTTCGAATAGTGTATGGCAGAGGTTATCAACTCGATATTTTTTGCAGGCAGTAAATAGTTGATGCTTATGCGACTGAAACATTCACGAGCCATCAAAACTATTGAGCCTATCAATAATGCCGACTTGTCAATGGTGCATGCTTGTTAAGTACACCAATTCTTGGAATGTTTGGCACTAAAGGGAAGCACTATTGGGAACTAAAGAATAACAGCACAATATTTACAAGTTGTGTTTTTACTTACTCAAAAAACAAAAACGTACAACATTAAATTTCAAATTATGAATTTCTAAAATGTGAAAGATGTAAAGAAAGTTCAGATTGATTATAGTTTGAAGTCGGTTTTTCATAGATTTCATGATTCTTAGGTATTTCGTTTTGTATTAATGATGTACTCCTCAATTTTTGAATTCTGAGAAATATGCTACTATTCTAAATAATCTATCTTTGAATATTCAATTGCCTACAGAAAATTGCCTCATTGCATCACCAATTCCATTATCTTCTTTTCCTCATAGATAGGACAATGAGCGACTCATTTTTATAAATATGAAACATTATTTTATAGTTTTTTTTATGTTTTTATGTCACCCAGTCGAAGATATACGCTGTTTTATTCTAATTTAGTTCTTCCATTTTTATTGCATGGAGCTTACCAAAATATTTACTTTAACCTCCGCAGTAGATTATCACTTTGTTTGAACTCTTGGTTAATTTTGTAATGATTTTGCTGCCCTATCATGCAAATTCCGACTCATCGTTGATTTTGTTAGAAGAAATCATACACGTGATATTATGCGCTCTGTGGTGTCACTAAATTTGTTTTCATTGCAATAAATACTAAACTAGATAATCTACTGATGTCAAAGTTGCTTACAATTTCATGTGGATACATAATTATTAACCCATTATGTCTTAAGCCTGAATTATGTCTTCTTATCTCATACCGAAAGAATGGTCTCGGTGGTATAAAAAGAATAAGACGTTTCATAATTTCAAATAGTAGTAGAAAGTGTTTATATTTTGCGAAAAAATGAAAATCAGATTATACAAAGTTAGAAATCACAAAGAAAATGTAGATTTGATCATTGCAACCAAATGTTGATTACATAATTGTAGAATCATAAGTGATCAACAGACTGCATTAGACATACGAGCCGCATAAAAGAAAAATGAGTTTGCTCTACGGTAAGTACGCGCTTCTGGAAGTCTGTAATGTTTAGTATGCGGTAAACGCTCAGGAACACAATAACATAAAGGATGAGACTCGCTGACATTTCGATAAAAAGGAAAGTGTTCTTTGCATTAGGATGTCATCAAGATTAGGCATGACACTACATTTACAACCAAATGAACATATAATGTGATGAGCTCTTTTCTGAATCTTTCTAAGCATAGATTTTACGTTATGGGACCTATTGCAGAAGAGCGGCGAAGCATAGGTCAGAACAGACAGAACCAGAGACTTGTAGATTTCAAGCAGTTTGTTAGGAGGTAGCAAAGTTTCTTAAACAGCGAATGATATACAATCTTTTTGCGGCGGTAGCACATACAGAGGAAAAGTGGGCATCCCAGGATAAGTCATCACTCCATATCACTCCAAGCAACTTTAAATTGGAGACCAACTGAATGTCCGGATACAGTGGTATTGGTGCATCGAAAGAGCAAGTAAACAGAATCTGCTTACTTTTCACATAATTCACACGCATACAGTTTTCATCGATCCAAGACTTAAACATGAGCAAACAGTCAGAATTAACGGCAGAATGATGTGAGCGTATTGCTTCGACCAAAGTAGCGTCATCCGCGTATTTTATCAACTTAGAATCGTCAAAAGAAATTTGCAGAGAACCAAAGAAAGCGGCGAATAAATAAGGTGCAAGTATGCTACCTTGAGGCACACCGGATTTTACTGCAACTAAAGGGCCAACCATACCATCCATCTTCACCCGTTGAACTCTATTTTCAAAATATGATTTTAACCATAAAATGAAGCCGTGATTTATTCCTCTGGAAATGAAGTTATTGAGAAGTCTATTATGTTGAATCAAATCGAATGCCTTAGTCAAATCAAGACAAGTAAGTCCCACAGCTTTCACTGGATTTTCGTCCATAAACTTCGTCACAGTATCATGGATTTCTATCAATGCACTTGTAGTTGAACCGTTAGGGCGAAAAGCGTGTTGGTGATTTCCGTACAAGGCTAACAGATCCTGTTTCGTAGCTTGAAGAATAAGACGCTCAAATATTTTGCACAATACGGGAAGAACTGAAATGGGACGGTAATCAGTGAAGGTAGGCCTTGAACACTTTGGGACCGGTGAAATTAAAGCGATTTTCCAGCAAGAAGGGAAAGTCCGTGCTTTGACAGAAAAATTGTAGATGTGACACAACACAGGAGAAATTAGATGAGCACTTTCACGAAGAAGTCTTATTGGAAAGTCATCGGAACCATTCGATTTTCGATCATCTACGGTAGACAGTAAGTTGTAAACCTGCTCAGAGGTGAATGAGCAACAAATTTTTAATCAGAATCCGGAACTAATGAAAACGCCGGCGTGGAATGTCCGATATCCAGATCAACTTCTCGACGCACACTGATAGCTTGCAAAGAAGAAGAAGTGAACACTGATCAACGGCGGAGAATAAATCCCGAATATCGAGGAAACACGTCGTAGGATCCACACAGAATGAGAACGATGGTATTGACGAGCCTGATAGGATGCGAATGATATCAAACACTGCTCAAAATGGCCGACGAACACCAACAAACTGATACACTGACCGGAGCGAGGACGAGACACAACCACTTCACACAACGCGATATCGGTAGGTAGTGAAGAAACATTATGTTCTGAGTAGTTTGATGCCTAAATTTGACATCGGACATAACCTACTATCAATATCTGTCTCAAATTCCATCGTACGTCTATCAATTGGTGAATGTATTTAAAAACCCATTTTTTTTGGTTTTCAAATAGGGGTGGTTTTTTTACCAACACTGGTCCTGATGTTTACACTTTCTAATTCTTCCTGCGTTCAGCATCTTTGCACCTGTCAGAAACTTCTCCTCGAACCTTGAATGACGAAGAGGGACATGTAGGTTAGTTTATGTACGAACACAGGAATAGTTCAACGAGTCTTCTCTGCCCACACACCACAACTTCCGGTCTGATTTATGGTTTCCTCACAGTCCTTTATGAAAATTTGTTCTACGCTCTGACGCAAAAGGACATGGATGCCTTCAGAAATCAAATTAGCGTCAATAAAATGGCAATATCCGAAGTTTCCTCAGTTTCAAGGTTTTTAATCAATGACGTTTGTGGCCAGGGGTTTGGAAGTGGAGGCGATGGAGGTGATCGTTTTCATTGGAAGCGGAAGCCAATGCTCGGCGATCGCTTCCACTTCCAAAAGTATCATGATGCTAATGACTGACGCAATCCGCGTGTCAGGGCGAGGCGAGGCACTTCTGACTTTTGATCTTAAGTCTTGATATGAGTTAAGTAATAGTTGTCATATTTAGTGCTTACCCTGTTACACCTAATTGCAAATTGGCACTTATATCACTAAATGTAGTCAGACCTACTTCTAACTTTCTCATTATGATGAAAACGAAGGTGTATTATCTCAGAATACTGGCATTCGAAATCGGAAGACCTCAGTATCATCTTATCAATGACAACTTTGCACAATGCGGATTGGTGTGTCTCGATTCAATTTCATTGCAGTATTCTCAAACACTCTCGGTCGTTTAATATTTTTTTGCTACTCACGGGTTGGGAAAATATGACGTTTTTATTTCACAATTTCCCAAAGGTCAAAATTTTCAGTAAATTTGAAAAAATATTTGACTTTTTGGCAAGTCAAAAAATGCATACAAGTCAGCTAGGGTTTACGACAGAAAGTTCGTGGAGACTGCGAAGTGTTAACGTCAGAACCTATAACTTGTGAGAAAGTGTGAAATGAAGAAAAAGGGGCTCGAAATGGGGAGGTGTGTAGCCCATGTCCGGTCTCCAATCATTGGAAGCGGAAGCGGTTGAGTGGAAGGGGAAACGAACAAAAATCAGTCGCTTCTGCAGTCCTGTTTATGGCACACATAAAAATTCACCAATTTTGCAGTTTGTGCAAACTTAGCTTCGTTGACGATATATACCTACTTGTCTCCCCAACCGCAGATGTTACTTGAGTATTGTTCCCATCTTCGATTGAAGAATCTGAAATTCGATTACCATTAATCGAAACCCAAAAATCTTAAAGATGTTCATGACGTCGCCTCTTTGAAAATATTATTCAGATCTTGGTAGGTTTTAATTTTTATTTCAATTCACTAACAGAAAGGAACAAAGCATCAAGAAAATAGTAATGAGCAAGCAAAAAATAGTTAAGAAGACATTTTCATTGTCCTATTTTTGCACTTTTGACTCATTGAAAATTAACCCTCCTATTTTTCCATGCTTGCTTGCTGCGAGGCCTGCTGATAAAAATACAGAGGATTTTTATTTGAATTTTAGAAACTGGCGTATTTATGTAATGTTGACACTTTAACAGTTTTCTGTCTTACAAATAGACTGCCAAATCAATCATACTTGGCATTGGCATTTTCTATATCTATCTACAAGTGCATTGAAAGGTCCTCGCACATAAAGTCGTAGTAGATTCTCTATCTCAAAGGTATTTATGTGTTAGAAGTCATATTCAATATCATCTGCGCTCGCATTTTCACTGAGTATACTTTTCTCTTCATCTTGAAAGTGAATGAAATGAAGGAGTTATCATCACTAAATGTATCAATAATGTCAATGCTCATTGTTGTCGACTTTTCATGCTTGCAAAACTTTTCATAAACAATATTTTCAGCCAATGAATAATCGACTTTTTTTAATCAACTCATTTTTGAAAGATGTTATTTTTTTGTGTTTTCTTCGTCTGATTCGATGTGATTTTATTCCTTAACTTTCAATTTCTGAATTACGTTTTAGGTATGTCAGGATATGACTTAACACATAAGATCGTGATCGAACTTTAAGCATTAATATGCACTTTCTAAAAGAACTTAAAGCGACTTTGTGACTTCACAAGAAGACATGTCACTTATGTATAATAATGTATCTTTATTGAAGTCTTACGTATCAGGAATCGGTAAGAGCTTTTTCAAGGGAAGATCAAAGCGTGTCGTTAGCTGTAGGTTACAATAAGTCATGGGGTTGAATGATGCAGGGAAACATGTCACACCGCATTGCAGAAAGATATTGAAGAAGGCTAGGGCAGGAGATTGCACGCAGGTAATATGATTAATTATTTGATAAGTAAGAATACATATAATTTTTATTTTGAAATTCCTCAACAAAGTACTTAAATCGCAGCAGACATTTTTATTAATCGGAGGAGTCGTTGAGATATTTATCGAGCAAAATGCTTGCTCATCATTTTGTACATGTACTTTATCTTCATGATAAAAATGGCACATTGTGAAATGCTATAAACTTGATGTTTGCCGTCATTCAGTCGATTAACTTTTTTCATATTTAAAGATACCGAAAAATAAGCTTTGCTGAATAGTATTGAATGGTGAAATTGTGCGGTACGCCTTTCACAAAGACCGGACTACACCGGATTTAGATCAGCTGAAAGAACGATCGAACGATTTGGGTGATTTTAGTCCTAAAATTGTCAAATATATTGGTTCATCCCTACATGTTGACTGTAAATATCATCTTTATTTATAGAATTTCACGAATGCAAAAGAATGTCCTGAGATTGTGTCACTGTCATAGCCATAGTAGCATCAACATCAGCATTACGGAAACAACTTTTTTCAAGTATAGTTACAGTATAGATCTTCAATTTCATTTCAAACATTGTTCGGATAGCGAAAAGCAAGTATGAGAATACATTTCCCGATAAGAAATGTAGGAATTTGAGAAACATCAGTTCAGTTCGTCTTCGTTCATCAGTTTATGAACGACAAACTGCTGCTTGAAAACCCCCTTTTTCTCAGTTCACTCAGTTATTCAAAAGTTCGAATGCATTGGTTATACTTGAGAATGGTAGAATTGCTGCTAACTTCTCACCTTAAATTTAGTTGATGGTTTTGCCTTAACTTTTCTTTTTGCTCCTCACAAACATCCGTATATTAGCAGATTCATAGCTTGTGCCTGAAAAACAGTGCAACCAAGGATTTGGCTATCCTCATAAACAAAGATTTACAAATAATCGGGGACAGATTTAGTAGTTATTGCTTCTCCAAGAATACTTCAGGTATGAATGCTTTTCAGAGCATGCATTCCTCTGGCGGATTTTTAGACTGGACATCGGGCATTACTTACTATTCACTACCGATGTATGATTTCTCCACACTGTATACGAACCATAATTTGATCCAGGTGAAAGACTCCTTAAGAGAGTCATGCGACTTGATATTCAGCAACTCCAAGAATTTCACTTGCATTGGATATAATAGAACTTTCCTATCGAACACGAAGTCGAGGTAATCATCACTTCTGGTACAAAGCCCAATTCCTTTTTGTTACTGATTTCTTTCTGGATAATGCTACTTGTGTATTCGAAGGGCTTGTTTTTGTGCAAATTCGATGCATTTCTCGAGTGGAAATTAAAGTTCGTTCTTTGCCCATTCCTTCCTAGCTAATAAGTAAGTTCAATGGAGGGTGGGGGTCGTCTAGACCTAATCAAAATAATAAGGGGGAGTTCATCGAGCCTGTAATAGGAAAAAGAGAGCAAGAAACACACTTTGGTGGGCTCGAAAAATTTATTATAGTCGCACGAGCTTTCGGTCCATGACCTTCCTCGGGTGCTTGAAAAAGGTCATTCTTTTCAAGCACCCGAGGAAGGTCATGGACCGAAAGCTCGTGCGACTAGAATAAATTTTTCGAGCCCACCAAAGTGTGTTTTTTGCTCTCTTTTTCCTAGCTGCTATGAAGGTTGGTCTAATTTCTCTCAAGCACCACTAGGTATGTCGGGGACATTTGCATTTTCCAGAGCGTGTCTAGAGTTAACTGTGTTTTCATTGTTCAAGAACAGGGGTTATCCACTTGTGAAGGTTAATCCTTCAGGTTCAATTGCTTTTCAACTCGTCAAATTCCTTCCGTCATAGAGGTGTATAATTTACTGTGGATATTCTTGTGTTGTAAAACATCCGACGTTCAGTCGATTTGGTCGGCCTCGTCCTGTCATGTGGCACATGTTGGAAGTAAGGGGCCGAAACTTTACTTTCTGCAGCCACATGGTCCTTCCTTGATGACTCCTTACTTAGCCATAGAACTTAAGTTTCTTCAGTTTTTTGCAAGGTCTAGATCTTATTTAGTAATCTGGTTGGCATCTCGTCATTATCTGATGTCGCAATTATGTTGTTTTGATCTTTCCTTTCCTTGAAGTTCTAGTTCGGCTTGCTTTTACATGTGTTATGTATCTTTCTTTTCATCAGTGTATGGATCTCAAAGTTTTAAGCATTAATTTTGTACTTATCCGTTCTGGACTTTTAAAAATCTAATTTCTTCACAAATTTTCCATTAGGGCATCGGCTTAACTTCGTGTTCCCTCGTAAATCAGGATTTTACCGCCCTTGTAATTTCAGATACTCGAAATGTATCTCGAATGTATATTAAAACACTTTCAGATCTGCTGTCTTTCTTGAATCCTCTTAAAGCGGTGGGAATCTAGTTTGGCATCTCTATCAAGTACAAGTTTTCTGCGGGGCTTAACAAGTTGCGGTATGTGTTGATTCTAGACGCAAGAATATTTCCCAATGAAAGTATTGCTTATTTCTTATCATTCATATCTGCAGATTTTCGTGAAATAATTCAACTTGCGGATGCCTTCTTTTCATAGAAAATCGATTTCTTCCATATCAGTTGCCTTGTTTCTTCAGTTTGACTTCAATTTCTAATTAGTCACGCATGCTCTTGTTTCTGCTTTGTTGCTCAATGCTTGAGAGAAATATGATAATATCGAATATGCATTAGAAGCTATACTAAACTTATTCGCGCGTTGATTCTGACTAGCTTCTCAATCGATGTTAGTAGGTTTCTGCATTCACACAGTAGACGCTAGATATTCTTACTTGCTAATGATTTAACTACCAGCTTTGAAACTGAAGTCAATAACTCATTCGACTGAAAAATGGCGAAGAGGAAACCCAAGAAAGAGAATTCTTCTCTAGAGGAATTAAATTATAAATTTCAATTATGATAACGTCAAGTTTCACTAACCGTAAACAGATGAGAAGAATTTGCGGCATGAATATTGAATTTGCTTGCATGGTTCATGCCTAGGTGCTCACGTTGATCATCATTAATGTCTTTCATATTGGCTGCACCGAAGAGTTGCGCACATATGTACGAAATTACCGATTTGATTTTGGGGACACTTAATCGCACATTAATCCGAGTTTGACCTCATCATAGGATGACGGTAAATTTTATCGAATTATTACGCATTTTATCCCTTCGCTAGGCTTCATGTCTAGTCAACTTCTTTCTCAGCTCTGCTATGTTGAAACTGTCTCCATTTTGATCGCAACATCTCTTCCTCTGTCCTGATTTGAAACGTCTAGTTTGAATGTTAATCGAATCATCTGCTGCAGAATTGTGATTTCGAATTATTTTCTTTTAATTCGATTCACTAGCTGAGTAGCTCATCGTTATCATAGACAAGGGAATTCTGCTCTTCAGGACAGACAACGCTTTATCACGCTGTAAAACAATGTTGCCATTTACAGCAGAGTCAGCAGGGCTATTTCCAGAGACTAAGTAGCAATTAAAGTTACTTAGAAATATAGGGTCTTTTCTATGATGTCTCCTTGGTAGAAAACCTTGGTTGTTGTGTTGACCGGCAGCCGTTGACCAATAGCATAAATAGTGAAATTCAGTCTAATTAATCTGCCATGCGGTGAAAATTGAGTAAATCTCACCCGAAAATATCCGCATCTTAGCTATTGTTTTCTCGTTAAGGTCGTCTCTAGGACGTTTAGACGCGGCATAATGTGTTCTTAACGCGGCTTGTAAGCTCAGAGACAATTGCTCTCTAAAGCAAATCGCTACATTGATGGGCATGTGCCCTTATCTCAAGGCGACGCTGTGCTCCTTAATGAGCAGCTAGCCGCTTGTCATATCATTATTATTATTATACTTATAAGTCATAGACCATTACCGTCAATATATAGGAAACAGCATTCACTCCTAAAAACTGAAAGCTACTTTCCATCTACCGAGCTGTTATTTCAATGCCCTTCAAAATATTTGGTTTTTATTTAATCCAATTTTCTAAAAATATAGTCGTTTTTGCAGCATGGAATTCAGGTTTTGGATTTCAGAACATGTTGCACAAGTATTTGACATCCTTTGCTTTGAGTGCATATTATTATGGGAGCATTGCTCGTGTGTGATGTTAGCGGAACCACTGTCACACATGCTAATCACAAATATTTGCTTAGTTTTTCATAACATAGCAGTTCTTAACTTGAAATCCGAATTTTTCCTCATTCTTCAATCTGATTGCAAAGTTAGCGGAACCATTTTTTAATCAGAGCACATAGAATACAACACTCATAATGCACTCAAAACTGCGTTGTTACGAAAAAAAGCATATGTGATCAGCGCAACAAATTAGATCAGGTAGCAACAAAATGAAAATGATTTACTATACCTAAGAGACTAAGAGACTGGTTCCACTTAGTGGCTCCGCTAACTTCTCACACCAGTATTTCCTCATGTATTTTAATGTCAATTTCATGTAAGACTATTATTAAAAAGTTAGTGTCACAGCTCAATGTTGCCGTGTGCATAATCCTTGTATTTCATTATATCAACTGATATTCTAAAAGAACGCTTGCACAACTGCGATACATCGCAAATTCAACTCCTTCCAGTCTATTATTCATTGTAACGATTTTTTTTTAAAATTCTGAAATATTTATTTATTCATGTCTCTTTGTCTTTAGTTACTCTGTCGACCGATAATTAATTCAACGAACAAATATCAGACATTTTGTCTAGCTCACCGATCGTTTTTTCCTGAGGAATTCTGATTTTCATATGTTTTGGAAAAAATAAACAAATTTTTTTTTCTCATCAGAGAATATCTTCTATCTTAGATCAGCCAAGATATTGATACAATTTATGAGAGGAGACATGAATTTTTCCTAATTCTTCACCTTGAATCGCACATGCCAGATCTTTGAGAATGACATGATCAGTTTCACGCTGCATTAAGAGTAAAAAATATGACCTTCTTGATACTGAATGTCATGTTTCTGATTAGATGACTAGTTTGAGACACCGCCAATGTCTTCATGCACACAGACGATTATTGTGTGCGCATGCGTGTTCTCTTGAATACTCCTGCCGCATTCGACCTAGTTGGACACAGGATTCACTTTCAAAGAGGTCTGAAGATGCCAATCAACCGCTTGATAAGAAATGAAATGTGTTATGGAAATTCATTTGTCGAAATGATGAATATTTTTATATTTATCGAAATACTCCAGAGAATTGGAGAGAGTTTGCTTCATTCATATTCCATTACATCATCGCCATTGTTCACTTGACAATTTTCTCTTTTGAATTCATATTCCGTAATTTGCTAGTTCTTCATGTCAACATTCTTCAAGTTTTCTCTCTTTCTCAGTGTATGTGCTTATGTGTTTGTCGGCATGTCCATCATTTCTTATTTCACTGCCTATCTTACCCTCATCTACATGTAGATCCTCAAATCACTCAAGCACAGGACGCCTAATAATACTGTAAAGTTATCCGTAAATCATTAATAGATGCTCGTCTATCAAGATAAAATGCCTAATCCAGATCTGAATCTTAAAGAGTAGCTGCTCGGTTACGAGATATTCTCGTCAAAGTAACTGCACACACAGGCAGCATGATGGCACGTTCGTCGTTTTATTCTACACAACCCGCGGAGTTTTTGTCTGACGCTGAGGCTATGACCATGTCGTGAAATCAGTTTGATCTTTTAACTTCATCAAATGCTATCATGGATGGCCTATCAACAGATTCGTCAATGTCATAAAAAATTCTCCTCTCATTGCTGATGAATGTGAGAAATGCTGCTCTTCCCGAGAGGTGGTCGCACTGGATTGCGAATTCGTTGGTCGTGGTTCAAAGGGACGAATATATGCTCTGGGAAGAGCAATTACTTATTGCGTCGTGAATATACTCTACGACCCAATAGCACATAATCCAAACCTGGTTAGAGTTGCTAGTGTTTGAAAGCGGCCCATCCCTAACTTGCTAGTATGCCCTCTCGTTTTCGATAGGACATGGGAAAAGTAGAGGAGAGCAAAACGAGGGTCCAGTGTCCATTTGTAGCATGTTTACTGTGTGTCTTAGAGTAGAATTACTTTGACTTAGAGTAGAAATGAGAGCATCATTATTCAATTATCACTCTAATTTGATCCCAACTTACAATGGAAATGAAAAGATGCGCGTTCTTTCAAATAATCAAGAGAAGTAATTACTTGTTTGTAAGTTGCACTTGCACAGAAGTTTCGGTGTTTCTACTGCAACGATTGCAAGTGTAGTGGTGAGCTAGCTTGCTCACAGAATAATGAATGATAAAGGGGAGTAACTTTATAAGTATCACTAAGGCGTATCCTGCTTGCTTGTTGAATGCTGCTTGCAACCTTGAAGGAAGAAATCGTCTTAACTTTGTCTCGTAGTTTGCAGAACATGTTTTTGCGTAGCATTTAAGGATGTGAATTTCTGGTGCAAGATGTTTATTTTCAAACTAATGACTAGAACCTAAGACATTTAAAAATGTGCACTGTACGGTCTTGCTGAACACTCAACGTTAAAGAGTGAGAGTGGATTAAATGAAACTCGCTCGCATGAAAGTAAGGCGTTCCGCCTAGTGTGATGCCGAATATAAGCGAGGTAGATTTGTGCTTTCTGGTTGTCACATTTGATCGCTTTTAGACAATAATTGTTTTATTTCATTAGTTTTATATTATGAGGAATTTACTTGTGCTACTTAAATAGTCAGTGCAGAGAAGGGCTATCAAAAATGAATTGATATCTGCTATCAACAATTGCAATTACGTGATAGATCGAATTGTGTTGTAATGAGGATCAACATCAGTATTAAATTGACTGATTTACTTCACTGAATGCCTGATTGACTGACCGCACGACTCACCATTGTAGGAAAAGCTTCTCACCTTCAGCAACGTCTGTCTAGATGCTCATGTTTACTAAACACGTCTGTCCTTGTTCACAAACCTTTGCTTTCAAGATTCTTATTAGCGCATAACGTATTTAGCAACTTTTTTTTACAATGCTCTTATGATGACTTTAAAAACTCTATATTTAATGACTTCAAAAACTCTACTTTATGTTCTGTTACAAGCACGCGTGATCATTCATTCTCTTGCTGCAATAATTGATTATCACTGCAATTGTGATGCATGAGCTAAAAGCTGTGTAATAGAACTTAACAATATTCACGTATAATTAAGAACGTAGTTATGAGTTTTGTGTATTCATGCATTCGCTCCACTCAAGTCACTATCCGATTTGGCTGTTACGCGAGTTGTAGAGCATGTAGGCCCGTGTTGCATAATTAACTAGTTGATTGACAATCCAATTAACTGCAATCAATCGATTGCTGTCATCAAATAATTGCTTTATGTTGCAATTTAAATGAATTGATTGCTTACCGAAAGCTAATTGCAACTAATATGAAACTATTAATATGAATTAATATAAAATTATATAAAGTAGCCTGGAAACTCTGTGGCAGCACTCGAATTAGACGTTAGAATAAGAGAGACGTTCGATGTGCACTGATCCAAACTTACATCCTTCCTTATTTTGAGTATGCATCTCTTCTAATCATTTTGCATCGACTTCATCTCTGCAAAGAGATTAAGCAGCATGTTTTGAAAGTGCATGTTGCTTGCTTGCCCTTAGAGATTGCAGAAGTTCCGTATCTGAACTTCTGAAATCAATAAAAAATTCAATGAAGTTAATTGAGGCTCCCTCTGACTGACATTTATTTTCGATGAGCCAAGTCGAGTGCAGGAGTTGACGCTATTAGATAATACTGACAGCAGGAATCTGGTATTTATTGTATCTGATACTGCTTATGATTTGTGATGTTTATTTTGCGTTTATTTTATTTCTGTCATCTTAATTTTTTTCTTCTGTGTATCGTAGACTATTTCTTCGGCCCGGTAGACATTCAGGTGTTCCGGTGTACGGGTTCTGATTCTACCGCCCCGTAGACATTTTTAACATTGCTCCAAAACTATAATAGCCACGACTCTAGTTTTTGTTATATTGCGTGCTTACTTGAAACTATTTCACCTTTCTTTCTATATAGATTCTCGCTCGTCATGATATTATGAATTTACTACCTACTCTAACTCATTTTTGACATTGACAGATGACTATGAGCAAAGTACGGGAACTTACCGAACGTATCCGCTTCAGTCGGTAATCCGGCATGCTACCTCGATCAAATCAATGCCGTTACTGACTTGTGAGGTCGACTGATAATAGTCAAAGGCGTTGTCAAAGGGTAGCGTGAAATTATGATTCAATTTACAACACAGCTGCCACTCATTTGCTCCTTAAGTCGTTTCGACAATGACCTCAGATTAGTAAGCTGATATATCATCAGCAGCATTAAGAAAGTGCTTGTATTTCATTGACCAATAGATCTAACGGATCGTGGTTTTCTCGGCGATCTAAGTGTACAACCGCAAGTAAGTTAGACTTTTTCTGTGCATTGTTGGATGAATTCATTGTAAATTTTGTCATAAGCTGAGAAGTTTTTATCAGATACGCTCTGAATCGATGTTGCTATAGCTGCAGTTCTTCTCGAATGGAATAATGGAGATAGTTGTAAAAATGCAGTAGATTTGGCTTATGCAAGTGGCCGTGGAAGTTATACGAGTCCAATTGAGCCAGTTTCCTAATACCCAGTATCAATCATATTATTTGTGAACAATAGCTGAAATCTACTTTAGATGTATGCCACTCTTGTGTAAACGCATAACTGACACATGATGGACATGATGGCTAATGTCATTTTAATTCAACTCATGATAAAAGTCATCATGCGGTATTATTTATTCATCAGTCCATTCTTACTATACTTGGTCAACAGACCAGAGTAGATTGGACAAGTGAGCCAATGCTCTTCATGTCATTCGTGACTTTCTAGAGTTCAGATTCGAACACCTAGAATGCCAGTACTAAGAAGGCATAAGCTCGATGCAGACCAATACAAATAGTACGATGTAAACATGCACCATAGCAGTCCTATGAATATTCTAGCGTGCTAGCGTTTGTTTGTCTAGCCCGTCTTACTGTCAGCTCAACTCATTTGTGAGTTCCGCTCTGCTCCGGCATGTATTTTGGTCTCCTTCGCAGCTCTGACCGATTTTGTTCTGGAGTGCAGCTCAGCTCTGTCCCTAGGCCTTTGTGGCATGTCAGTGCAAGTATCATGCATACGATGAAGTCTCACTACTTGTCTCTCCGAAAGATAAGAGCAGTTCAAGTCCAAAAACAGCGCTTTTCACGTTGGAATAATGTATCTACAGTTCCTTTTATTGCTATAGATTCTTGCTCATGTCATGTATCACTTCTCAGACGAATTATAGTGACTTCCGGATCCACGTTTCGTTGTTCCCTAATTAGCAGCGGTGACATGGTGCGGCAAAAACGTCAAACTCCTCTCCGCTCTACATAACTGCTTTGGATACCAATGTTTATTAAATGTGCGACGTTCCGCTCACGGAATTCATACGAAAAGTCACACAGCACATATACAGTAATGGGCACAGTATTCGAAGACGTGTTTTCACCTTTTGTTCAACTTCTGCGTACTTCATGAGAATTGTAAACGAGAAGTGAGCATCATTTTCAAGTATTTTCTCAGTCGGTGGACACGAAACAATCCCACATTTTCATGGTCAGACTGGATTCTATTTCTTTGTTTGTAAACTGCATCTGATCGCGTCTCTCATCGGCTTCGTCTGCTGATCAGATGGGGAAATCAATGTGCGACTGCATTAATAGTTAATTAGTGAATAACGAATTCTTTGCCTGTAAATCATAAGACTCAGTCATAAACATAATACGTTACATCTAATGTTACATAGTCATCGCAAAATTAGTGTTCAAGGGATAAAGAACAATTAGCTTTCTTACTAGAGGGTCACGTGAGTTAGCTAAAAGGAAATTTTCAAACTTCTTGATGTCAGGAATGTTTAGCCTTTTTCCTTCATGTCTCGCTTGATTTTCCCACTTCTAGTCGTAAAGAGGAGATAAGATCAGCAGTTCTCATGGCATGTTGTATATCTACGTATTCATCAACCTCCTCACATTGGTCTGGTTTGGACATTTACAACGGTCATAAATTGCCAACAACGGTCTGATTCCTGATCAACTAATGTGCTGAATATTTCATCCTTTGTTATCAATACGATCTATGATGAGATAGAATTGACATGAACTGAAGATTTATTGGTAAATAAATGATAAATTTTTAATATTGCGAGTTTCAATGCTGCTTATCAAATGCAAATTACTCTGAGGAAGACTGAGATGAGCTTTGAAGCAGGGTATGTATAGCTATTCGTCATCTTAGATGTGTCTTTGATTTGTGTTCTCATCAGATCAAACTGCAACCAATTGTTCTCGTTTTGGAGAGCATCTGTCGCTGGTATGGCTCCTGCCGAAGTGCCAATTGAGTGGGGCAATGGATGAACAAAAAAGAAAAGTGTCCAATGCTACCATTCCGATTTTTCGCATGAAATCTATATGTAGAATCTTGAATAATGTTGCCGACAGCTGTCTCTGCTGATCGTTAGGAAACTAGTTACGTTCCATGAGATTGCATGAATAGTAAACTGGAAAACATCATTTCAGAGAATCGTTATAAACTATTATCAAATAAAAGTATTATTTCTATTATTATATTAAAACGTTGGAATTATATGAAAGTGGCAATGAATTGCCCACTGTTTCGCGCATTTTTAGTAAAGCATTGTCATAGCACGGTTACATGCATGATCGCAGGTTATTTTAGATAGGATTATTGTCTTTTGGGAGTTCAATCGAATAGTTGACTTCCTTTGTGTCCTCACAGAGGAGGAATCGGGATACAGTTAATTTCAAGCGCTTTTATTGAATTCAACATGTGAGTTGGCATTTCACAGTTGAGCGTGTTCATCATTGGAGCAATTTAAGTTCTTCAGAAGGAACTGCATGTTTAAAGTATTTTCCAATTGATGCGGTATTTGGTGACAACCATAAGCGTAATTCACATTATTTAGTTTGAATATTTCGTTCTGCCCATGCTGGGCTGGATATATGTCCCTTTCATGTTTTTTGTGTCTGTGTTGTCCTGAATTTGTTTTGACAAATATATCATCATCATCATGAGAAAGGCATTCAACACATCACATAAGTTAGTAGAAGTTTCACACCTAGCACATAATGCAAATGGCCAAAGATGAAGCTGTGGGTCACTCAATGAAAAGTGAATTTGTGTATAAATAATAATAATAATGATAATAATAAACGTATATATTTTGCAAATGCCTCAATAATAGAAATCGTGAGGCTACAGAATGGCATACATAATGAGAATATTAAACACATACAGAGATAACAAAGAACAAAATATAACAAAAAAAAACAAGAAAAAAAACTTATGAATTTGAAACAGATGTGTCAGAGGAAAAGCTAATGTGGGAAACCACTGTTGGATAATCGAATCATAGTAACCATAAAAGAGGTGGACTGAATGACTCTGTTGCAAGCTGGCATACAAAACATCCCAGAATGTTGCAAAACGCGAGACCGTAGGTGATGCAAGGGATGATCCGCGTTGTTAGCAAGAGAATCGAATAATTTAAGACCAATGATTACTCGCCTGTAAAATAGAGGAACGAAGTGAGAGCATGAACATCGAGAGGTACCGCAAATGATACGATGGCAATAATTCTGAACATTTTCTAAAATAGCTGCATTTGATGAATTTAATCCAGCAAATAATGGTGCCGCGTACTCCAGTATACTGCGGATACAGTTATTGTATATGAGCACGAGATCATGCTTGTCTAACAATGGTTTAAGTTGTTTGATAATGAAAATCCGAGAGGCTGCCCGTTTGGAAACTTTTAGAACATGAGAATGCCATTTGAACCTAGAGTCAAAAGTAACTCCTAGGAACCTCAGCTCTTCAACAATAGTAACATCAGGAATAGAAAAGTCTCGAATATAAGGTACATCACGTAATGAAATAAACATCTGATTACATTTGTTGACACTGATCATCATCTTGTTTGCATCGATCCATCTGCAGACTTCATTATACGCCTTTAAAGCAGGACTTGTGTTCATACCTTTCTTGATGTTACTCACAATCATAATGTCAATCCGCATACTTCAATAACAAGGTATTGTCTGTATCTGCAATAATCATATCGGCCAAAAATATTCCGAAGAGAAAAGGGCCAACGGAAGAACCCTGGGGGATGCCACTGTCAATTTTAACATAATCACTGCATGTTTCAGCCCAGCGAACCCTCTGGAAACGGTCCGACAAATAATTCTTGACGAAGGTTAGAACAAAATCATCGAAATTTGCGGATCTCATCTTCTCAATTAGTATGCGATGGGAAACTCTGTCAAAACCTTTCGATAAGTCCACTGAGATGACATGGCAAGCTAACACTTCCTTCTTTTGAAGGTTATTAGTCACAAAATCTTCAAAGTCTAGTAGAGCACATACGGTTGAACTGTTATTTTTAAAACCGTATTGTTTATCATCGAAGTGCGACAAAAAATGAAAACCAATACTCTTGATTAACTCCTTCTCAAAAATACGTTCTGGTATGGGGAGAATGGAGATGGGGCGGACATTACAAATATCAGGGGGGTTTGACTTCGGAAGTGGTAGTATGTCGGCTTTCTTCCATAGACGGGGTACATTGGCGAGTGAAACACATCGATTGAAAATAATAGTGAGTGGTTTGGCCAACACACTAGAGAACTTGGACCAGGCAATAGCAGGGATATCATCACTGCCAATGGAAGATCTAGCTTTGACTTCTTTCAATCTGCATTCAATCGCAGTTTCCGTGAAGACAGAAGGTATGAGGAATGACTTAGCTGTTGTACATATGGGATCATCAATGATAAAATGCTTCGATAAATTGGAATTGAGCAGATCGAGTACAGCAGGTAAGGGCACATCAGGAAAGAGTTTAGGAAGCCAGTTCTTGTCATAAGTGGGAGATTTTGACATGAATTTATAAATATCCCAGATAGAATTCCGGCGATTCAATGTTCTCTTGCTCCAATTAATTTTTGCCATATAAATATGTGATTTCACCTTTTCCTTATAATGATCATAAAGCTTCCAGTTTCTTTGACGATAGGCTTGGTATCGTTTGTTAACGAGAACTTTTATCGTATTGTTCATCCATGGTTTCCCATGAGATGAAAGTTTCACAATATCGGATGGAATAGTAGCTAAAGCAGAACGAAAAATGTCATAAAATATTGAACAAACTTCATCGAGGGTAGCGTTATCGAACAACTTGGACCAATCGGAACTTTCTAAGATATTAAATGCCAGTTTCAGGTTTGAATCACGCATATCCATGATTTTCATATAATTAGGCTTGATTTTCAGAGATTGGACAGGTTTCAATATTCTAATGGAATGATCACTGGCACCTAGAGGGCTATCGATGAGTGGTTTAGAATATTCACACACCAATTTATCAGGAATCAGAATGAGATCTAGCACAGCATTACCACGGGTCGCATCACAGACAACATTCACTAGTCCGAAATAAATTTCAAAGTCATTATGATCAACTCTGTTAAAGTCGCCAACAAGGAAAACTTCATAACCAGTATATACAGCAAGGAAATCATCAATAACAGCAGATACATAATTTGTAAGCATACGAGATGTCTCAGTATTGAGCGAACTTCCTCCCTGGGAAAGTAAAGTAAGGATAATAGACAATTGAATGATTTATACGACACACGGAGAAGGAGCATTTCGACGTCTTGGTATGGAGATTCCGAAAATAAAACAGAAACTGAGAATTCAGATCTAGTCCAGCAGCAGACACCACCACCTTTTTTGCCACTTTTCCTGTCAGCTCTAAACAACGAATAACCAGGCACATAAACTGAAGAATCAGATACTGATTCATCCATCCAAGACTCAGTTATACATATAATGTCCGGAGAATATGTAGACGCAATGGCAAGTAGTTCATCAAATTTGTTTGTAACAGAACGGGTATTGGTAAGGCAGAGACAAGGAAGGTTCAAACTTGGACTTAGTCAATGTTTGGGTTTAACTCGTGGAACAATTTTTCCACTTTTAATGACAACGTCTTCCCCTCTCTCTTTCCTTACATTCACTTCCTCCCGAAGAAGTTTACTTTCTTCTCGTTGCGTTGGAGTTAAGTCGTTTTTGATGTATACCTTTTTATAGTTCGGATTGCTCATCAAGATTTTTGACTTCCTCAAACATTGTAACTTCTGCTCAAATGAAGAAAATCGCACCCTGACTGGCCGAGAAGACCCATGAGAAGTTCTCCTTCCCAATCTATCTCTTGAAACGATGTGCTTCTTATCAATCATCAGAGTATCAACAAGATTATCAATAACTGCGTTATCCAGGTCCTGTACATCATCTGAGACAGGCGGATCTTCGAGACCAAAAATAATAATATTATTCCGTTTTTCCATTCTACTTTCATGCTCAGTAATAGCCTTGCTAATTAACATGCCAACATCAGAAGAACACTTTGTATTCAATTGATCACGGAGAGATGATAATTCTTCTTCAACTCGACTAAATCGAGCCAATAACTCTGTAAAATTCACGTGTTTACAATCATCACATCGGTATGAAAGATTTTCATTCGAGCAAACGGCTTTACCAATATTAGCGGACAATCCTGAACACTCACGTTTAGCATGAAACATTTTCATACAGATTTGGCAACGTATGACGTCACTATCAATGGACATGTTACAAATAGTGCACAGATATCTTGCTATTGTCTGGTCATTGCTACCTTTCCGTGAATTTACCATCTCAAACTGCAGAAATCTTCGAATGAACACCAATCAGTGGAAATTAATTCAAGAATTAAGAACTTCCAATCTCCCCAAAAATCAACACAACTTCATATAATGAGCTTCTCACAGTTAAACCCGGAAGACCACCACGATTTATCAGGTATAAATTTGATAGATAACTGCCACAGGTAATCGAGATGTAGACCAATTGCAAAACACTCTCAAGAGACACTTCTGACACGACCGCTACGCTACGCAGATCAGCGTATGCACGAAAATGCACGAAAGGAAACCAACAAATCAAACTGTCTCTATTAGGCACCTGTTCGCACATCTCTTAAACCTTTTGTCAGGGAAAGTGGTTTGGAGAAGCTGACTCCAAGGCCGTGCAATACGAACAAAGAAACTTTTCGAACGACCTCACGTTTCAAGCTCACAGTCACACAATAGCCCTCGAGTTCTTTAGCTCCGCGTGTGCTTCTGGAGAAGATCTCACGTTAATTACGTGTAATGTGTACCGAAATACATGTAGCATCTGTAGAAGACACTAAGTGAACTTACGTGCCTTCTGACGGAGAATGGCTGCTGCACTGTAGAGCACCCATAAGATTCTTGACACGTTTATCAACCGTACAGATGTGTTTATGGGGCACCGGCCCACAGATAGCAGCAATACGTAGAAAATAGAAATATCTATATCTGCATCGCGTAGCGGCCAAAATATCTGCATGATTATATCATGCTACGATTCCTATTGTTAGTATTTCATGATTTCTGCATGTAAATCATGGACCATAGAAATGCATGAGGTAATTCAGGGATTTCTATGAACCATAGATAGTTCACAGACAGAATCATCTATCGTTCATAGACTTCCCAGTTTATTACCGTGCATTTTTCATGGAAGTTTATCGTGCATTTTTTTGACAAAAATGCACGATATAACTTTTTTCTGCAAGCAATAGATATGAGAATTTCCATGCAATATTGTTTTCCATTTGCAATCATGGCATAGTGATTAGGAACGTTAAGATTAAGAATACTATACCTTTTGCCACAGCTGTTGTCTCAACCAGCTTAGTTGTTGGCAGTCCTTAAATATCTCCTTTAGATCAACATATTGGCTATTGGTGGACCAGTCATAGTTATCGACACATCTATTCACAAAATTTTAAAATCGGCATTGCTGTTGTCAAAACCAGCACAGTTGTTGGCAGTAGTTCAGATATCTTCACTTGAGATGATGGATATCATGATAATCAAAAAAAGATGGGGAATCATAGTGCAGGGCATTCTATTCAGATGATGTTGTGTAATGCATGTAGGAGTTGATCGTCATTGTAACTGAGAAAACAACTTAATTTCGAGTTAATTGCTAACTTACAATTCATACTTAGTTTTTCATTGACAACAAGTATGCTGGTTGTGCCAACAACTATACCAGTTTTGAAGGCTTAGAATTCGTCTTTGTCAAATGAATGCTATGACCATGCTATGACGTGCAAATGTTTCCATTAGATGTGAGAATAACGCAGTGATAATAGAGTTTGTAGAAATCTTGTATTGCCAACAACTGTGCTGGTTGAGACAACAACTATGGCAAAAGGTATAATAATGAACGGGTAGTGGACAGCAGACAGTTCGCGACTGAAGCTTGATAAGGGAAATGATAAGGACGATAAACCGCTCTTTTCTCACCAACTTCATTAAAAAAACAATCGAACGATTTTGGCATTGTGTGACGTAATTGGAACAACATTATCAACGTAATTTCAGAAAGACGACCTTGATAAACTATTCTCAGTTTTAAGCTATGTGTTTTCATCCCATATTTAAAAAACTATTACTATTACCCATATTATTACTGATTGAATAACTATGCTGTATTTAATGCCGTATAATTTTTAGTTAAAACGCCTGACCGCAAGGATGAATAGACGACCAACGTTCTTATCGTAGACTTGTACTATTGTACCGTCTAAAACATCTCTTCGTCATTTCAATAATGCTTATCGACTCATCTATCAACGATGTCCATAATCTCTTTATAATTACACCGACAGAGATACGTGCAGCCTGCTCTAGGAGAGTGAATTTTCTTCTCGTAAAGTATGGTCAAGCTCATTGTCATTTGATATTTCGAGAGATGAAATAGTAATTATCTTGCCAAATATAATGATGGTTTCGTATAGCTAGATGTCTTCAACGATTAAATCACTTCTGTAATCTTTTCTAATAAGGAAGCCTACACGTTCGAAAGTATTCTCATCAAGCTCTTAACTTTGGGAAATCAAAGGCTGATGTGTTTATTACGAATGTATCACAGCCAGGGTTAATATACATGGCGGGTTTCAAAACATGCTTTTTATTTTCTTAGCAATTTACAAGTAATGTCATTGAACGTAGAATATACCTATGTAAACTAAAAAATTGACTCAAATTACTTTTGAAACCAGGTTTTTGAACCCTGTTTGTGCATTGCTTCAAAGCATCCTATCCTAACATTAACTCCATCATGTGGATGAGGTTGATAGTCGTAGAATGAATTCTGTTTTGAGAAGGACTGGTTCACAAGACAAAAATAAGGTTTCTGTTAATGGTGGCAGTAATCTGAAGACACTGCATCTTCCAAAAGAAGTGAATCGATGCATCAGTGATTGTGATACATGCTCCTGTGCGCTTCGTCCAAATAAATATCACATGAAGTTTTTGATGTATGAAATCACATGTAAATTATGTAGTCAAGTGTACATTGGCGATACGGTTCGGTGAATGTAGGCCAGGCTTCATGAACATGTTTTTAAAGATAGTTTTTCTGCATTGAAATAGCATTTTTGTGATGAACACGATTCTGATATTTGTGCAAATTTCATTACCTGGAATATTCTTCATGACAATGTACAAAAAAGGTAAATAAGAGATGCTACCTAGAGTCTACGTATATATTTCCAAAGTCGATCCCCCTCTTTTGATGAACCCATGGATGAGCCATTGTGTGGGACGCAACATAATGTAGTTCCTGATTATATTTGTGAATATTTGCTTCTTTTCTTGTATTTTATCTCATTACTATCGTACTTATCAAACTTTGTGAGTATTATGTACTGTACTATATTTGATGATTTATTTTCCTTAGTTTTGGTCTTTTGTTAGCTAACACATTTCATTGCTGGTACTTAGCTATGAACTTGCGAATCTCTGTGTCTAATTCACACGTGAACAATGCGAGCGTAGGCCTATATAGTCTGCAGAAGCAACAAAGCCGCAGGCAGGAGCTACACAGGAAGACGTTTGCTTAACAGCCTGCCTGAGTGGCGAATGAAGCTGTTCGTTGCATAGTTGTGCATGTTACAGAACTTTGCTTTGGCCGCTCAATTGATCTCAGAAATTCACGACGGTCCCAATTATTTCAAATCGATGATAGTCCTATTCGGCTGATGTCACTTTAGATGTGTGTTAAGTTTTACGTTTAATGTTGAATTATCGTATTACTCACAATTTTAGACTTTTTCTATACCATTTCTTTAACTAAATTCTCAATATGAAGCGAAATGTTGAAATCAGCCGTGACATATTTCATTCCAGCATTGTACAAACGTTAATGTACATTAAGACAGGTAGGTTCATTAGATCCTAATGATTAAGAGCATTAACGATTTTTATGATTTGTAGTACATGTATGTAGACTTATGATGCTAGAGACCTAACTTGAATAAATGATGGTTTTCAATAGAGGAATGTTTCTTAATTCTGCGCGCGATATTACCATAGTAAACTCACGCAAGGATGACAGTGTACTTGCCAACTTCTGGTTATGATTAATGCAGTTGTTTTGTATATTCATTTTTCGCGTGTGTATGAGATCATTTTGCAGGTGACGGTAACTTCTAACTAATATTCAGAGCATTGATGCGCATTAACATGGAGCACCGCATTTTTCAAGAATAGAAACTGGGAGCTATTCGACAGCGAGTGTGGATTATGTAGAGTAATTACATCTCAGTCTATCTTAGTCATCAATACTTTTCAGTTACATTAGTGTATTGATCATGAACGACTTTTGAAGCAAGTTAATACTGGATGTCGAATAGAACCATGACAATTTATGTCATCATGACAGCTATGTGATGGTAAATTTCAGATAAAATAATGAAAACTTCAGTAATAAACAAGCACAAAAACAGCAAACCAAAGAAATTAAAATATTCAGATTAACATTCTTACCGCAAATTTCTAAATAAAGAAGTAATGAAAACCTAAAAGCCTCGCTGCAAAATCCGAACTTATTCTTGAAAAATGCACATTTGAATGATTACGTTAAGTATTATACGTGACAGGGCGGGTTATATACACAGGCCTATTGTATGCGAAAATGTGATGATTCATTTTTCGAATTAATATTTGAGCAATTGATGCTTTTTAGAAAGTCACATTTGCGTAATTCCCACTTGTTTGTCATTTAATTTTGTCAAGTCTTCGTCAACTTGATTGCGACACCAACATGTCTCTTTTATGTGCAATGTCATATTTCACGTTTTTCTTTCTTATTTATCAATTTGTTCTTAGGATCTTGCAATTGCATGAACTTCAGGATAACCCTACAGGAAACATTGGGCTGCTGTGGAAGAAGTTTCAGAATATTGTTTATAAATGAGAGTGTAGTTTCGAAGTAAAAAATATAAACCATAACTGTGTGGTTCCCATATAAAAATTTGAAAAAATTGGCTATGCAGAAATTATTATTTTCTAATTTGCGTCCGATAGTTCTGCTTTCTTTCATACCCAATGACGGTAAATGCAGTCAAATACAGCAGACATGTTTAGTAAGCAAATTGAATAAAAATCATTATCAATAGAGCTGATCAAATGAGTTAAGACAATTTCAAAATCAGCACGTCATCATTATCCAGAAATTCAGCCAAAGTTTGACATTAATAAGAATATGTGTGATTCATCTTGGCAGACCTATAAGCTGACTGACAAAAGGAGCGATATTACTACAAACATATGGTTTAAAAATTCCTTCATTTTGTGACAAGCATAATTTGCAACAAGCATTTGTGATAAGCATCTCCACAATTAAACCAAGTCAAACAGTGAGATTGACACTCTGAGAGTATTTGTAATCACAAGAGGACGTTGTATTTCATCATGAAACAAGCAACGCTCTTAGGATTACTGAAATCCATAGTTTTTTGCTTTGATTTTCGGTTTTTTGGCAGTATGGCCTTTGATGGATTGGTTGTCAGATTTTGCTGCAGATTTTCATAAAGTGAATTTCGATTGTGGCCTCCGGCCAGCCAGCCAGTCGCCAATTTGTTTGAAAGGTGACTTCAAAACTACTAAGATAGAATTAAATATGTGATCTACTCTACATTCCAAATTTAGGATTCAATGATTTTCTCATGCATTTAATGATATGAGCGCACAGATCCGCATTATCTGAAAGTCAAAGTCCTTGTAAACAAGTCGATTTGTCGTCTGTATCTGAGGTTGTGAGTTACTTGCGTCTCAATAAAGATGCTCCCAACACAGATGGAAGATAGCTGCGCGTCTTGGTGGATTTGATCCATCGACCGCTGGCATTCTAGGCCAACGCTCTGACAACTGAGCTATCGACGAACGAAAGAAGGACGTCAGTTCTTAATTGAAGAATCTGCGTGATTCAATAGATGGCTTCATCCTCCAAGACAACATAGCATTAACAGTCAAGCCAAACTACTAATACCAAGATATAAGTAATCCAAAGTCAGTTATATGCGTTGATTGCATATGCATATGGATTTGCTCTGATCGGAGCAAGCCAAACTCCTCGATTAACTAAGAAGCACTGCCGATTTCTAATTAGTCGTCATTGACCGCGTCTTGAAGAACATCGCTACACGAGCGTGCATCATTTGCTTGACATAGTGGATATCGAGGTACAATACATTTCTGACATGTTCAGTATTGACAGTTTGATGCACAGACTGTATGGAGGAAATGTCGAGGAACTCGACTGACTTTCATGTTGCGTGATACATTTATTGCAAGATAATGTCAGTGCATAACATTTGTTCCGTTTTTTGATCGAAGGCACCGCTTGCTCTGAAACCCACCCGCAAATGATGGCAGTTCGACGCATAACTTTCATGTGTGGCTCCGACAATGAAATTGCTCACGTTCTATTTCGCTGCATGCGAATGATCTATTCTCGGCTTTGTCTAAAAAGGTCGCAATATTCATCTACGGTCGTGTCGCCAGAAATTCGATAGCAAGTAGATACATAGCCAAATTCCATGACGAAGTGAAAAAGAAAATTCATGAAATCCATGTACAAAGATATTAATTTCTCTAAGGATAATTTTTTTTCGATTGAAATTGAAACTGCTGTTGCATGTATTAATGTATAGTGATGTCTGATGAACGGATGGATGTCCTGATTCCGATTTCATTCACGTACTAATCACGAAGTTGTGCTTTGTGCGTCAATATCAGTGTGCACTCCGCTCCAGCTATATGTTTTAGTGGAAATTCTGCTAGTCTCGTATTTTGAATTGCGTTAAGTAAATTATGAAAATGCTCGAAGCATTTTCCATCTGTACAAGCACAGAGCCGTGGACAATCGTAGACGATCATGAAGTAGCTGTAGTGATTGTACTCAATCATGACATTCGAGCATTTAATAATCGTAGTTATAATTGTTCTGCTCTTAAGGATTTGCTAGATTGCAAAGCCTGTGCATGACAGTGATCGGCACTGGGTAGGTAGTGAGGCTATAGTACATGTATAGGAAATGCTGGGATCAATTCTGCAATTAAATTTGTTCACAATAAACAAAGCAGCACACAATTGTTTCCCTTTCATAAATATTTACATGCATGTGTTGAGGCTGGCCGTGTGATGTTTTCTGACGGCACACGAGGCATTGATAGGGCGAAACAACTGCAACTACAACAATGCATGAGTAAATATACCATTAGCACAAAGAATAAGAGCCTGGGCTCGGGCAATAACAGTATCGTTGACTTAGGATCGTCCTGTGATCCAGTGACATGATCTTTAATGTTAATTTTTTTCTTTCAGGTAATTTTTGCTTCGTTACTGTGTTACTCATTTAATTAGTATACTGTATGTTATCATAGGCTCATTTTGTGAGGATATGTGTCACAGGTGTTATGAACACTTTTCACTGTTTCATTTGAATGTCGCAAAAAATCATTACGCGCATGATTACAAAGCGGCCGCACAAATTTCGAGTTATTTTGCAACAGGCAGAGGGGATCGAACCTCCTTACGTGACATATACTACTAGTCCCTCCTGTCAGCGGAATTTCTACGTTTTGCTCCAAATAACTTATCATTCAGAATTACGGAGACTCTGCATAAAGAGAAAAATAATGCATCAAATCTCACTTATTCACGGAAAAATTCAAATTCTTTTTACTTGAAAATAGTTCAGAAGACGTTGACAATTGGAATTTTAGTAGGGTCATTCAGCATCATTTCAACAAATTTCGAGAAAGTTGTGTGGCTGACTTCTTCAAAGATTGGTCCATATCGTGATATTTTCAACCCTGGGCCTATTTAGAGGCAATTCGAAAAAACTTCGAACTGTTTCTACTATTTTCGCGCGTTTGAAATTCGAATGTATCGAAATTTTTACGATACAATTAAAATTTGATTTAAATTTGATTTTCGGGGATAATTTAGACATCGCGCTATTCATGACATCTGATGTAAAGTGAACTTTCAACTGCTACCGAGAGAAAATCCTCAGCAGTTAAAAAATAGCAAAAATAGCCTATATTGATTTTTTTTGAAAATGTCGATAGTTTGACTGCTTTTCAAAAATTGCAAGTTTGCGATTCAATTCAACTTCTATTTCAACTTTTGCGATTTTTCGTAAACAAACTTATAACTCTCTAGTTTTAAGTCGTCGATATAATTGAAAGTAAATTTCAGACGAGGTCTTCGGCGTCCAGATCTTACAATAAATAACGCTGTTTATCGTGGGAGTGACCACTGAAGGCGCTGGACGCCGAAGAACTTTAACTTTTTATTTTAACCGAGAATTTTTACTTTTAATTACATCGACGACCTATTATTGGGGAGATTTTGACTTTGTTTCCAAAAAATCATCATGATCTCCCGTCGTCTGGTCAGTTACATCAACTTAATCGGCGTAGAGACATATATGAGGCATCTTTGAGAAATATTTTGGTATTTTTGAATTACTTTAAAATCAGTAACTTTCTCAACATGGCACTTTTCTTCATAGTCTCCGCAATGTTTCGCATTCGAACAAAAAGATCATTTGGGGGAAGGGGGTTGAATGGCTTGATATTGACAATTCAAATACATGCACGTTGTGAAAGAAGCACCATCTTTCGTAGAAAATCGTGAAAATTTCGATTTATTCGAATTTTGAACGTTTCAAAATAGTACAAGCAGTTAGAATTTTCTGGAAATACTTTGAACTTCCTCTAGATAGGTCGAGGACTCGAAAATATCGCAATATGAACCGATTTTGAGGTAGTCAGCTACACAACTTAGAAATTTCTTGAAATGGCGTTTAATGATCCAGCAGATAATTCAGCTGCATATTTAATTCAGTTAGATAATGCTGATTGAATTTTGCTATCATTGTGCGTCTCATTCACATAATTACCATTCATGTCAGTTAAAGTGTTCTTGGAAAATGATTTTACTTATTGGTAGGGCAATTTTTTATGACGTTATATTTTGTCACATTTTTAGGGTAAGGTAATATTGTCATATTTTCTGTGTCTCATCATATTTAGTCATATTTTGGTCATTTTGCTGTAGGTTTAGACTGTTAGTTGCCGGGAAGTAGATGTAGAAATGACCGATGCTTTTCAGCAGCGCAATGCAGCCTGAGGACAGCTCTAGTGCATGCATTGCCTGTAGGTATGAATGTTACCGACGGCGCCAGGATTTGCTCGTCTGTCGTCTGCCTTTCCTTGCCAGGCAACCGCTGCTTCGGTAGAGCGTTCTTCTCCATGTTGAAGATGCTATGCAAAGACAGACTTTTTTTAACATCAAATTAAGTAAATTACATCACTGCTTTGTACAACAAGCTGTAAATGGCTATACTGTGGTACGTGTTTGTAATAAATTGTTTTATTTGTCATAAATTGAACATTCTACCTTTTTGTCTGAAAATGAAAATATAATATTTGCTATATTTTAAAATGTTTAAATCTTGCCAAACTACAATTTACGATTTTTAGGTCATTAAAAAATTGCCCTACTTATTGGTGTTCGCTTCTAAATTCTTAGAAAAATCGTAGATCATAGTTAGTGAACTATACCATCATTAATTACCTAAGCACATTGAATCTCTTTCCTTATCTTAACTAGCTCATAATATTACTTTACTGTGACGTTTCAGGAAGTGAAATTTTCATCTCCAAACGTGATGAGACCTCAAAGACGATATGGTGCATTTACTCGATCTGTATCTACCTCAGAAACTGGTTCATTTGACTCAGGTAAGTAATGGTTCCGGTTTTAACCGCTTTTATTTTTTATGCAGGCTTTCGCTCACCCGCAAGGATCTGGTTACCTCAGCAAGTCAGCCAGAGGCCGATCTGTCTTCGCACTCTCTGGCGGTTCGATGGGCATGTTTAAGTCGTTCAATTCGTCTTTGGATAGTTACAGCACTGGTGAGCCTGCGAGTGTTTGGCCACCGTTCTCATTGAACGCACAGCAGCGCTACTTCAATCTCTCCTAGACAGGTCTAGACAGCACTTGCAGAGAATCGGCATTTCATCGTTTTCACTATTTTCATTCATTTTCAATTCAATATTCTGCTTTCACAGAACTGCACTGAACGTCGCACCTTTAGGGACATAGATGAATCGCTTCGACTACACTGACCACCGCTCAATTAATTTCATCGAATGCATGAGAACACATTTATTCTGACTGTTCTTGATGGAAATCCATCAAGGTGCTTTTCTTAGATAATGCGTTGCCATTTTGATTTAAGTGTAGATGATGGACGATCCCTAACTGTTTTAGCCTGTTCTACAATAACACAATCGATTTTGATTTCCTTTGTATGCATAGATCAGGACGAAAATATGATATTTACAATGACTCTAATGATGGTAGCATGGTAACATCGACAGGAAAGTGTGACAAAGATATCCGCAGGCGCATTGGAATTGCAAAGACGGACTACAACAAGATGAAAAGCGTTCTGACCTCTCGCTAGCTCATAGTCCGGCAGCCAGAACGAGTTTCTGCAGGGAACGAGGCCGAAAATGATACTTTCACAAGACGATGTACACCCTATGCCTACTACGAATCGGCAAGTCTGCCGAGTTCTAGTGAGTTCCTCTTCTTGTCAGACAGGATCAAAGAAAAACACATGTAAATCCAATGGGACGCAGATTGCTGTTTTTGGCTAAAATGAAATTTTGTATGTTTTCTCTAATTAAACGAAAAGTAGTAAGCCCAGAGTCATAATTTTTGGCATGGAATGTCTTCAGCTCATTTCCTTTCATTTTCATGCACCCCTGTCTATATAGCTGAACGCATTTAGATTTAGCGAGCCTCTTGATGTCGGTAAACACAAACATTTTGAACTTTATCCACATCCAAACAAATTCTCGCATACATCGCCGATCAGAAGCATGATAATATCACATGCACATCATAGGAAATGACCTGAAGACATTCCATGCCAAAAATTATGACTCTGGGCTTACTACTTTTCGTTTAATTAGAGAAAACATACAAAATTTCATTTTAGCCAAAAACTGTAATCTGCGTCCCATTGGATTTACATGTGTTTTTCTTTGATCCTGTCTGACAAGAAGAGGAACTCACTAGAACTCGGCAGACTTGCCGATTCGTAGTAGGCATAGGGTGTACATCGTCTTGTGAAAGTATCATTTTCGGCCTCGTTCCCTGCAGAAACTCGTTCTGGCTGCCGGACTATCAGCATTGCAACAAGACTTCGACTCTGGAAGTGCTGCTTGTGGTCGGTACTCCTATGTGGCTGTGAGCTCTGGAAAATCAGTCAAACGATGCAGGATCGCCTGGAGGTGACGGAAATGTGGTTTCTGCGAAGGATGATGCGCATACCCTGGACGAAGAACGACACAGTGCTGCAACGGGCTGGAACCAGACAATTGATGCCAACCATCGTCACAAGGCAGGTTCGATTTCTCGGCCACGTGCTACATAAGAAGCAACTGGATCATCTGGTGCTTACCGGGAAGGTGGAGGGGCGAAGAGCTCGTGGTCGACAGCGTATGACTTATCTTGGACGGCTGTCACGTGTCACGGACAAAACGGCGCTCGACATCATCCGGAAGTGCATGGAGAGACAAGAACATTCGATTGTCGCCGACGTCAGGCTCTGACAGGGGACCTCTATTGATTGATTGACTAATGATGGCTGCGAAAAACGAGATTTACAAAACTTAATGCTGCAAAGTGTGAAGTCACAGTGTCGCCGTCAAGCACGACACACGACAAGATGTGATTACACGACAAGATGTGTCTCAAGATGCTGCTGCACGGGTCGCACAGAAGCACAGTCTTCCACGTCAAAGTGGACCGCTCGAGTTGGTACCAGAAAGGAAGCCAGTGGTCATTCGTTTACCTCTCCTCGGCGATGATGCTCAGCGAATCATCAAAAAGCGCATTCAGAAGTCTACCCGACAAGCTTTTCCTGCTGCAGATCCCAATGTGCTGTGCTCATCCAAGAAGATCCCATAAGAACGTTAAAGGACCGGATACCTCTACCCGTCTAAGCCTGCTTCGTTTACCGTTTCACCTGTGATTGTGGAAGCAGTTACATCGGGCGCACGGAGAGGTGTCTGAAGGCGAGAATTAAGGAGCACGTCCCGAAGTGGGTGGAAGCACGACGAAGTCAACATTTGCATTTATGGCTCATAGGCCATGTCATCGTTCATCATGATAGACAAGATTACAAATTAAACAAATTTTATTGAATTTACGCATCAACACAGTATAAAAGAAATGTGAAGGTTAAGAAATCTTCAAGGAAATCTTTTTTGAAATCGGCAGTCCGGTCCTGGCCTGGTCTTGTTTCCGAAAATCCAGCTTCGACCAGATTTATGCCCGGTTTTGGTACTTATGGGTTATCTCTCCTCCCCACGTTTTCAAATTTGTCAACAATCCGTAGAAATAAATCAACCGTCGCAAAACTTCAGATACACGTATTTGAGTGTATTTTCTACCCACGTTCCAAAAATTATGCAAATCCAACAATCACTTTTTGAATTATAGACGATAGCGTGAAGTGCAGCGATGTCAACAGCTTGATCTGACTTCGTCTGTTCGACGGATTGTTACTTAGTGTGCATTGTTCTCTTTCCGTCTCTGTCTCATTCAGAGGTGCTATTTGAAATCTTCCCACAACCACTAGCCTACCACACCTTAAGTTAAGCACATTAATGGAAAGGATGTGGCAAGGTCATTATCACTCGTCGTCGTGACATGACTTTGTTGACCTAGCGATATCTGTTCAGACGATGAGGTCTGACGAAGTCAGATCAAGCTGCTGACATCGCTACACTTCACGTCATCGTCTCTAATTCAAAAACTACTTGTCGGATTTGCATAATTTTTTGTATGTGGGTAGAAAATATCTGAAGTTTTGCGACGATTGATTCATTTCTACGGATTGTAGACAAATTTGAAAACGTGGGGTGGGGAGATAACCCATGAGTACTTCGGTTTCCACTCTGCCTGTAAGTGTACCAGGTTCTCGTGTGTATTGGATGAATTTCGTTCACTCCATTGGCCGCCACTCCGGTGAAGCGATACGAGGGAGTCTACTTGAACAATGGATAGATACGCAATGAGTATTGTCTGATGCTCCTGTATGCATTGAAAAATCTCATGACCATGTGACGATGTGAATAGTCTAGTGTAAGAAAGTTCTTTCCGTGATCTATTCGTGGATTTATCTTTCTTCAAGGACTCGTTAATTAAGTTAGTCGACTGGGAAGAAGGGATTTAGTGTCAACGATATCATCAAAATTTTGAAGAAAAAACTGATGAAAGCGAACACCATCGCGAGATGACACGCACTATGAGGCAGTCTAATGTGGAGTGGAGGATATACGAGCGTATGAACGAACCTACTTTCTCAGCAATAATGACTATTCGGATGCATTCTCATTTCGATTTCTGCATCAATTAGCGGACATTGATTCTGTGGCAGGCATTATTGTTCGCTGAATTACATTGAAATTGCATCAAGTTAAAAACTGCGGACATAAGTGATTAAATTCCGAGGACGCGCTAATGGTGGATATTATTCCTATAGCATATAGAAACTGCTCTATTTCCAATCCTTTCTTGTATGCTCCACCGATAAAAATTTTGCATGGACAGTGTCTGTTTAATGCGACTTCAGTTTACTGAGCAAGCAAGCATGAATTGAGCAATTTCTGTATATCAAAGTTAGGAGTGGACCTCTGCGGCTCCTGTTTTGTTTAGCCGACTTCATCTTCGATTTCATCGACAACACAGAACAGAGATCATAGAGGCCCACTTGCTTCCTTTCCTTCGAACTCTATAATTTCCATCATTTGTATAGAGATATCATTTTGCTTCTCTCTCTCTCTATATGCTACTCGCCATACATGAATGTTGAATTATGTCTCCTTGTAAAATCCTTCCTTCTGATGATGACCAAAGAGCTGGTCGAAATATATAAAGGTTTATAACAACAACAACAAAATTATTTTGCAAATACTTTGGTTCATAACTTCGACATTTTGAAAATGACCAAAGGCCTCTTTACACAACGATTCCTGTGTTTTTTAGAATATGCGTAACCTCTCCTGCTTGACATTTGCTATGTGGGACTCCTTGGATATCAAATATACCTGTACAGATCTAGTCTTTTTGTTCGACAAGATATCTATAAAAATCGCTCATTTCATCGACAACTCATGAGCAGAATTCTGTGGTCCATTTCGCTAACGCGTTCATTGTTCGAAAACGTTGATCATCGGATATCAGTGTATCACTTGTCATTGGCACGGATCATCTATGGCATATATCAATGAAATCTCTAAACTTCTAGATCTGTCTGTGCCTGTAGATATGCAGCAGGCCTATGCACAATCTGTATACATGTAGGTGCTCAAATCAAGATTTAAATGTGATGTTGTAGACAACACAATTTGTGATGTTCATTAGTTTGTTTCCTTGATTTAATAAGCTGGAGCTTCAAGAAACAAGAAACATCAAAAGATAAACCTCCTCTCATTTGCATTGAATATGCCTACATTGTAGACAGGAAGAGGAACGGTAAATCCCACTGGAAATGTGCTAAAGTTAATTCAAAGAAATGAATAGTTTGCGAGTATAACAATCAAAGCATGTTGGGACCAATTCGGACCAACCTGTCTAACAAAGTTGCGATCCCCGCATGTACATGCACAGTGTAGAAACATGTTTCGTGAAATGTATCATTATAATTATGAATTTGCATACATTCCCTTTAAAGTCGCGGCCATTGATATGCAGTAAATCAACTTTTCTTCTTTGCTGGTGTAATTATGACGCAGGTGAAGTAAAACTATTTTCCCGTCTATCTGATTTAATGAGCACTGGAATTACACTTGCGATTAACTTGCGTAATCGCGATCCTTTCTGCTTCCACGATCATTTTCATAGCATGAGACAGAAATATTTGACGGAAAATAAAATTTGACCGTAGGGAAGATTTTCTCGAGTCACTCGGCCATTAGTGTGCTATATTTTCCAAATTTTCCTGATTTCTTACAGTAAAATCTAAAATTTTCTCTGCCGAAACAAACATTGATAATTTTGAAGAAAGGTCTTATTATTTTGATAATGCTTCTTCTTTCCCTCTCTTTTCAAGTTTCTTGAGATTCATCAATTTCGATATTCATCCTGGAAAGTGCATTTGTCACTGACATTTGTATGGATTTTCATTTAATCTGCTGAGCTATCGGCGGGATGTCTTCGATATTGTCACGTTATGACGGAAGAAGTCTCAATATTGTACAGTTAACAAAAGAAGATCTGTCTGAACCTATCTACGAGACTTATTAATCACTGAACCTATTAATCAACGTTGTCTATCTCTGACAAGTCATGCAGAAATAGCTGGCTATCATTTTAAAGAACTTGATAAATGTGTCATACATCAGCTGAAAACAACAGTGATTGCAAAAGTACGAGCATGTAACAGGAAGTTCTATATCCGCGTCTTGGGTTCGACGTTCGGGGTTTTGAGACATGTTCAGGTTATCGTTTTTAGGTTTCAACTCCTGGGGTCGAATATGGGTTCGAAATGGTGATGCAGGAGTAGAGGTCGTAGCACATGTGCATGTTTCGGGGTTGTGTTAAGGTATCAATCATAACATTATAACATGTATTAACTATCAATTTAAGAGTGCATGGAATCAATTTATGCAACACACAGGGTTAACACCGGGATCACGGGGATATTTCTGGGATTTGGATTTTGCAATTGGGTGGCAACCCTGAATACAATTGGCGCTGCGGACTTCATCATTATGTCTATAGGAAGTCATGGTCAATAGAGCTAGTCTATCAACATCTTCAACTGATCAACAGAATATTCAAATCATATCATTATTGCTCAGTGCTCCCATTCTCTGCGGAAATTCGGAAAATCGGAGGGAAATTTTTTAAACAGTGAATACAGTGGTTAATGAAATGAAGAATTGTTTGAAAATTTTTCCACAATTAATTCAACAAGCTAAATCAAACTAATTTAGTTTCTCCCGTATTCCATTTTCACTATGTGAACCGACTGTTCAGTTCAATATTGCACGGTAGGTCCTATATCAATATAAGGGCTATACCAGGTACCCTATGTTAGAGCTATATGAAATAACCAAATTTTTGGCTGCTCAGCCTGCATCAGGTAGGCCCCTATGTAATAATTCGTCGGAATCCAAGTCGAATGTATTCCTTGACGACTCAACTCTATGATTTTACCTTTTTGCTGCAAGAAAATTCATCTCGTGGAAGTATATTTAATAGCTACTATATGTGTAAGATAACCTTGGGGTATGAATTTTTGCCTAGTGGTACTAGTCTTGATTTCATGCGATAAAATTGATTTTAACTCAAACAGAATTTAGTAAACATCAAAAAACGCAATTCTACGATGACATAGCTGCTCCGGTATGGTGACGAAAGATGCCAAAAATTGCTGCGACTTTCTTTGCAATCATTACCAAATGGACTTTTGAACTATTGGTGAGAACCTGGGTGAAAAACAACTCGTTGAAAATGAGTTTAACCTTAATATCATGAAACTAACAACAATAATATCATGAAGTAGGCTGGCTAATCATGAACACATGGGAATCATGCATGTTGCTATGCGGGCTAACTCGTTATGAGATTTGATGGATCTTTCGTCAAAATTAGACTGCGGAAATTTTTTGCAGCTAGGAAATATCAAAAACTGGAATGGGAACACTGTTATTGCTGTTGTTTGATTTTTAGTTGTATCTTTTACGTATATTTCGTCAAATGCTCTATAAATTCAATTATTGGTAGTTTGTTGACAACAGAAAATATCATGCCAGCGATAAACATGCACATCGTTTCAAATGAAATAACCGTGACTTCATTATTATAGAATGATTTTAGTTAGGTTGATTATATGATTGATAAGGCTGCATTTTTTAATTCATGTTCTTCAGTTGGTTGATGACAGGTTCTTGCAACATAGTTCACTGTTAAAGGTCATCATTTTCACGCTGGAAGTATTTTGTTAATTTTCACTGCCGCTAACTTCTAGCCAAACTTGTGTATCACAAATAGCAGTCTACAGGCATTTATAACGATATCGTTCAACAGCTTGATAAATTCGTACACCGCTGACGGCCATTCTGATAATTCATTGAATTGCCGTTTCGATAAATAAATATCTGCCACAACTTCAAGCTTCACCATAATATAAAACGAGAACTGAAATGAAAGAAATTATGAATAAAATAAACTAGCGCTATTGTGTATCAATTTCAATAGAGTTGTGAAGTTTTTTGTATCTGATACGGTTTTGATTTAGGTTGGACATTGTTAATTTGAGCCGATAAATTTTCTTCGGCTCTATTTAAGAACATGATAATTAATTTTTTGAATCAAGAGAAGGTCTCCAAACACATGAGGCACATTGACATGCTAAATTTATGGTCAATAATTGACAAGAAGAGAAAGACTCGCCGTTAATGAGAGTTCTCGTTAATTTGCTTCTCACTTCAACTGTGACTTTTAATATTCAACGATTTGAGACACAGTGGCTGTTCCAAACCGATAATTTAAATGCGTACCTTGACAGTCATCGTGGCTACGTTTTCTTTCAACGAAAATGTACCGATCAACACGCCAGTAAATTTGGCAATATGAATGTTTCGGGTGTCAAAGGAGGAAACCACTTACAGAAGAAGAGGTTATTTGAAAGCGGTTGTATTCAAGATTTGTTTTATTTTTTCATTCAATTTTATTTTCAAAATGACAACAGAAAAACTCCGTTATCAGAAACAAGAGACTGCGAGGAGGGATCCCTCACTTTTACATTAGCCCTTTTGAGATTGTGAAAGGGGACCTTTTGAGACTGCGAGGGGCCCCTTTAAGATCGTGAGGAATCCTTTTTGAGATTGTGAAAGGGACCCTTTTATGTTGTGAAGGACCCTCTTGAGATTGTGCAGTGTCACTTTGCAGGGATGTGATTTTTCCTGATTTATCAGGAAATCTTGATTTTTTGGGTTGATTTCGGTCATTTTTTGGACAAGACAGATTAATGTACACTAAATATACACCTAGACTATATGGACTGCATACATTACTTAGCGCGCTGCCTTTGTTGTTTTCATTTTGTTCACCTTCATTTCTTGCATATAATCGAACTATACCAGACCATGTGAATGTCCCAAACTAATGCCTCTACTGTTAATGTAGTAATGACTGTTTATGCCGGGCCCCCTTCAAAAATTGGTTTACTGATTTTTTTCGTTTTGTCAATCACATCCCTGTTTTCTGTATTGCATCTTAATGTCTATTTATGATGTATGCAGTTTACATTGGCTGTATAGAATCATGATAAAAGGAATTTTAGCTACCTGTTTATCAAACCTTGGAAAATAAAACGATTTTTGCATCTTATTTCGGATGTTATGTTTGGGGTTGTCCACTCCCACGAAATGAATTTTTGCCCGAAATTGTCAGTTGTAGGAAACTTCAACCGAAAACCTTCAATTTAACCAGAGACATCGTCCACAGCATCCAGTTGTATCACAGATATTAAACAAGTGGTCAAATTTCGTTGCATCCGAATATGGTTGTGTTGCACGTCTCTTTGATACCAAAAGTTTTGTTTTCACTGCATTAGAAATGACAGCTTCTCACCTGTACTGCAAATATTATTGTTCCCTGCCTCTGCTACGACAAAACTATAGATTTACATGATAAGATTCTTTAGTTTGCTCTTCAATGAATGAAAGATGACAGGTTCTTTTGATAATTTATTCAATGATCGCATAAGAATTGATAGAGCAGGTTAAGATATTCATCGATTTCTTCTTGATAATCAGACACTTGATAATGTCATCCCTTATTTGTCACTTCTGTTTTAAGTTCAAGAAGCGCTTCGGTGAATTATCATATTAATACCAGAATTTCTCGTCGAAAGGCAATGTGAATTCTCTGTTAAATGTAAAATTGCTGTATGGGACAATACCCCACTGTGGATTTGGAAGACTTGACATTGTATAACTGGTATATGATATTGATTCAACGAACCTATGCGTCGGATATGCATGTGTTTCTGCGGTTAACGGTCGGTTACGGTTAAGAATTTTATCTAGCCGTACACCACTTCTTGACAGGGCACTCGCTGGAGCACTGCGATATTTTTTGTCCGTATGCCCTTCCTGCCTATTTCCAGTGACACCGAGGAGGTTCGACAACACGATTAAAATACCGCAAATATAATCAATTACGTAGTCATGGTTCTGTTCATTGGTTCAAAACTCTTTTGTTCTGCTCTCCCGACTTAATTATTAGTGATCAAAAATTTCAGTAAAAATATTTATAAAGCACCCAACCTTTCTACTCTCAGTCTTTCTCAAGTGGCATCGCAAAGCAGCTGTGAAACCAGCTTATATATCACGGCTGACACTAGACCACGCGCACATGTTTTCGATTAATGCTCAGCTGATATTCTTCAATGAAATCAGCCTCAGATAAAGGAGTTTTGGTGGCATCACTTTGATTATCAAGCAAATCAATATTAAAGATTCTGATATTGTAGTCATTATCATGAATAGACTGAAGGTGGTCAGAAAGAGTGCTTTTACTGTCTTTATTGTTAATGCGGTATATTTTTTGCCTATTTGTAGAGCAGATGTATAAAGAAGATAAACAGAGCTTAAATGTAAACCTATAGACAACATTCTTTCTGCTGCACCTGAAGTGTGGCGAAGAACAACATAGTTCACAGCAGCAGTCATCAGACTTATTGTTCACGTTAATAAAAGAATTCAGAGAAGTACCAGACTTAACAATCACTTTGAAACTCAATTAGAGTAGTCATGAGATAAGACTCAATATGACTTTTGTTCTTATGAGCATATCACGTATATTTTCGTGAAAATCCCGGCATTGTGGCTGGAGACTTGGTCAGAGGATCTTATGGTCTTGTGATCGAACCCCAAGAGTGGTGGTGGTGTCAGCCCACCCCTTCCCTGCTATTGGGAGGGGGCATCAGGTAATCGTCCGCTCCCAGCGGCGGATGACCTCCGCACACCTGATGGGGGCAACCCATAGGTCCCATGGTGTGAGCTTTATGTGTACATGTGTGCAGGAGAAGAGGTGCTTTGTATTGTGTGGTTGAGATTTACATAAGGGACAAAGAGGTGAAGAATGGACAGAGGGAACCCCAAGAGTATTGGAGAGGTTGGAAGCCTACAGGATTCGGACCCAGTAAAATCTGGCTCGTCCAAACCCCGTAGGGAGAGAAATAACATTGGGATAGTTCATTGCTAACTTCCGCCGTTTTAGGCTACTGCTCACTACCTACTTGTTCTAACTATATAGCACGAATTCATTTCCTCATTTCATTCGTTTGTTTTGCTGTTTGTCCTGTGTGTTTGCTTCATAAGGCAATGTTTGACCAGATTTGGATGCCTATTGTCCGCAATAACCTGCTTTGAAGATCTAATTTCTCAGTAGTTGCTTGGTATCGTGATAATGATTCCTCAGTGTCACATAATTGATTCTATGGCGGTGTGCACTTATTCATTCAACAAACTGACACAATTCTCTTGAGATGCCTCGCCTTTCAATCTGATTTCGGCAGCGCAAATTTGTTAAATTGCAGAGTCAAGTATTATGATATCAGGTGCTTATTTGCTCAGCAAATTATTTTCATATTTTTGACTCAAGATGTCAGTCTGATAGAGTCATAATTCCAGATTTCTCATGCCACCAGCGATTAATGGAGGAGTTAGTTTGTTAAACGGTGATTGAATCATTGAAGGATGTCCTGATACTTTAAAGCTCTAAACTAAGAAGGTAGTCGCTGTTCCTTCAAGTTCTCGTCAGCACATCTCGGATCAAACTGTAGTGGCTGAACAAAGTGCTCTGATTTGTGCTGGCTTTACCAGGATTGATCATGAAAACTCGCGGTGTACACAGTCGCCTGACTTTATGATAGAGAGATGTCCTTAGACGGAACAATGTAACTGATTAATTCCTTGGTAACCATGTTTGTGATTAGAAATGGGCAGAATTCAGTGCAGATTTGAATGAATTGCAGGTATTTTTGCCAGAACACAGCGGTAAAAAGTTTAGAGTGTTAAAGCCGGTCGGTAGCGTGAACAGATGCGAAGCAGTTTCATTCAAAGCTTGATATAGAGTTCTTCATGGCGCTGATCTTAATTTCTGCGTGTTGATGCAATTATTTAAAAACAGCTTGGTAAGCGAAGTGTAGAATTGCATCTAGGAAGTATAGGTTATCGCAGAAATATATCACATAAGCACTGTAAGTCAGAATTTACTAGATATTTGTCTCTGGGGTTGAAAAGGTTAGAATGCTCCCGGTAAAAATAGTAAGCAGTACAAAACGTCATATAATGCCATGCGAGTGAGTAGCTCGAGTATTCGTGCCGAACACTAGTAGTGAACATACATGTAATTTGGGTAACGATTTCAAATAGTTGATTGAGCTAAATGTAGAGAATCTGCAACCAGAAGGAAGGAAAGTGTTAAATGCAATAGTAATAGTATTTTTTTGTTTTCTTATTGTATACGCTTTTATGAAGAAACTATTCCGTGTTAAGTCGTGGGAATGCATGCAGATTAGAAACGGCTTCTAATAAACAGGTGCTGACAATATTCCACACTTACTAACTGCATGCAAGAAAAATGTTGATTTTGAGGATTCACATCAAGGAATTGGGAAATACCGTCATTCATGACAGAGGCGCATACATCACACATTCATCCATTATTCATATAGAGTGTTTTGATGGGAAGCTTCTTGACGTGAATTTGAAAAATATCAAATTTAAGTGCAGTTTCGTATTCACAGCCATTTTTTCACTTTCCAAATTCTAACTTAAAGCAAACGGTGAAGGTTGGGCTATAATTGAATAATTCTTGGATAAATTGTCACAAATTTTCAGCTAAGGGATTGAATGGAAGAAATTCGTGAATGCCACAACTTTATTGCTGTGTCTCCAGCCTTCAGGAAGATGACGGAATGAGGTAAGGTCAAGCAAGTCGGCGAAATGTCTTTTCACACTTGATGGCATTTGTTCCACGATAAAGTCGACTACAGGTGTTGAAGTCGATGTCTGAACTTAAGTGTCATTATCCTTTGGCAATGTTTCGCATCGAGAGTGAGAGAAGAGTGAGTGAAGTTGATGAAATTAAGGCGATAGACAATGGTTTAATCTTGACTATAAGCATGTTGACGATAATTTGAACCTTTCGTCGAATAGTTTCAGTGTCTTGCATTAGTAATCGGAGTTGTGACCGGTCGTTGGTATACTTCGCCTATTCAGGTCAAATATGAAAGTCATGGCGCGGCGACAGCTGATCTTCGGATTGAAGCCCTAAGGAAACACTTCGATTTTGTCGTATGTGCAATTCTGGTTCATCCTTATGATGAGTTACACAATTGCTTTGATCGGCAGATGTCTGCTGTCGCTTGACCAGAAGTGTTGGTAAACAAAATGTTGAATAGACAAGACAATTGTATCAAGTAAAAGCATCGGGCATTTGTGGGTTATCTCCCCCCCCCATGTTTTCCAATTTGTCTAAAATCCATAAAAATGAATCAACCGTCATAAAACACGTATTTCTACCCTATTTATTCATTCGGACATTTTCTCCTATCTTGGGGACATTCTCGATATCTCTGGTAGTGTTGAGTCGGCAGTAGTGTCAAGAATAAGATGTGCATGGCGTAAATTCCATGAACTGCAATCCTTCTTGACGTCCAAAGGGCCATCTTTGAGAACCAGGGGTCGCGTATATGGAGCCTGTGTGACACGCCATGCTTCATGGTTGCGAGTCATGGCCGTTGCTTTCATCCCATGAGAAGATGCTTGAACGTGTGGAGATGCGAATGCTAAGGTGGATGTGTGGTGTCAGACTTTCGGACAGGAAATCGAATGACAGCATTAGGGAAGCAATGAGAACATCACAGCCGTCGCGAGAAGGCAATGACTACGGTGGTTTGGCCACATGGTAAGAAGGGATGAGAAAGAGTGGATCTGAAAAGTTATGTGGATGGAAGTAGATGGCAAAAGAATACCTGGGAACAAGTGGTGAAAGATGACCTCAAACGTGTTGGAGCCTATGAAGCGGACGCCCGTGATCGACCGAATTGGAAGTCCATACTCAAGCGGTAAACGTCTAACCCAGCAGCTTCTGGAAGAAAAGGACGCAAAAATGGGATGAGTGAGTGGACAAGTACTTTTTGAATTAGAGACGACAGCTGGAAGTGTGGCGATGTCTGCAGCTTGATCTGACTTCGTCTGTTAGACGCAATATTGTTACTCGTGTGTGCATTGCTCTCTCAGATGGAGTTGCAGACGTCGCTGTACTTCAATTTTTTACTTCTAATTCAAAAGGTACTTGTCCGATTTGCACAAATTTTGGCATGTGGGTAGAAAATATTTTCAAATGCGTGTCTCTGAAATTTCGTGACGATTCATTCAATTCTACAGATTTTAGACAAATTTGAAGACGTGGGGTGGGGGAGATAACCCATAAGTCCCAAGCATCATTATAAAGGATAAAGCAGAAACATTAAAGAGTATCGTATATTGCACAATGGTTGTACGCACAGTATCAATTCATCCATTGCTTCATTCTAAGCTATTCTTATCAAGTTTTGATGATTTTACTGGAAAGACGTAAACAACAGGGCATTGAGGACATAGAGATCCATAATTGTTTTGTATATGTTGTAAAGGCGCGCGAACAACAAAAATTATTTTCGTTAATTATATTACTCTCGTTTTTTGCGTCTTTTTTTCTCGGTCATGGTGTTGGAAGAAAAATCTAAATGAATAAAAATAAAATTTCGGAATTATTTTTTAACAATTAATTACTCGGAGTTCAATAATTGTTTGAAATCACGTATATAATGTGACTCTAAAAAGGAAAGAGAAAGCTTCTAAAAAGATTTTGCAAATTTTGCTCAACAACAAGAAAATTATTTGAGAGAGGAATTAGGCAATTGCACTCCGGTCAGCATTGTGTAAGCTCAGTAGTTTGTTTGATGGTAAAAATTGTTGTTTTTGAATGAGATGCATGAAATAATCTTCATTTTTCAAAATTGTGCAAGAAACAATAAAGTCCTCTCTTGGATTAGATCTATCAGCAAAAACAAAAGTAATTGCCGTTAATTTATAGACAGGGCCTTTGTCTTCCAGTGCCTTTTAATGGTTGGTATCCAGTGTTAAACTGAAGTTGGTGTGAAGGCCTATAACGGGGTAATTAGGAACGTACTAGGAGCGTGCTGTACATCAAGTGTGATGTGAAGACAGGTTGTACCGTGGTAGCTCACGTTTTCTATTGGTTTTAGATTGAAGCTGTGTGATTTTGATTCAATGAATGTTGTGACCTGTGTGTTATTGAGTTTAACAATTGAACCGACCAGAAAATGAACGAAACCCTATCGCCGTCCTCGACAAAGGTCATTATTATTGTGTGTAAGTCACGATATATGATAAGTTATATCACCAAAAACGCTGTTAGATTGCTGAAATTGTTAATCTGTTGATGCAGAAAGCCTAGCAATATCGTGCATTATTGATATCAATAAGAGGAGACAATTTTCCATGGAGACAGTGTCATGCTTAGAGACAGTTCGATGTGCAAAGAAGTAAGTCTATTTTGATCGGATTCAACAGTATTTGTTCATTTATAAGCTTTCTTTCTAAGAGAGAACTTCGTTGATACATCAGTAAGGAAACTTACTGTCTCGTTACTATCTGTTACATTCGTGCAAACATTTGCTTCGAAATACGCCAGTGACAAATCGCTGTACTTTTCCTTTTCGATAATTATATATCAATCTTTGTGTCGAACGTTCATCAACTCACACTATCATCTGATTTCATGCTTGATGTGCGTGCGAACATCGTAAAATGTTATATGGATTAAGTAATTCACCTTTCAACCACAGAAATCCTTACGTTGGGTTCCGGAAATGAAACGTCTTTCATTGCTTACGCAGAGGATAATGTTCAAGAGAAAGGTCAAATTCAAGAATGTTGAAGTAACGATTTCGAGAAAAATACTGAATTCCGTCAAAATGATTGCCTCTGAATTGGGATCACAAATAGCTATTCATGTTGTCTTTCTTGACCTTCTGGTCTTTCAAAATTTCGAATAAATTCAAAACGATTTTTTAATCAGATCATCACACGATCCTTCTGTAATCAGGGTAGGCTTCGACCCTGGTAAAATGGAAAAACACGACGGGGGATTAATGATGGGATTTATTGGATTTCGTGTTTTCCGTGTCCTCTCATGATTTCTGTGATTTCATTTACGACAGTGGTGGGCATCCAAGTTGGGATATCGGGCCACCAATTTTAAAAGGCAGTAGTATAGGCTTAATATTCTTTTATTCTGTACTTTTAAGTGCACATATAGGCTGCTGTATACGTGCATTACATAACAAAATTTTGCATGATAATGTATACTGCAGCATTGTACGCAGCTAATTTGTTTAATATTAGGGAATCATTATTTACCTTCTACAATTCATGTGAGTATTGATGAGCGAATATGCTCATGACAAATTATAGAAGCTTTTCTTTCGTGTAATTAAACGGCTATGTCACTTTTTGGTGATTTGACTAACATTAGCTTATTTCATAAAAAAACAGCTGTCTGTAAGTGTAGTGTAACTATCAAAAATGAAAGTTGCACAATATAAAATTGATTTTGCTACAATTATTGATCATGCTACATGTAGTGCATGGGCTCTACAAACGGTAGTCGTGTGCTAATGCCTATCGAGTATGCAAAATATGGTACTTCTATTATTCCCCCCCCACATTTCCAAGTTATCCAAAATCATCAAATTTCGCCAAAGTTAGTCACATTCGGTTTAGTAGAATATACTTGATCTGTCACAACACCACCGAGAAGTCTTACTTGGACCCTGGGATGAAGGATTGGTCCCTTGGATACTCAGTTAGAATGCAAGGTACAGCTGTGATCATGAACTTCGTGGGATTGTTGTCTACAGACAAATGACGTGCAGTTGTCTAATTCTGAGCCTGTAAATGTTCTACAAGTCAGATGAGAGGAGTTTTTACACTCAACGCTATGCCACATTAGTGAGAACAAGTAGGAGCAAGAGAAGATCGTTGACGATGCAACACCTCCGGGTGTCAAGAACAGAAATGTGGGGGGGGGGAGAATAGAAGTACCTAAAATATATATTAGTGTAGTACAAATAAATTTCAGCAAGAATATTTGAAAAAAAAATTAATTCGAATGTGAATTTTTGTTTTTTGTGTCATCATTTTGCTCATTTAGTTGTTAATTCATGGTTTTGCACATTCTAGAGAGGATCCCTCACCCTTAGATGCACCTCCCAAAAGTCGAAGTCGGAGTGAGTCATTTTCACATCATCGATTCAAATAATGTCCGCGGGCCATTTTAGATATGAAAAGCGGTGGCGTGCCACCCAATATGTCCCGGCGGGACACGTGTTGCCCACATCTTACATGCGACAAACTCGTGACGCATGTTACAAGCATGATATGGTGATTAACAGTCATCTTCTATGCGTTGTCAACTTCTCAGACCTGGTCTGAATTATTTGATGAATGAATCCCCTTTCATCGGATGTCCCTGACGTCATTCTCATTGTCCTCCAATATCATTGGCAATGGCAAGTCTGATTCACACGGGCGGTGATTGGCTGTGTGGAAGCGCAGCTTTAGCCTATGAATTGATTCATTCGAAGATTGTTTTATTGGAGTGTTAAATCAATCAGGATTAACAAAAGGCCTACGACAATAAAAGGAAAAGGGGCATTATTCGTCGATAGTCCTAGTTGTAAATTCTAGATACAGTAATTATTCGGATAATTGAAAAACATAAGGCGTGCAATCGGAAATTACAAGCATAAAGACATTCAGGTCGCATTCCGTTTGGATCCCAGATATTGGCTATTTTTTGTTTATTAGACGCGGTAGATAAAATTTCAGTATGCATGCGCATCTCTTGATCCAGACAAATTACATACTACATCGAAATTACCTGCGTATGATAGTATTTCATGTAAGTTGATGAGGAAAGTTGCTACATGTACAAAAACCACGTTGATGATCCGAAAATTCAATTCTTTCAGAAAATTAATCCCTCAAAAAACCCCGGCAATAATCCCACCCGGGATCCATTAAAATTCTCGCCCGTGGGAATGATGAGCCTACCACTGCATAGACCGATGTTGTACAGTGGAGTGCTTTAGATTTAAAATTTCAAAATATTTGAAAATTGAAATCATTTTACATTCCTGAATGTCCTCATATGATGACTTCCTCTGCGAACTGCACATGTCAAGCAGGTGAGGTAGACTGTTCAATCGAAGTTGAGTTTATTGCTGAGACATGCCGATATCTTTAATTTCTTTAATAATTTAAAGTGTCTAGATCACGTGACCATGTCACGATCATGACAGCGAGGTCATGATGTCGAGTGTGTTGTGGTAAAGTCGACCTCTCCCGTTGCTTTTGTGAAGGAGTCGTCAGATGTTGTGGGGGATTCGCTGTTGCGCTCAGCTCGTGGGTTACTTGCAGGTCCTATGGTGGGAAGGTGTATGTATGTGGATGCAAGAGAGTTGTTACATAATGTATGGTTGTGTGCATTACAAGTAGAACAAAGGGAAGAGTGGACCAAAGTTCAATCAAAAAGTCTTTTTGGAATGGTGATTTATTCTACGAGTTTATTTCGATTTGTGTTCTTTAAGGGAAGTGCGTTAATGATGTAATTATTTTGTCTGTTTATGAGGTACCTGTGTGTTCCGACAGTGTGTGTGTGTGTGTTTGCTTTAGTAATGGCTTTCGTTTGGTTGCTGTTTATCGAGTCTCCTCTATAAGTCGTCTGATGGGGCATCCTTACCAGCCAGTGTCAACCAGCTCTACCATCAACATTCCAAAGAAATTTGACCCTATTATCACAACTTCTATCCATGGCGGGGGAATGACGCTAGGCCGGAGGCACGCCGAATAAGCAATAAGCCATGAGCATTAGGCCGCATGTAGTGGGTCTTGTAGTGGGTGTGTCTTATTGGTGATGACTATTGGCTTTCGCAGTGTGCCAGTTCTCAATGAAACCGATGTGTTGGTTTTCCAAGGTTTGTGGCCTTCGGCTGATTATTTTGTGTAGCTCCGACCCTAAAGCTTCATCAGCATATCATCAAAAAGGATAGTTTCGTTATAAGGGTTCGAAAATGCAGGCCTACGCCTACAAGATCGTGCTAAATATGAAGTGAATTAATGATGGAGGAATAATCGATCACAGCAGACAAAATTTTGAGATTCGAATCTACTTAAGAGTTGTTTATTAGATCAACCATCCATGAGGAGAATTTTTTCAATTGACGGGATCAAGATCCTTACAGACTTGTCTGTAGCGCATGTTCTTAATTCTTTGCCATAGCTGAAGAATTTCGAGATAACATGCATTGGAAAAGAAACGATATCAGCGGAATCAACAAATCTCAGTGGCAGTTGAGTCGCTACTTTGCGATTACAACATTCCTCAGACTCTCTCCCACTAAATCTAGAATAACAAGCAGATGCCAAGCATGATTGTGAGGAATTGCCCATTCTTGTCGAGCTCTCGCTTTCGTTCGCTCTGTCATTCAATCGTTCCGCTTTTGAAAGTACTTTTAAATTGGACGACTTATTCTTAATGTTGAATTTTCACTTGAACTAGAATTGTTTTTCAACAGTTGCTACAACTGAAGTAACCTGCCTTTAGGTCCATTCACACCTGATGCGGCGCGGCGCGTTAAAAAAATGCCTGTTCTCACCGAACCGCGTGGCGAGGGGCGGGAGAAGGGAATGGAGAGGGGGCAACTACAAATAAGATATAATTATGGACACTTCTTATTGCTAAATAATTAACATATTCATATTCCTTATGTTATATGCATTCGAATGAGCTCAAACAAGACACCATAATATGATACTTTACCGAGACAGCTAAATGACGTAGTGAGTTTTCAGAATTTACATGAAATCAGATGCATCATTCCAAGCATAATGACTCGAAAATGATATATAAGCGACACATTCTCGAGGAAATACGAAGACATTTTACATTAGATCTACAAGCGTGAACAAAGTGTGATGTAATCAGGTTCTTGGATCTGCAAGTTTCATAAGATGATAATAGTTCGTTATGAAGTGTTGCTAGGGACAGTCTATTTTAGAGCAATATCCGAGTAATTCTATGATGAGTTTTGGTCGACCAACAGTCTAGAAAATAGTCAACCTGAGAAGACACTGAGTTCAGTATGCTATGGCGACAAAAAGGCATTCCGTCCTGTTAATTTTCGTTAAGTAAATCCGAATCTGTAGAAATTATTCTCTTGAGTTTCAAAATCTATTAGCTGTAGTCGTTGTATGATTTGAGGGAATATCAGATCAAATGTTTCGCTGCCAATACTATTCATAAAAACCAAGAGAAATCAATCCTTTTGTCAAATTGTCAACACAATTATAAGCTATATCGACTATTGTCACGCATTGCGATGAGCATGGGCGATACAAGCGAGCATTTTCAAGGAGAAAAAATGGCTGCTGTTTGCAAATAGATACAATCATCAGCTTCTTTGTAAAATTTCCTTTTAAATGAAATGTTTTTCAACTAAATTGGTAAAGAATTCTGCTATCTGCGTCAAATAAACGATATGAAGCGTTTTGATAACTTCATGGTAGTGCTTGAAGGAGTGACGAACAATTAAAGATATATGAAAGAGACCGAAATTGCTAAAGCTATTTTTCCAATTGTAAATTAACTACGGCATACTTTTGAGTGATCGCCATCGCAAATCAATCGTTAGGATTTGGGGATTGCTACAAACTACATAATTTTGCGAAAACTAATCATTTAGGACATACATATCATTTACACATTTTCATTCATAGGGTGACAACAAGGCACAGATGACAGATCATGAAATAGAATTGACGCACGGATTGACTTTGCCATAAGTTAGCTCACAAAACGACCTGTTATTAACTTACATCGTCTATTCTATAGTAATCGGAAGAATCATTCTATTGAAGATGATCAGATAAGTTGAGAACAATAACATTTTCTCATCTTCGTTTCCGATTCTCGTTTTGCAGTGAGTAAAATACCATTTACCTAAAAATGCATTCATGAATTCGATTTCATGGTTGACAAAGTATGAAAGTACACTGATGATGGATTCTGATGTTCATTTGGTCAAATTATGAGGGTCGGAACTGTCGGATAGCTATATCGAAAGTTAGTCATTTCGCTGCACGAACATCTGGCAACGTGTGATGTCAGGTTTTAGTGCGGGGGATGGGGTAGAGCAAGCCGCGCGGTGTCTTGGCGCGGGATGGATTTTCCTATCTGATAAGCAAACCGCACGTCATTTTAGAACATCTTCTGAAATTACTTGGACGCTTGTTCCCGCGCGTCTCGTGTGAACGAAAATTCTGGACGCGTGAGACGCGCCGCTTCCGGTGTGAATGGACCTTTACTCCTTGACAATGCGAGCCGACTCGCGAAAGACTCGCAACAAACTTATTCTTTGGGAGACGAGACAGATTGGTGTGATATGCACAATGAAAACAACAAGTAAACTTCAAATTTTCAAGAATTTTCGGAGAACAGCTGACATACCTGTAAACCAACATTGATAGTAACGTGACAACCACATCCCACAGTGAGTGAGTGAAGCGTTAACGTCATTACTCTTCCCATTCTGCGGGCTTGGATCATGCTGACACTGCCAGACTTATGGAGCGTTGTGATGCTTTTAGTCTGGATGCGCTTTCTTCCGACTTCCAATGACTCTCTCGGGCCTCGACCTCTGGTCCAGAAGATCGCTAGGCCAAGCACTTAACCACCGTGCTGCGTAGTCCACCATATCCGACAGGGGTGGATTGGATATATTCCAGTCGTAAGGGACGTACCACAGAATTAGAGATGTCGTCTCTTCTGCTGTTTGACTAGAAGGGAAACATTGGAGCATGTAACGTTAATGAAATGGCACAATCTGCTGACATAATGCCATAGCAATCGAACAATTGGCAACCAGCTCAACATTAAACACGCCAAATTGTGCGGTTTCAGTGACTGTTATCAGCCGGATCACACAGCAAAGAGACACAGACGATGTCAAGTTCTCTAGAGAAGTTTGTGAACGTTTTTTCGTGCGCCTGCTAACATTTTTGATAATGATCGGAGGACCCCATATTATCGAGAAAACTTTAGGGCAATGATCTGAATTCTTCGAATCTGAAGGAATCGTGACGATCGGATCATTTTGAAGGAATTCACAGCAATCCGCAAGCGACGCACGTCTATTTTTCCTATCCCCACATGCTATTAAAATTGTCTTTTTGCCCACTTAGTAAGTTCCTGCATGTGCCACCGTTTTGAATCAATTTGCACTTATAGCAAAGTGATGCGGTTAAACAATCTAATTCTGTGGGACGCACATATTGCCGCAAACACTTAGAGGTTAAGGTTTATACTGTTTCAAATACACTCTGACCCATTAAACTATCGATTCCGGATTCTATAGGTGAATACAAGAAGCCCACCTCCCTACCCTGGTGCCTTTGATTCACAAAACTCAAATTATCCTAGCTTTTTTAAATTCTGCTGCCCGTAAGTGCCCGAGCACGACTAGCACAACTCTAATCTGCAACAGCTTTAAAATGATAGACACAACACACACAAAAGTAGTTCACAGAAATTAAATAGAATTAAGGTTCTCCTTAATTAGCTAGATTTTCAATTGCACCAGGAGCAAGACATGATAATAGAAAATCGACGTATTCAAGTACGTTTGCAACCTGAACAACTAAGTTTAAGGATTTTCAGTTTTAAACCAATTTCGTTTCTATGACAACTGACTTGATTGGTAGTCTTCTAATATCTCGTCCTTCCTTTTGCGTGAGAGAGGATAGATGATAGTTTTCTCTTTGGATGGATTTCGTAAATTCATTTTTACGATTGCATGATAATCATCAAATTAAGAGATTTGGCGCATGAAATGGTTGATTTGTTAATTCACTCAACCGCTTAACTGACAGTGTAAGCAAGATCCTCATCTGCTAATCACTTCAATGTCGCGATGTTACTTAGTTGATTGTTAAAATCCTCATTCCTGATCTGCTAGAAATGCGCCTATTTCAACGATGATATCGTAATTTGTGGAACTATAAGTTTTCTTTGTTTCGATGATGAATTCGATTTGAAAGATCTTCACGCTACTTATATACGGGAAATATATATATCTTCATGTCTTTGAATGTGTAGTGTCGATAAAATGAATAATGATAGAATAATAATGAATAATTTAATAAACAATGATAATGATAAAAAAGGAATTATTATCGACATAGCAGTGTCAGATGATCGCAACTTAAGTAAACCGGAACGCAAAAAGATTGAAAAATGCTAAGATCTAAAGATGGAAAGCCCTTGGTGCACATACAACACAGTTACAAGGATACCTCGCACAAATTCCTGGACAGCACCATACACCCGATTTGCTTAAGGCAGCACTTCTCGGAATTGCCCATATCCTCAGGCGCATACTTGACCTCCCTTAGTCCTGGTAGGACCAGGGATCGCAATTTTCCGGTTTTTTGCGAAATTCATCTAATGTAAATATTTCAAATTTATGCATTCAACTCCTGGTTTTTCCCGATTTTCAGGTTTTTTTCTTGGTTGAATTGCAATCCCTGGGTAGGGCTCCGAGGCCAAGTACTGTCATCCCGACCTAATGTTGTGCATGGGTCGTGTACTATGATACACTTTGTTGCCTCTCAATTATAGGTTCGTTGAGTACAGCACAAATGATAACAATTGAAATGACAATTCAATGGGGTTTCAGACTCGTAAGAAGGAAAGAAGTCACACTAAAAATATAGTGTTTTCCGCATAATTCGTCACCCTTCAGGACGTACAAAAAATGGCGAATTGAGCATATTGGTGAAAAGTAGTATTTATATATTTCCGTAATCAGTATCTTGAAAACTCGCTCATGTATTCGCAACTGATTCTTTCCCTTTAATCAAAGCAAATTATTTCTACAGCTAATGTCTATTGATGCGTAAACGACCCTTTCTGTAAATACTACTGTAGGTAGATGATCAAGATGGGTCTGGTCACGTACGAGTCTTATAGTCTATATTTTCATGAGCTCCACACAAAATCTTCCATGAATTATTGAATTAAATTATCAAAAGCAACATCTGAAATTTCATTTTACGTTTCTTTTGGATAAAAACAGTAAAATGCTGCAATTCTTAATGATTTTATTCTACAATGTTAATACAATCATTGCAGTAGCAAATGATCTTTGCGTGTTCCAAGCAAAATTGTTGCTACAAATGTTGAATTTGTCTGCCTGTGTCTTCTGCCAAAATTCTTAACAAACTTCCGCAAACGAGATAATTTTGAAATAGCGTTTTAATCGGAATGGGCGCGATTTTCAGGTTTCCTGACGAATTAAGCGCAGTGATTAGTATGAATATTTGCGAATTGGAGGTGGAAAAAGTGACGAATTACGAATTAAAGGTTACGAATTATCCGTACACCATACAATGTGTAACATAACATGAAACGTATTCGGGGAACAGGAAATGTGGCGAATTATCCGGAAAACACTACAAGCTCAAGGGTGAAAATCATTTACAGAACCTAATGAAAGACTTGGCAAAACGATTTGTCTTCGCATGAGGGCAATGGAGACAATTAGTCTCTAATGTCCTGGAATTATTCGGACATTACTTGTGGACGGTCCCATAATAATATCTGCACATATACAGAGCTTCTAAACTGCCAAGGTGATCGAAGTCCGACCTTTGCGCCCGGAAGGAAACAGTCTAACCCTTTCTTTACCTCGTTAATTATTTTTTTTAGTCTTAGCTTACAATGCTTCATGATTTATTGTCCTGCATCTCATTGCGCATCAGTCATGTCATGTTACGTCATCTGATCGTCTGCAGGCCATTACCTACATGTGTTCATGAGATTTTTGAAAGTTTTAGAAAAATCCCAAAAAATTGCACTGTTGAAATAATATCACTGTTCATAATCAAACCTTTGTAGTTAATCAGATACCCAACAGAGTTGAAGACCAGGCTCTTCTCTTTTTACTTTTCATTGCTCTCATTTTCTGGACAAAATGCAAAGTATCATAGAATTTCCGGGAGAAAATTTGTCGCAGTTATTGGAAGTTGGCTTTTAGTTACCGTGTTATTCACTTCCGCCTCTTTATCTTGAAAATGTTGTTTAACAAGATTCAAACTGAAGATACATCAGTGAGATATCGAGGCTTGCTGTGGCTGGATATCAAGTAGCATACACTTCTGTGCTAAGATAATAACTGATTTAGAGATGTGTCCGTCTTTTTCCGAGGGAAAATTAAGTAAGAGAAGTTTTCTGATGTATTTTCCGGTTAATAATTTAGATTGTGAGGCGGGGGGAGAGTATCATAACACCGTCCCGGTTCGCAATCTGCACCTAAGTCCATTCGCTATCTAACCCTCGACTTCTCTGTAATCCTATCCGAGCAATTCTGTTTCCCTGACGCTTATCCTCTTCACCTATCAGTGCTTACTTGCTGTGTTCGGCTGTACGTTCCCGGTCGTGTCATGTGCTTTATGAATGATTATAAACATTCAACACTGCGGTATGAAACATGAACTTGGCCTTCCGAATCTGATGTAACTCCCGATATTCCCGTGTGATGGCGGTAGTGTGATTTATGCTTGTTTCTTCCTCATATTTGAAACCTGGATGCAGTAACGCGAGGTAATTTCTCCCTATTCATGATTCAACTTCTTTATTCAAAGCATTTTCTATTGTGAGACAAACTCAAGCTCAGCTAGCTTTCATTCAAAGTAATTGACAGGAAAATCTAACGATATTGAGCACCAACAAAAGATTCGCTATCGGAATGTTGACAGAAAGTTTGCAGTTTCGAGAAGTCATCGTTTGAACAGATATTAAGTATCAACATGTTAGCTGTTCCTTGACTGACATTCATCAAATCGCCTCCCTAGTGGGTTTTTCGGATGTTCGGTTCAATGCATCATCCACATCATTATTTTTGTTTCAAATTTGATGAGACGCTCAGAGTGAATATTTCTCACCAGTTTTGAGGGAAATTTATGTTCTAGTTCATATGCGGGAAGTCAACTGTCTTCTTAAGGATGGTCAGAAGATATCATCAAATTGATTATTTGGAATGAACATTTTTGAACAGGGTCTGTTAGAAATATATCTTCACCCGAACAGCGATAAAGGTAAAGATCATGATTTTAAGAGACATCAAGATCATTGAACACGGAGATCACTGTGGTCTCCGTGGCACATTGGTTAGGTGCTTGGCCTAGCGATCTTTCGGTCCAGAGGTCGAAAGTCCCCCGAGAGTGTCATTGGAAGTCGTCAGGAGGGGCATCCGGACTAACAGTACCACAACGCTCCAGAAAAGTCTGACTGTCAGCACCGTTTAAGCCCCCGGCATGGGGAGTAGTGACGTTAAAGCCTCATCATTGAGATCATAGAAATAGATAGATTATGATGTCTCTTGAAGGATAGTCCTTTTAAATTGAAATGAGTTACATCAGTTCGGGAGCTAGCACGGGATCTCAAACTTACGGGGAGCACTGTACATTTCTTGACTACTTCGAAGCTACACGTCTGCCGGAATCATATCGCTTGTCCTTCATAAATAGCTTGGTTTAGGTAACCGCATGTGTTTCCTATGGAGAAGCAGTGACATATTGGTTACAAACAAGATTTTTCGAGTTCTTGACTGCAAATTATACTCGAAGTACTTCAATATGATTTGTGAGGAATGCAGGCGTAGGTCATGCTCATTCATGAGAACAGCATTTTCTCAAAAAAAGTTTTTCTCGTGTTTTCAACTTTTCAAGAAAATGTTAGGGATTTGCGAGGAGAGCCTAACTTGTAAATATTCCATCACATTAATACCTGTCCTAACAGTGTAATATTTTTTCCGTTTTTAGAAAGTCTACTTAAAGTCTACATGCATGACATTTGATAGTTCTACATTTTGAAGTTATAAAATACGCTGTTTCTGAATCCCCTTATTTGAGTGCATACAGTTTAAGCACACCTCTTGCGTAGTTGTTCGGTCTTGCTTTCGGACAAGTTAAAAGGATTTTGCAAACGTGTAGTGATTATATTTACATTGTTCTGAATTTAAATGCGCTTGATAAAATTAAAATGTCAAATTCAGCACTGTCTTGCTTAGTTTTATCTCATCTATTTTCATGTCTAAGCTGGTGATGACAAGAGAGATTTTTCATGCGATTAACGACGATATTCTAGTAGAATAAACAATTTTGTGGTCCACTGCTTTGAGAAGTCTGAAAAGTGGAACATCATTAGGATAGAGAGGTAGCATCTTAATCCCATAAGCATCGACTGAACGAGAAATAAGAAGAAAAACATTGTTTGAACGATAAAATTGATTTAAGATAATTAATTCAAAATGTATTGTTTTCAGTATTCGAATAAAACATGACGATGTTCTTTGCAATAAGGGACAATTCACCCCTCACTACCATTCTTAGAAAATCAGTGAATGTTGACGAGGGGCAACAAGCTGCGATTAACGATCTTTGTTTTTTGGATTTATTTCCGGTATTTTTCGTTATTTTGTTTGAGATATTAAAGTTAAAAGCGTGAACTCTACTAAACTTCAGATTCTTGAACATCGGTGGTTTGATGCCTCATATACGCATTGACCCAGGTACAATTAGTTTCAGTAAATCAGTTAAACATTTTTTGGGTCCAGTGCTTCATCCAAACATCAAATGAAAATAAGGCGGGTACTGGTATTAAGATTTTTGGAATTTCTGAACTTTTCTTAATGGTGTGGAAATTTAGATTTGTCAGTTTCTTGCAAGGTATTTCTAACTACTTGAAGTCTATCAAACATTCCAAGAGCTGTTGACCGAATCAATATTCCATATTGATAATAGTTAGCGTGGATGGTTACTTCATTTCATATTTCACTATATTAAAGGATTCCTATCAGATTTCGAGACTGAGGCCTCAGCCACTCTGCAAGCTTTTTCAAGCGTTTCCGTGCAAAGCGTTTTGCAGAAAATATAAAGTCATCATTACAGCAGTTGCAGACTGCCACACAGCGAGCAAAGCAAAACAGAGCGATTGACAGATTATGAACACACGTTTGCTCGGGAAGCTCCTGTTTGATTTGCTTTCGGTGTGGCTGAGGCCTAAGTGTCCATGCTGCTAGGGGTGAAGTGCTAAGATTCAATACAACCGATCCGATGTAAATTTATATACTTAACCGAATGTAGAATGGTGCTCTACGTGAAATACAAGTACAGTGCGATTGGACCAGTACAAAACACGCTGTTATCGGGTTTTTTAGTTTACATAAGTCCGCTTAGGATGAATTGTAGATCTTTCATAAAGAGACCCTTCATGTATTGACCCTCATGATAATCACAATTATTTTTTTGTTCTTTTCGAAGACTTCTGTCATGACTAGAGTTCACTGCTAGTGATATTTTTTCATCTTTCCGTCGACGGTAAAACAAACTTACGATAGTGACGCATTGCTTGATATTGGTTATCACAATCATTCCGGCATTCTCGAAATTGTAACATCGCGAATTGATACTTGTTCTCGTTGATTAGATCTGTTAAGTATGGCTCGTAAGTATAGTACATTGTAGCAATCGTAAGTTGTGATTGATTACTAAAAGAAGATAATAAGTGAGGCATCAGCCTTCAGTCTCGTCGATCGAAGTAATCAGACTCATAGGGCTTAAAGAAGCGAGAATTATCAATTGCTGAAGTTTCTCGACTGATTTGAAACATGAAATCAATCAAGATTAGCTAGGTTCACTGAGGATATCATCGTATCGTCAAAGTACATCACAAGAGATGAGGAAATTTGGTCTAGTGACCTGGAACAAGAAAGTAATCGTCTCTTTGAAAAAGTCCATCTTTTCTATGACAACAGGAGGCAAGATGAAGCTGCAGTTATACGAAAAGCGAACTCATCATCTTTTAAGACGTCAACAGGTTTGCTCATCTTAGATTTCTCCCTCAAGTTCGAGCGGTTAATTAGGAATTTTACTGTGATGTACTGAAGCGCTATTGTACAGATCTTTGGCGAAGGTAAGGCAACTTGTGTTGCGCGCGCATTGACATGGATCCCCGACACAGAATGACAACAATTACTGCCATCAAGCACTCTTCGTTCGCAAGTGATTTTGCTAAGCACATCATGCTCATTATATTTGGCTCGCGAAAACTTTCTCATACTGGAGGTTCCCGCTGGAGATCAAAAGTGAAACATAACAGCGAATTATAATCAGTGAGATCCAGAACGGGTCGTACCGTGATTATCATAATGCACTCCGGATAAGTGGGAGAAAAATCAGGAAATATCTCCAATGCATGTAAAACGCTCCGGTTAAGAGGGACAGTTTTCGGAAGTCACTTTGGTTGAGGGGGAGAATTTTTCTTTGCATTATTTATAATTCAACTATTTTTTTGTGGATAACTGGATCTGAACTTCTGCATTAAGTGATTTTTGCTTATGTTTCAACCAAAACGGTATTTGTGTTCTTACCACTTGTTATTCTTATGCACTGTGACCGTGCAGCGCAACAAAAAATCATTCGTTCCTCCAAGACACGATCGCATTGAATGAGAAGGAAAATAATTTTTTCATTTATTTTCGTTCTTAATTTGGCCACTGTGAAGCAGTTTAATGCATCTATTTTTTGCAGACAATTTTTCCATAGATAGAAGCTTGATTTCCCTTCCCTGTTAACAAAATGCTTCAACTACTGCGCTGTGTTTTTACAAAAGTTCTCTTTTTAACAAATACATGCAATGGATTGTTTTCCATATTCATAATAAATACAATATACACAGATGCTTTTCTATCTTGAGCCCTAAAATGGGATGTTATTGAAAGCCTATAGCCCGACCTATGCGCAAGCTTTTATATCAATACAACAACGAAAATTTTGCTCACATATTAATTATTCTGGCTAAAATGAACTCGAACATTGTTACTTCGCTTAATCCGGAGAGAAATCTCACTCCCAAACCGTCGCGCTTATCCGGAATGCACTGTAGAAAGTGCTCAATAACTTCGTAAACTTGGGAGTTCCGCATTTTCACCCTCGAATGACGAAATCTCTAGACATATTGTACCTACCTAACCTAATGATAACTACTTCGAAAATGGAAGTGCACATTCTCCACAAAAATTGACTAATCCTGAAATTTTTTTGTTTTGCCCTACCTTGCTTAAGTCGCAGAGCCTTACTATCAACTTGAAGGCGGGTAGGTACTTACAGTGACAGCTGTCATCAGGTCAGGGTTAATAATCTCTAGCAAGAGCGGCGATGCCTCTATGCGGACAGACTCGAACCTTTGACCTTGTGCGCTTCCACTGCGTGGTGCCGCCTTTGACCAACTGAGCTATGGTGCCAGTCGTCTCAATGATATTCCAGAATCGCAAGGCAGAAAAAAGATTTTCTGATTTTAGAATGTAGAGTGAAGGGATTTGACGAAGACCAGGGATGGCTCCACAAAGGAATATGTTCATCCTTGAAATAGCAAAGGACAGAGCGAAAAATGGAGGGAAACGTATGACAACTGAAAACAAGTTTAGCAGGACGCCTGAAAGTGAAGACATTAAATTCGCCGAAAGGAAAGGAGAGTAGACGTCAATGATTCTACTTCTGTGTAATTTGATAGTTTCTGATTGAAAAGGGTTAGTAGTCATGGATCCACGTTCAATTCATGGTTTAGGAGATAAACACTTTTCACTGAAACTAACATCTATCTGGTTTGTACCAATTTCGTGTTTTTGTGAAGGCTGTAAATTATATGTTGACATAATTACGATGATCTGATTGCTAATTTTGCGCTGAAATTTAAGCAAAGTAGGCAATTTATCATAATATTGATTTTTGTTACCAAAGAAATAGAACATCTCAATCCAATGTCTATACATTTATTTTTTTGTGAGCATAACCATCACTTAGCACATCTTGGAGCTTATCTTCATGTTTGATAGAGAGAAGATTTGAATTTGTTTCAGGATAAAGTTCAATGACATCAAAATAATGAATGATGAATTGAAGTATACTCATAGTTCTGTTAATTGTCTATCAACCAGTTCATTAAGCTTTGGTAAAGCTGTAATTAAGCGAAGATAAGAAATAATGGCCGCAAAAAGTAAGAAAACTATCAGGATGAATTTTGTTGGATTTTAATTACTGCCGTTTAAACGACCATCTTTCCTTAATTCGTCTAGAACTGACAGGTTTAGTTGTAAGAGACACATAATGTAGTCTATTTTCAAAAAGTGCTCTGATTTCATGGAACAACACCGATCTAAATGCTGTTATTATTGCTATAATTAAAGTATCAACGGCAAGGTGAATAGATAACCGAATTCGATTGAACTAATTTAATTGTTACGTATGTCTTCTCGCGTCTCTAATGATTGGCTATATTGACATTATAAATTGTCTGGTATCGTTATGCAATTGACTGTTAAAAGCTGAAGTTGAGAGGTGGATCCATGTCATTTTGATAATTCGTGTTCAATGGCGCATGCCAATGGTGATGAAACTCGGTCTCATTCAGTCTTATCGTCAGGAAGTCATAGATACGGAGATACCACAAATTCCAGCATTTTCTCAAGCAAGTCTGCATTTATATTTACTTCATAATATTCGATATCATTGATGCATTTCTATCAAATAACAAATTATAATAGCAGGAAGTGTATTTCAAATGCTGTGATTGTAGTGGCATTTGTCAATTTTGCATTTTAACTGGAGCTTCAACGTTAAATATTCACTAGAAAAATGTGAACTAGAAAAACTTGCTATATAAGCAGCATTTCTTGCACCAACTGAGGCCATAGCTGTAGTCCAGCTATATTGGTTCATTTGTAAAGTACATGTGCAGTTTGATGCAAAACAGAAGGCACAATTTCAAAGATCTTTGCTGTTGTATAAAAATAGATACTCTAACAACACGATGCTTTCTTGGTGTGTTGCTTTCCTCGCCATTTTGTTAGCAGTGATCAAATTTTATTATCTTATTTATCTTTTTAAAATCTCATGATCTCTCTCTCTCTCTCTCTCTCTCTCTATGCAATCATGCGATGTAAACATCTTCTGTCATTTTTGAAAACACATATTGGAAAACACTAATATTCTCATTTGTTATGTTGCGATTGCGAGTGCCGTAATTTGTTTTTCCAAAGTTCAATCAAGAAGTTGATCTATCTTCTAAGAATTTTGTGGCACTTGTTCTGCTAGCATGTGATGGAAAAAACCGAATGGACACTGAAAAGTTAATATTATAACCAGATTGATTGAACACACGCTACGATTTCGAGGCTTCAGAGAAAAAAAGGCCTATGCAACTATTCTAGAAGCTTGATTCTGCAGCTATATCAATTTACAGCTTCACACAAGTCCTTGGATGGCTCGTAAGTTGCAATGAATGAAGCAACTGAATGATCAGGTAGACATTTGTCTTAAATCTCTAAAATTGAAGCTCGAGCGGATCTTTGATGATTGATATGCAATTTAGTGTCATTCTTCTCTTAGATTACTGGGGTTTTCAAGCCAGCTTTACGAGTTTGTCATTTATTTATGTAGATAATTTCTTAACGGGCATTGTGAGATGGAGATAGTAGTGTCACTCACATAACGATAATTCATTTGCATTGTCTATTGATTATTAGTTTTACTCACATACTGCAATATGTTTTCATTCAACCTCTTGCCTTTGTAGCTAATGACAATATTCCTTCGTATTCTTGGATGCTGCTGGAGATGTGCTTGGTTGATTTCAAATTATTATTGATGTTGCAGTATTATGTTTTATCTTGCAATTGCGCCTTGCTAAATTCTCAATTGACTCATTTATAGTCAAAGAAAACTCAGGAAAATGAATCTTATCCTAGTGAAACATTTCTTTCTAATTTGTTTATATATGTACAGATTTACTAGTATTGTATGTTATTTGTTATGTATTTAATTGTACTAGTAGACGATAGGCGTGGTCATTGCAATGTATAGTTGTGATTTGATCAAGCATCAAGCTAGAAACGCTCAGCTGCCTGAAAACATCAGAGGACCTTGCAGTTGCTTCCTCAGTAGTTTAGTAGCATTTTTTACGCATACCCTAAGGCAACCAGTGCGCATTTGACCTCCTTTAGAACTTCACACCCATAGCTTTTGACACTCCTGGTACTCATGGTACTGAAAGTCTAGATATCTTTAAAGAACCACCGAATTGTCGCGGCAACTTCGGACACTAGGTCGTTCTCCCACATAATATAACGGATTCAGTTCGCTATTTTTGTGGTTAGCGCCGCTGCTATTAGAGGCACGTTGCCGGTGTAGGAGCTTCGCTTCTATCAGTGAGTTTAATTTCATATATTACACTATATATTTACTGTATATGTAATCTGAGTGTTATGAGGAAGTTATCGCACGCCCAGAGAACTATTTACTAAACTGGCTCTATATGAATTTGTAACACTTTAGGTGCGTATATGCATGCCAAGATAATTGTGCGTATACCGAAGTTACACGCACATTTATTGCATTCTGAGTTTCTGAGAGGATGCTGTAGCTGCATTATCGTGCGTATATTATATCAAATGAAATTCATAATTATTATACAGGCTTTATATATAGGCCTACATGAATTATGCGCACGAAGCGCAACTGAATACATTATAGAATATCACTATAGTTCTGGAGTCCTAGACATTCAACACCTGAACTGTAAGCTGAAATTCATTTCTACACAATACGACCGATTTGACTCTAATTGTACTAATTGACACTAATTGTGGGGAAAAATTAGTGAAAATGAAGTTGTACTTTCTGGAAGTCAGAAGAATAATAGATTTCAACTAAATGATCATCGTTGACTCAATATGGAATACCAAATGAAGCAATTTCATTTGACATTAGCGTTTTTTACAATAATTTGTATAATATGCGAAGTGCGCAAATTTGTGGTTGGCAGAGACAGTTTCAGGAAGGGCAGTTTAAGTCCACAGCGCTGTCTAATGTAAAGCATATCCGATTCCACCCTGTTTTATTTGGGCCTGGAAATAGTCCGAAAATACCGAATCTAGCCGTCCATGTTTAGTCTGGGAACAGCTATTCAATTCGAGCAGATTGTGCATACCAGTTATTGGCTAGTAGCGTTCCTGGTCGAAGTTTTGCAAGGATGATTCTAGGGATTACTTTCTGTCGCTGGAGACTGATTTTATCATTACAAAGGTTATAGCTAAGTATTTAAATAAGATTTTAGTGTAGCTTCAAGACCTAGGTAATTATATAAGCGTTGAATAATCTGAAAACAGGAGAAGCCACATTTTCGGGATTCCATCAGTTCATGATTGTACAGTTGTTTGAGAGACTGCATTTTCCATCCATTGATATTTTCTTATGGATACATCAATCATTCAATACAGCCGCTCTTACATAATCTCCATCCGATGGTAGAGGTCTTCAAGTACGAAGTCTTCCCACAACAAGTATTTCAACATGTTGCAGTTTGCAACCAATGAATCATTCCTGTTCGGCAAGCTGCTGACTTGCAAGAGCAAGACTACTCGTATTTCGATGTTTAGTCCATTTTATTCTGAACATTGACATATCAAGAAACGATTTCCTTTAAAGATTTTACATCACAGTTTCGCGACATGAGATTAAATTTGCATCGCAAGTTCGCTTTCCTGCACAAAAGCTAAAAAAGTCCTTAAATAGTCAAGTAGGCCAATCTGATTAAAGTTTATCTGATTGTTATCCATGATTAAATCAGTTGAGTGAATTAATTTGAAAACCAATACAGGTATTTTGCATACTTAGATTTCATCATCTGAGGTCAAACTTGATTTCTCTGTTCAGTGATTTTTCTTCCAACTCCTGGCAACACGGGGAAAATGGACGAAACAGCTTAGAGTGATTTAATATGACATCTGAACAGACAGAATGAAACAAGGATTCTGAGCCGCTTGTATTGTAAAACTGAATTCAACGGTTAAGATTCTAGAGAAAGTCGTGAAACCATGAAGCTATCCATTCAGCCAATGCACCTGTTGTCTCTCAGATTGAAAACATCTTCCCGTGCATGCACTTTTAGTAGTCCATGGTCCATGGAGTTTTATTTCAATGGCACTCATGCTGATCAAGTGTCAATCAGCTGTACCAGGTCTATTCGAATCTGCTGAACTGTTGAAACTGAACTATTAATATAAATCAACCTTCCCTCGTTATCTGCGTGTACATGTGAAAGAAAGCATTTCATGTAATATTCACCTCGAGAAATTGTAAACCGTGAAATTTTCGCGAATTTTGCCAAATGCTTTCAATTCGCGAAAACTTCTATATTTGATAATTTTTCTGCATGTAGCCACTATATGTAGGTTCCTTTTTTTAGACGTGATAAATATGCTTCGCCAAGAAGCTTTATTGTCATGAATAGTATGAAACTGATAACAAAACTTTGCAAAACAAATATGAAACATCACAGATTGTAGACTGCAGATACATTACAGAGCGCACATCATGCATGTGAGTGCATTTTTAACAAATTTGGTCCGAAGCACACGGAGTGAGCCATTCAATTGGCATGTTCTGACTCTGAAAAGGCGAGCTTCATGTTATTTTTGTACATGATTTAGCTGCTTAAGTATTTAAAGTAATCTTCTGAATCTTGTGGAAATTTTGAATTGAGTGCATCATTATTCTAGCGATTGAGCGCGTTTGCGAATATTTGAAGGCACAAAATTCACTTTTTTCCAATTCATGAATATTCTCTTGGTGTTAAGCACGGTGAATTTGATTAACAATAAATTTTGTAATGTAGATCAAATGTGAACCTGAACTCAATCTTTAATTCGTCCATAAATAAACAACCGTTATCAACGCATAGACGTTTATGCCTAGTAGTTTTCAGCTACAGATTGCTTGAGTTGTGGATGACAAGGAGAGATAAGAAAACAATTAATATCGATAATGCTGGTGAGAATCTGTCAATTCATTCCCCTCATTCATTTGTCATGAGGTTTTTCGAGCGAGATGGACGCTTAAAAGCGAATCCAGTTTGAAACTCTTTCAAGCTTGCATCTATTTCGGATATTATATATAAGTAGAAGCCGTCAAATGTTTTTCAGCCAATTACATGTTTAAAGATTCGCGAATATCTAACTGCTAAGAATAGATATTTCAGCTCATCGTAGTCTTCTTTCTAAGTCCTTATTTACTCGGTCGTCTCAGGTCATAGGTTTCACAAGTACTCTTTTTTAATTAGGTGTACCTGTGGTTGAGTTTCCAGTCGTTAAGATTTATCCTTTTCTCTCGAGTCTTCACTAGGGTAATTCTATTCTTCCCCCCTCCCACTCATTCTATTCTTCCCCGTTGCACGATCTTCTCTTGCTCCTAAGGGCAGTCTCACTACTGTCGCAAAAACGTTGAGTGTGTAAAATGAGCTTGTAGAACATTTGCAGCTTCAGAACTAAACAACTGCTTGTCATTGTCTGCAGACAACAATCCCACGAAGTTCATGATCACAGCGCTGTACCTTGTATTCTGACTGAGTATCCAAGGCATCAATCCTTCATCCCAGGGTTCAACTAAGACTTCTCAGTGGTGCTGTAGCGTCACTTAGTGACGGATGAAGTCTATTCGAAATCAAATGTGGGGAGGGGGAAGGAATAAAAGTACCTTCACTAGGAATGGGAATTCAGATCCTCATACTTCCCGACTTGCCGTTTTCTGTGACCATTTTTTGGAAAGATTCCACTCTTTGATCAAACCGTGATCAAGCCAGAATGTAAATCACATCGGTGTGATGTTGAAATACGTTTCTTTGCAAGTACAGCTCACATTTATGTCTGACAACAAGCACAGAAACAGTCAATGTGTTTTTAATTGCAAATTCCATAAAAGCGAGTCATGTGCCTTTTCCCTACATTTTACTGTTTCGTTCACAAGTCGTGAAGACATACTAGCAATTTAAACGTGGACGGCCATCACTCGTAACTCTTTCCAGCTTGTAACTTCCTGTGAGAATAAAGGCAGACAGACTTGAGCCCTCGGCCGTCTGCATTGCATCGTCATACTGAAGTGTGGTCCTAAACCAACCGAGAGGCGCTGTTACCAAGTTGGTTCTCTGAATGACTCGATCGTTTCTTTGATTCCTCATTCGTCGACCTTCCCTCCGTTTATTAGGGAGTACATGCACACTGAACTCTTTTTCAGGCTCTCTGTATGCTTTCTTTGTTTCCATTCGTCGGTATTATCTCTATATTGGTTGGATGGAGAATACATGCATGTTAGACTCCTTTTCAGGTCTACTCATGTGAGAGATTTTAAAACGTCATATTCCAATTCGTATGAACAGGATAAGATGAATTCATGTAACCCATCTTTGTGATAGCTGGATCTTTCTTACGGTTTGCCGGTTCGGGTGCGTCGGCGTATTTAACCAAACATAGCGGCATTGTTTGCCACTACCTCTGAGACACCGTAGGACTCCTGAAACAAAAAAGAATGTGAGTTCATCCAAGTTTGTGACTTTTCTCTGTACACTTCTCTCGTGGTTCGTTGCATTCCATAATTAAATTTGCATATTTCATTATTTTCATGAGTACAGAAGTTATTATTCTTGTTGAAGTTGTTCTAGTATCATGTCGGTAACTATAACTTCAATCGTGTGTTGATTCATCGCATTTGAGGACGACAGTGCCTGGTTGACAAGTGCTTCTGTAAATATGCAGAAAAATGAATCGAACTATAATCTATTACTCAACATTTGAGGGTTCCTAAAATTGTGACAGTCGATCTTTTTAATAATCGGCAACGGTTTGAGTTTGATCATCAATTTAGTTGTCATAACAGTAAGAATTAAGAATAAATCAATTAGCAGTGCCTTGTATGAGCATATTAGAAATAAGCACAACGACATAGGCGACGTCGGGGATTTTCAGGTCGGTTTCATTGCTAAACTCGATAACACTCGCGACACAACATTTACCGAATCAAAAGCAATCACACAGCTTCAGCCGAAAATCAATAGAAAACATGAACTACCGCAGTACAGTCTGTCTTCACACTTCAATCACCTCACACTTGACGCACAACACACTTCTTAATATCACTCAACTCTTTATAAACCTTCACACAGGCTGCCGACTTTACCAATTACATCGACCGAGAGAAGGCGCTGGACGCCGAAGGCCCTGTCAAAGCCATTTTAACTTATTACTTTCTTACTCTGACCATAAAAAGTATCTCGAGAGAACTGCTATTTTTGCTACCATTTTGGACAAACGATAATGACGAATCTCTCTCGCCGCATGGTCAACTACGTAAATAACAGTAAGATGCGTTGTCTAATGCCATATCAATTTTGTAACTCAATCATAATGGAATTATTGAATGATCTCATCAAACTAGTCTTCACTTGTTAGCTAGCACGATAGCTGTAAGTTGCACAGCATGGTTTAGAGTAAAGAAATACTTTGTTAACTTTGACTAAAAGATTGGTGGAATTTTATTGTGATAAATAGGTGCTCGACCGTCTTTGCTTCATCTACTTTGATGCTTAGACTAATAAGGTCTTTATCTTGCTAGTCTCCGCTGTCAATTATAGTCTGTGGCCTGGACTTGTCTGTATTCGCAGTGCTACACTGTGTTGTTTCATGTCTTTTGTTCAGGAAGTGCTGTATGCTCTCATAAAAGTGTTGGTTTTTCAATTATTCCTCCTGTGAGAACCCAATGTCTTTTCAAAAAACCCTGAAAATTTGGTTAACTGAAAAACCAACATGAAATGGCCAAACTGCTTTTCCAATCTAATTTTCTTAATTTCTTTTCTTGGATGCCATGTTTAGGGACGATCAATTGCATGTAGGATTCCAAGGCATATAAACTTATATTTGTGACCGAACACTCTTCCACGCGATACCCTTGATCTGTCATTTACTTTCATTCATTACTCATCCTACACTGTCATTGTGTATTATTTCTTGTATTTTAAGCATGCGTTCCTGCATAATCATTAATCTTATAGTAAGTTATAATGTCTAAATCTTCTTCGCATCATTTAGACAGTAGTTTCAGACGTCTGTGGCAAATTTTGTTTATCCTTGCAGGTTGCTCCGACGGTTATTCGATTAATCTGATTTTCTCAGAAAATTTCCTTTCGCGTCTAGCATTGACACCTTACCACGCCAAGTAATGCGCCAAGAATTTCATAGATTCATCAACCCATTATTTCGCAGAAAACCAAATTTGCATTGAAGAATCAAATCCACCGCTAGAAAAACCAACATAAAGCACTTTGCTTTTAAAAATTCCAAAGATGAAATTACATAATCAAATAGTTTCTTAAAAGGCCGCTAACTACCAAAACTTTTAAATGTGGATATTTGTTGTATAGTACTAACTGTTGTATTAATGACTAAGAATGTGCGAGGACTCTGAGTGGAAATGTTTTTCATTAAAATGATGTCTAAGAAAATTTTGGGGATTATTACAAAGCAGTGACGGGATCGCAAATACAAATCCATTAACATTTTTTGTGACACAGGTGCAGAAGCGATTAACCATTGTTCTTCAACCATGAATTCTTAGTTTTCCTGTTTGAACCTTAGTTGGAATATCGGAAGAGTTTTATTTTTAATTATTGTGTTTACATGGCTGAGCGATACACACGTGACAGTTAACGGAAGCACTTATAGGTTTACATGACACGATGCTCAAACTGCTCAAACTTTTCTCTGATTTTCATCCAACGACTATTGTCTCTTAGTATTAGATGTCTGTTTTGAACGTGTATGCGGCAGTGTTTGGAGTCTATGGTACTAGTATATTAACAGTAAGAATGAGTAGTGTTACAAGTCTTAAGATTTCCATTTTTTACCAGATATTTGTACACTTGCAGATTGGAGAACGTCATCAGTCCTCATTAGGACTACTTCAATTAATAATTTGAATTAGTAAGCATTATATTCTATTATAAATGGCTGCTGGGATGATTTTCATCATCGTATGAGAATTTCTGATCGAAGTTGCAGAGTACACTGCAATGTCACGAAGAGCACACATCAGTAGATGAGGTGGAATTGAATTTTGATTGGATGAAATCTGACGGTTACAGGTAGCTGCTTAACAACTGCTGGACGAACTCAGTGGTAGAATTATATGGGCATTACTTAGAAGGTTCAAATTTTTATCAAATTAAACATTCATCGAAGCTTTCGTGTTTTGTAGAGATGAAGATGAAACTCAATAAAGGAATATGCTATGAACTCGAAAGTAAATGAGGACAGAACAACAAAGATGGAAATTAATCAAACAATATACTTTTTAACACAGTTGACGTGACTTTGTTTGTTATTTTGCCATTTTAGGCAAAGCACAAGTAGAAAAAAGACATCGTCATTTTATGTTTGCTTTCTAATTTACTTAGAACGTGAAAACAACATGCTTTTTTATTCAATTTGTCCATGTCACTTCTTATTAATTGGATGAACCAATCATCATCTTCCGAGCCAACTTGTTACCCTAATATTTAGTAGATGAATCAGTCGGCTTTAGCTAAGTACGTTATGAACTCACCAAGGCGAATTGTCTACAGCATAATATGAAATCAATTTGTTGGATTTAATACGTACACAGCTTCTGAATATCGTCGTTCACAAGCTTAATGACAAAATTACATTGAATATTAATAATTGGTCATAAAAATAGAAAGAAGTAAAGTTAATAGACAACTCAATCCCAGAAGAACCAAGACCTCAAAATCGAAGTGCAAAGATTATGGAAAGCGAAAGCAGAAGTTGTACCACTCGTCATGGGCGCGCTTGGAGCAACAACTCAAAAGTTGAAGTATCTCCACAGACTACCGGGTAGCCATGTCATTCACAAGTTCCAGAAAGCAGCGCTTCTCGGAAGTGCGCATTTCCTGCGAGAGCGCATAGGTCTCCAAGAGACTTGGTATGAATCACCGACCATAAGTTTTCAGGGTAAAAGAAAATTATTGTCATCTAGTCCGGGAGCTACTGACACTTTCTTCCTAAATTCGCGCACAAAGGGCTTAATAGCATGGATTTGCAGACATTGAAACGCTGAATACAAAAATCAAATTCTTGAGTGTCATAGCCAGTCGCTTTCGGTTATAGGCAAGGTTAGAGGATTCCCATTAGAATCCAATCGTAATATTTAAGAAATATCTATGAATTGTGAAACACTCGGCAATTTTCGTACATTTTCTTTTGCAGAAAAGAAACTATTTATCAGAATGCCATGAAATTTGAAACATGATTGAGTTCAGAACATCAACTTCGATATAAAAGTTGAAGTGGGTCACAGGATTCATTATTTGATGTCTGAGAGTCTCTACAAAATGGGCAAATTTCATGTCTTGACTTAATTTTGGTGATTTTACTCATTTTGTAGAGGCTCTCAAACATCAAATACTGAATCATGTGACTCACTTTTACTTTTGCATCGAAGTTGATGTTCTGAACTCAATCATGTTTCAAATTTCATGGCATTCTGATAAATAGTTTCTTTTCTGCAAAAGAAAATGTACGAAAATTGCCAAGTGTTTCACAATCCATAGATATTTCTTGAATTTTACGATTGGATTCTAATGGGAATCCTTTAACCTTACACATAACCGAAAGCGACTGGCTGTGACACTTAGAATTTGAATTTTGTATTCAGCGTTTCAAGATCTGCAAATCCATGCTATTAAGCCCTTTGTGCGCGAATTTAGGAAGAAAGTATCAGTAGCTCCAGTCCTAGTTATGAAAAAATCGTCTGTTGCTTTGTTCAACACATTGCATCTTGACCTGTCAAAGCTATCGAAATCGCAAAAAAGAAAGAATATGGAGCTAGTTGTCAAATTAATGAGATTCTTCAGAAAAACACAGAAATGTCTCGAGTGCTGATCAATAACAAAATGAATTTGCCATTTTCATCAAATACATTTTCTCGTTTCAAATATTTTTTGCACAACAAATATGTTGCTCTACAAGCTTTGCTGTCAAGTATACGTGCTCATTCTCCTAAATTTTGCTGTTCTTTTGAATTTGGAATATTTTATTTTTTTTGAACATTTGGAACACTTCTAATAATGAACAAAGAGTCTTTACTCAAGGGAGACATTTTTCACCCAATGTTTGGAGAAAGAATGTTAATTGTTGTCAGTTGTCTGAAATATTACTTGTCGCGTTTTGTCATTATCATTGTTCATTGTATTCTTCCGTGTGTTAATGAAAGAGAAATTTTCAGTCGACTGTCAGGTTATTTCCTTACTCACGAATGCATCTCATGCGTTGCAGCATCCTCTCCTTTCATTCGCATTATTTGCTCCCTGAATTTCTCTTGTTGGAGTAAAATTCGAATTGATTGGTATATGAAATCATTTTGCGCCTATAGAGACTGATTTCGATAAAGAAGTAGAGTTGACATCGTCTTTTAGTTGTTAGTAGATACCAGTACTCGTGTGTCAATTTTTACGTTTCTGCTGATTTAAATTTAAATACATAGCCTTTGGATTTGAATGATTAAGAACATTTTTTGCTTTTTAAGATAGAGAAATCAAGATGAATTCTTTCCGATGGGGGATGGGGCCATGATATAGAAACATAGAAATTCTAGTTGAACTAATTATTCTTATATTGTGATATTTTTCTCTCCACTTTCTGTGATTAAGATGACAGATGAAATGAGCCAATTTTTATTGAATCTATACACAAAATATGAATTTGATCGAAAGTCGCGCATTTCGGTGTACCGCGCACAGCCACGCTTTACAATATGAGTACCTATATTGCAATTTATGACTTTTTAACAGCTCAATCAATCAGCACTTTACAGCTCTAAGGTTGCTTTACTCTGCGTTTTACTTTGCCTTTATTTTAAGATAAATACTGCTTTTACAATTTTTCGTAAGAAAGTACAATAAAAGCCTCTGCTATTATAACTGCCAGGATGCTCTTCGAAAAAGGCTTCCATAGTCAGCTCTTTTCATCTGCAACCAAATGAAGTTTTTCTACTAATGAGAGCAAAGGAAGTCTGAAAGGATTCTGAAATTTCAGTACTCAAGAAGTCGTTTCAGTCGTGTGTCCTCGTTGACGATTGACTGGAGGATTCATGCGCCACTCCACAGATGATCAAGTTGCATTGTCTCATCCAGACCCAAATGTGATCCATCATTTGAGAAATCTGGCATTCAGCAAAATTTCGTTGGTTCTTTCTGTTGAATCTTCACCTAATAAAATGTTTCATAAAATTGTACTTGCAATCATAGTGCTTTAAGACATCAAATTGGTTGTTTTGTTTTACGTGCGCACACATACACTGTACGTCACAGAATTAGATTCATCTGCGCGCGCTTCGATAAACAAAATATTTAATTCTGTGCTGTACGTATGTCTTATATCAAATTAGATGCGTTGGCCATTCGGCATACATACTTGGAAGGTATTCTATAAATCACGTGGTTACAATCTGCAACGAAGAAAAGGTTATTTAAATACTACGCATAAACAATTAAACAATAGGTATTGTTAGTTAAATATCTTTAAGAAATAAGAGCTACCATTATAACCTAATGTTCGGTTAAGCAATGGATTGCTACTAAAAATTTTTATAGATTCAACAATGCTAATCTCAAAGTCCGAGTTTCCACGGTAAATGATTTTAAAGCAATCATTATAGTTACGAAAACAATGGTTACATTGTTCTATGTGTTGTGCAATGGCACTATTGCCACTTAAGTGTTCAAGTTTACGTTGATGCAGAACACTTAAGTGGCAATAGTGCCATTGCACAACACATAGAACAATGTAACCATTGTTTTCGTAACTATAATGATTGCTTTAAAATCATTTACCGTGGAAACTCGGACTTTGAGATTAGCATTGTTGAATCTATAAAAATTTTTAGTAGCAATCCATTGCTTAACCGAACATTAGGTTATAATGGTAGCTCTTATTTCTTAAAGATATTTAACTAACAATACCTATTGTTTAATTGTTTATGCGTAGTATTTAAATAACCTTTTCTTCGTTGCAGATTGTAACCACGTGATTTATAGAATACATTGACTGAGTATATCTCCACCGTCTAAACATTCGTATACTTGGAAGGGAACTATTTCTGCCCACTGTTTATAGAATATTTGTAAACTATTGATTAAATAAATGAAAGTAATTTTTCAATAATAGCTTTCTTCAAAATTATGAAAAAAGATGAAATATTTAAATTGCGAGAACGAAAGGTCGTGATAAAAATATAGCGAAAACTAAACAAACGAAAGTTAAAAATCTAGGACGAAAGCACTAGTTCTATCACTAAATATGCAGCTGTGTTAATGACAAATGATGGCTGAAATCTAAATATTGCAACAGAGTAGCAAAAATGAATAATCGAGGTCTGTCTCGCTTGTGTCGAATTCATATTTATAATTTCTAAGTGGTTACCAGAATTTTGTAAGCTCAAAGCAAGCGCTTAAAGACAGTGATGCATGCATATTATCGAGGAAATCTCTCACTTCACCATAAATCTATCTTCTGAAAAGATGGACATAATTATTCATAAACCAGCTTTTGACCAAGTTAAATAGAATTTTCTGCTTTTCGCAGTGAGTTCCACGTTTTCCCGTTCAGTACACATCACAAAATTTTGCAGAATCATTCTCTTTGACCTTGAGTTGAATAAGATCTCTATTCCATTGAATGACCTGTAGAAAACCAACAGAGAAGTCGTTAATCTTCATATCTTGTTTAATATTCTCATTATTTCGAAACTGTCTTCGAAAATTTTCTCGTGGGATAAGAGATTTACTGCTATTGCAAGATGCTATGACTATCATCTGCTAGCCAGGAGAAATGATTGTGATCTAAAGAGGATAGGAAGATGATTGATTGCAGAAAATGACCGACATTCATGGTTAAGCCATCACGCTAGCGAATCGAAATATGAAAGTCATAAACAAGAAATCATTGAATTTGAAATTTCGACCTAGTTTTACTTTTTGCCGTCTGATCTCTCTTCTCTTCTTATACAAAACTGATAATGAAATGATGCAGACTGCTCTGAGATGTAGGTTTTTTATTCAATTCGACAAGATTTTAAATATCTTACTTTAATCAGCTAGAAATAAGCAAATATCAAATTCATTATCATCATGGCTATCTGAGTGACTTTTCAAAATCGGAAAATTCAAATGTTTTTGTTCAGCATACAGCTGGAAGAGGTGTAATACATTTGGAGCGATAATTTTAGCGCACATGCATGCGGTTACCTTACAGAATCAGTGTTTCTGTTTTAAATACGGGTGCACTGAGTACCATGATTAAGTGAATGTTTAATGTTATAGAGCTACCATACTTACTCTTACTCCACGTTGAACGTCCGTTGAATCCCATCTCCTGGGGCTGGACGGTTGATGACTCTCCTCCATTCATCTCGGTTGGAGGAGACGGTTCCTATTTTCTTCAGATCTTCTGAGACACATTGACGCCATGTTCTTCTTGCTCGACGCCCTGGGACTTCCATGCTTTCCACTCTGTCCAAGCAGTTTCCCTCAGCTCTCTTTACATGACCGAACCATCGCAGACGCCCTCTTCTAACCCGATCTTCCAGCTCATTTAGACCACACATTCTTGCCACTTCCGCATTTGATCTTCCGTCGCTCCATTTTACTCCTGCCATGTATCTCGGCATTCTCCGATCACATGCTCGCAATACTTCAAACAACTTCTGTGTCAAGGACCATGTTTCTAAGCCATACACGAGAACATATCACATGCAAGACTCATACACACAAACTCTGGATCTTAGGAGGAAACTCTTGTTGGTCAGAAGGCTGGCTAACTCTCTCCATTTGGACCAAGCATTAGGCTCCCGAGCTCTTTCCACTCCACCTGTCCGTCTGTCCGGCATATCTCCGAGATAGGAAAATACCATGCTTTTTAATTTTTCTGGATCTATAATTCAATGCTTTCAGGCTATTTGCTCACTAAGCACGCTTGTTACAATTCCCCTATGCACTCAGATTTATTTATTGATATTTATTAACCTAAGTTACTTCCAGATTAAGTTCGAATTACATGTATTTTTCTTGTCACATGAGTAAAATGTAGTAAATGTTCCTTATTTATAATCGGAAAGAACATTCGCTGATATGCCGCTCTTCCATGTGGCTGAGTTCCATCTATCCCACGCTCATTCTTTCGCGCTGAGAGCTTTGGCAAGAATGCAAAGGGTATCTATTGAACCCAGGTCTCTCGCAAACAGAGCGAACCCTTGACCACAAGGCCACTGCGTTGGTAATAGCTATTTTCTTGAGAGAAGAAATATCAACTTTTCCTCCCGCAGCTATGTTGTGCAGCCCGAACGCAGCGACGGATGGACAGATAGCTAAGTCCTCTCGATAGAATGTAGCTTTTAATTTTGTGACTTTTAGATGTCTATTGTTCATTATTATGAAATTGATGGCTATACCACGAAATCTATGAATGAGCTAATCCAGGGACTACATCGATACCTTGGTAGTCTATGGCTAGTCAATGTAGTCCATCAAAATGAACAAGCGTTTTTTTAAATAAGCAAATAGCCTATCAAATTCATTATCTGACAAAATGTATTTATTAATGTCTGACAAAATCATAAAATTCCATTGTTCCTCAGTAATACAGGCGATTTTAACCACAATCTTCAATATCTTATTCTTGACTTCATTATTCTCCTTTGTATAGTCTTCGCGGTTGATGGTTGTGATCAGCGATCTTAAGAGAAGGTATTCAAGTCGTATCTCAGGCACAGTGCTCTGCTGCTAGGACCGTGACTCTAACTAATCGTTTTCATGCTCTGTCTATACACGACTCTCGATATCACGCATGAGGCTAAAAATCCGTTTCAGTGTTTCTAATTAGTATGAAAAGTACTGTATCTGTGAAAGTTCATCACTTGTTAGCTTTGTTTCACGCACACATCTATATCCATTTCTCAAATGTTGGAGGCACAGAGGACATGTCATTTGTCGCAAGCTTCAGGCCTTCTTCCGCATTTTGCGTCACGATCCTCCGCAAACTTGTAAAGTACGGCTTGTGGTTTTTCTATGTGTCAGATTAATAAACATCGCCTTATGTCCTCTATGACAGATTGCCTCTTCGTGGCTTGTTCTCTGTGCCAGATATCATTGAAACGTGCTTGTAAGAACTCAAATTGCGGATGACTTACCCTGCGTGCCTCCGGCTTATTGAAGATATCCATTACAAGGATTCTCTGATGTATGCTCAGATTTTCTTGTCTTTTGACATTCTAGTATACTTCAAAAGCTGAATAGAGATCATATCAATAATTGGATTAAAGTTCATCTAATTTTCACGTTTTTTCAATTTTTGGTGACATCTGATTTCTTGTTTTCTACTAACTACCGACCCTTTCCAGTAGGTAGACAACATTAAACATTGGCTGCAATAGTAAATTGATCTTGAGTAGTTTATCTAATGTCTTAGATAAAGTGGAGTGATCCACTATTTACAGAAATATTCCAAATTGATTTTAGTTAACGCCTCATGTTTATGCTACCACCGCTTAGTTGCAGTAGTTCACAGAATAAATGTTTCCTTCTGTTTTAAATAGGAAAAATTCAAGGTTTTTTTGTTTACCGAGACTATTTGCTTTCCGAGACGCGTTTTTTCTAACTGACGTTATGTATTCGCATGAAGTCAGATTATTTTACGGATGTTTATTGACTTCATATTATTACATCCAGATGAAGTTCGAATTACGAGTGCGTGTATTCTTCTTGTCTCATGAGAAAAGCGTTATTTGATACTTTTTCTATTATTCGGCCGATACATATGCATCACACTTTCTGAGAGAAGAAAAATTCTTCGTCGGATACAGTGTATTCTTGAATGCACTGTATCCGACGAATAATTTTTTTCTCTTTAAGTTAATCCTGGATACGAGGAGTCACTCGCTTATGTATCATACTCTTTGGCTATCGGTTTCTCAAACTCATGCTTCTGGGCAGATGAAGTCGCTGAATTTCATGTCTGTGGATTTTAAAACCTCCATGGAAAATTCTCAATCGATTTAATTTTTGGTTTCGATAGAATATTTGTTTTTCACCACGATTTTCAAAGTGATAGTTCTAGTATTCTGCGAAGTGTTGTTCTTGTCTCCCAGTGTTTGAGCTTGCGATTTCATGTTACTTGATCTAGTTAGGCGGGGATGATCTGTCGTAGGCTAATTCATCATATAACAATTTGACAGTTTACAAACTGTTCTTTTTGAATCTCAGTCGTTTTGCTCAGAGTAGTATAGTATCAGTTGCATTGTGCTCCGTTATGATGTGTACTCAACTTATGGCATGAAACAACTTAGAGTAGACGAAGAGTTCTTGAGTTATCTTTATGCCGCAAGTCAAATGAACCCATGATGTTAGAATTGCCGAAAAGCTTCTGTTTGATAATAGCACTGATCGGAGAGTCAAACAGGTTTACTGATAACGTGATGGTGCTAACCGCTAGTCGGTATTTTAAGTACATCAGATGTAAACGGTCAAGTACGCATGGTTTGCAAATAATCGGATAATTGAAAATGTCAAACATTGTTACCGGCGTTATTGATGTCTGAGAAGTTAGATAGGACGTCATATGGTTACTGAGTGAATGCAAACATGATACTTTATTCATTTTTTAGCATTTGTTTATGCTCAGTGCATCTCAGTGAATATGCAATTAAGCAATCGAGTCATGTCTACTGTTCTATTTATCATCCAAATGCATAAATTGTAATGCGAAGCCTTCTATCCGCATGACTGAGTAATTTGATTTTGCTGTTATTCAAATCGAATTTTAAGATTAAATCCATTTCTCGTGTCCTCTTATTTTTTCACGGAAGCTTTGCTATGGATTGCTGAAGTGCTAAAAGTGGATCATCGCGAAGCTCGGTCAATTATGAAATGATAGCTATACTCTTTCCTTTATGCCTCATTTTGTGAGGACATTTATTCCCTTTCAAGGTTGGAAGCCATGACTAAGATGTTGCTCGCTTATTGATAGATTAATAAAGGTGATCTGAAAATTGTGTGATTAACAACTGCGTATCCCCATGTGTTCATTTTCGAATCTAGGATTCTCAACAGGTCGTGCATGGCCTTAAGCAATGCTGACATGCGTCTTCTAGTGATGATAAAAATGAAAGGAATTTCAATTAATTGATTGCGTGGAAAGTGAGCTTTCAATTTATTGATTGTATCAATTTCTTATGTTAAGTTGCTGATTGACTTAAATTCCAATTAAAATGAATTGATCATAGAAATTTCTAGATAGAGAAGATAGAAAATGATCTATTTTCTGATTTTCTGATTTTCTGATTTCTAGATAGAAATCATTGAGAGGTTAAAATGCAAAGAGTGACCTATTTAGTCCGGCAGCCAGAGCGAGTTTCTGCAGGGAACGAGGACGAAAATGACTTTTTTGCAGAATGATATACTATGCCTACTACGAATCTGCACGCCTGTCGAGTTCTAGTGAATTCCTCTTCTTGTCAGACAGGATCAAAGAATGAGACGCAGATTGCTGAGCCCAGAGTCATAATTTTTGACATGGAATGTCTTCAGGTCATTTCCCATCACGTTCATGCATCAATGTCTGTGAAGCTGAACACATTCAGATTTGGCAAGTCTTCTAATATCGGCAAACACAATAATTTTGTGCAATTTAATCAACATTTTGCAGTGTTCTCGCTTGAATTGCCGTTCAGCAACATGACAATTACACATGCACATAATAATAAATGACCAGAAGACATTCCATGTCAAAAATCATGGCTCTAGACTTAGTATTTTTTAACTTAATAAGCAAAAGTATGGAAAATTTCATTTTAGCCAAAAGCTTCAATCCGCTTCCCATTGGATTGACATGTGTTTTTCCTTGATCCTGACTGACGAGAAGATGAACGAGGTAGAACTCGGCAGACGCGCAGATTTGCAATAGGCATAGTGTAGTCTGCATCATTCTGTGAAAGTTTCGTTTTCGGCCTCGTTCCCTGCAGAAACTCGCTCTTACTGCCTGACTAATTGAGAAACCTATAACATCAAGTGAAGATTAAAGTAATATCTACCGAAATAGCACTCGATGACGCGGAAACGGAACATGAGAATTACTACTCTGCTACTGACTTGGATTCTTCAGCAAAACCTTTATTGCAGATGTGCGCCATCGTTAACTTATGCGTCGTTGGAAATTAGGATTTCCTTGAAAGAGGCATTCTCGAAAATTTGTTTACTACCAATTAAATGATTGCTTAGTAATTCCAATTTCAATGCATTAATTGGAAAAGTCAATTTGTTGACATTTGATCGAGTACGTGAATAAACCATATATCAAAATATTGTTTGAAACTAAGTAAAAAATATGATCATCTCAATACTTTCCTTACAATTATCAATAAAAGAGGAAGTTTTGCTAGTGATAAATGCGACGTAAATTTGGGAAATTTAGTGAATTAGTAGTAAATTCATACCCTCGAACCATGACGTTGCATTGCCTGGAGCTTTATCTAAACCTAAACGGGTTTCACAAGCGACATAAATTCATGTCATAAATTTGCATTGTATTCTTTCTTTGAAGATATCTGTATTTAGAGTATACTGCTTAAATGCAAGAAGTAGTATCGTTTTATTTGTTAGCTCGTAGCAGTAGTAATTACATAATTATACACGTTCTGCTGATGATGCCGTGCTTGCATCATTCATTCAACTCGGTTAGCGATTTACGAGATTAAAAATGTTTTAGACGGCTAATGTTTCCTGGGGAACGATACGTGTTGTAGTTATTGTGAGACAGACATCCAAGCAAAATCATCCGGATGGCTTCCGAGGCGGTAATTTCTTGTAAGTAGTTAAAATTCTTCTGTTGATGCCTAAAACAATACACTGACGTGTTAAATAGGATTTAGATACTAGATTTAGATACTAGCGAGCATGCAGGATGAATAAGAAAGTGTAATTATCTTGAGACGTATTTTTATTCGCCTTTTATCAATGACATGGATTTCATTGTCATCTGATCTATCGCATCATGACGTGAGTTGATGCGAGAAATCAAATTGAAACCCGGCAAGTTCAGACTTCAGTTTTCAACGTAAAGGTCAAAGAGTAAGATATTAGGTAGAGTAGCAACTCGGACTTTATTATATCGCCAATGTCTATGCAGTTTGTATTTTATTAAACGAGCTCTTGGTGAACACAGTTGGAATTGTTACCAACTGTGAGATATGGGAATTTTTGCAGTTTTGAAGATATCATGGAATTGACTGATGGAATGATACAATTTTACAGATCCTCCATGTCATGACAGCTTGGAGAAGTAATGTTTGTTTAATTAGCAATTCGATAGGCTGCTACCACTTTCATGCTCAACTTCAAGAGTATTCTCTTAAGCGTGATCACATCACAAGCAACCTGCCACTTGCATAGCAAAATCACATAATCAAAGACAATGATTTCAAAAGATGTAAATGGGTCCGCATCACTATTCAGATTCAAGAAATGAAACATAGATTTAGTGAATCATTAAATCATGGTGATGAAAATTGAATGAAAAACTTGAAATTTCAGCCAAGAAAGCACAATACAATTTCAAGTAGGAAGTAGGTTGACTATTTTCCAGGCGTGCGAATTTTCTGCTTCTCAAGAGCTTTCTGCGAGGGCCACCCTACCTCTAAGTAGTTTGAGAAACTGGTCTTGAGAGAGAACAGGAATGTCTTTTGTTAGATATATATCCTATTACCAGTTATATAACAAAGAGAATAAAATATTGCTTTGTAATTTGAAAGACGCTATTGTCGTTGGGAATTCCCACGATATTCGCTTGTCTAGTTCTCTTATAGTCGTATGTAGTTAAGTAATCATAGCCTTTAATAGCCATTGTTATTTCATTACAATTGCCATCCATTCATGAATGGCTAGATTAAATTGATAATGTGAATAGGCTCCTAATATACGTGTAAATGCGAATACCAACTTTTTTGTCATACGCTTCACAGGTATGCAAGACTCTGGATGATGTAATGTTTAATTAAAGTCAATTAGTTTCTTCTTGTATTCAGCAACAGACAAAATGTTGGAATTTTTTTAGCGCGAAGTTGTCCCAATTGGCAGAAAGAGTTGTCCAGAGCTATTTTGAATTACATTTAAATATTAATGATTTTTATTTTGTAAACTAGCTTCCACGACTAGATAATGAACTTTTATGTTTGCTCATTATTCAACACTAACAAAGACTTTCTTACCTGCAAATCGTGCCTATGTGTTATAATTTAGCATGCCTTAGTTCTGTATCGCAAACAGACAATCTATTGTTCACAAAACGTCGCACTTTAGTATATGATGTGCATGATCTGAGCACGATATAACCTTTCCAATAATTGTATCATGCTTCCGACTACCTCATGAAGTACTAGATTATTGAATCAGATCAGGAGATCCAATGATTGAGTGGAACATAATCAATCTAAAGCATGGACTTCTCTCGTAGTATAGAAGCTCATGATGCAAATTGTCAAAATGCAGTGAATTAATGTTTTTTTTCAATTCATAGCTGATGTCTACAACTGACATAAAATAGTTATCCTCACGTAGATTTATGTGATAAATGAGCATATTTTAGGCGATCGATTCGTTTTTGTTTTGCATTCATTGAGTTTTAATGAACTACACATTTTTTAATTGCAAGCGGCAAATTTGTGAATACTTTTATGATTAAATTCGAAATTTTTAGCCTGATGCGTATTTTTGCACTTCCGAATGTGTCAGCAGCTTTGTTGTACGCATGAATGATACGCTGAAATAGGAGGAATGATATGATGATATGAAAACGTTTGACAAGACATTGAGTGACCTGGGTTAAACTATATTAAATCGTAGAAATCCGCAGGTAGTCGCCCCGACCATGGTTAAAAAAAATATGCAATCATGTGTGACAATCATCTGTAGCTGTGACAATCAATTTCTTGAGTGCATTGTTATCCGTCTTTTGTGTTTGATTTTTAACTTAAAGATGCTTTGGTCAAGTGATTTTTGTTCATTGTTTTCTTTGAATTTTGAAAAGTGTATTTTCTTCTGATTTGCATACTAATCTATATAATGCACTAGAATATGATATACAGTGCAACAACATACTATGTAGTAATTGTAATAATCAGATTGAATGGAAAGAAATGTGCGTCTAGAATTTTGCTGCTCCACATAATCAGCAACATCATTCTACTGCTCCTACAACATGCTATTCATGCTTGTTAATGGCAGATGCATTCTTGGTTTAAAATAGTCCCCAAATTGAAGGTTTTGATCATCGACCTGCATTGTTGCTAACGCCTTGTCCACTCAGCTAAAATTGCTAAGAGGAAGTCATTGTTCTTGTCCCAATCTAAAGTCATTGTATCTTATCCTCCGGCTGAATCTGAAAAGACAGCAGACACGGATGGTGATAGGAAGTGTAGTTTCAAATTTCTAAAACCTGAACTGTCGCGAAATGTCAAAAATTGAGGATGCATTTGTGTTTTCTTCATATTTCTTCATATTTCATTAGCTGTCTTGATGATCGATTTGTGCCATGATATGGAAAGAAAGTGCGAAATGAAAATTGATATGTTTGGTTGTTATGGAGCTGAAATTCACGATCTCTCATCAAGATTAATGTTTTAACATGTATGAGGTGTAGAACAGAGATGGAACTGAGCGAATATTTACTGTCCGCATCGACAGGTTATACATGGGTATAATCTTCTTCCTGCAGTGACCCACAATTGCCGAATTCAGTCTTTCATTTTCAATTTATCTTTGAAATCATGAGCTGTTTTTTTGTTCGAGTATTTATGTGGAACATTTTGTTATGCATTTGATTTTTGTAAAAATGATAACTTGTCCAACTCATTTCAGATAAAGTTCCCTCCCCCGAGTCACTACATGTGTTATGACATTTGTAATAAGAATTTCATATCACCATACTAAATCTGAAAGGCGTACACTGCTTGACGTAGTTTGATGTTAGAAGGTACATTCAGTCGCATATTTGATTTGTACATTCATGTGTTTGCATGCACTCTTTATCTTTGCCAACATCGAAAATAACAAGTGCATCAATCCTGGTAATACCTAACCAAGAAAATGGAAGTTCAATGTCGGGAGATATTTGATGACAGCTGATCGCTTGTGAATGACAGGTATCCTGCTCTGCCAACTGGTTACGCGTACAGTGTGGACTTTGCCATCATTTTGCAAACTACATCTCTGATCACCCTTGCTGTCAGTAGATACCACGAAAGTTTGACGAGGTGACTGGAATACATGATTTACACGTCTTTCTTCCTTAAAAAATCGAAAGAATCGCTTCAAAGGTTTTGTTATTCATATCCAGCCTTTATTATAGATAGGATGTTTTAAGTTGTAATAAAAATCAGATAGTGAGTGCATGTATTTCTTCGCAATCTCGTAACAATCTTCTCAGTTTCATTGATGGATTAATATCGCTGAATAAAACCGTTACTTCTTTATTCATCAAACATTGGATTCGAGACATTGTTATTTGTTTCATTATGTCCCATCAGTGATAATATTGAGTTGAACTGTAAAGATAATCCTTCCTGCGCACATGCATTCTAGACAGAAAGCACAAACATATGTAATGCGCTTTGGGTGGAGTGCCTTGATTTTCATGCTGCGGATGTTCAATACATTGTTATTATTTGTCTATTCTATCTTATGTAAAGTATTTTCATTATGCTCTTGCTTGAAATGATAGATTTTTGTTTATAAGTTATCCATGTAGGATGAATTATGATGAAGGTGATATAAGTGGACTGTCAAAGCAAGTAAAGTGTTGTGTATCAAGTAAACATCAACCTTTATTTGTCTCGGTGGTGGTTCACTTCATCGGCAGATCTTCTCGTCGACAGGTCACTTCATCGACGGGATCACTTCATCGACAAGTCTTTTCGTCGACAGGTCACTTCATCGACAGGGTCACTTCATCGACAGGGTCATTTCATCGACAGGTCTTTTCGTCGACAGGGTCACTTCATCGACAGGGTCATTACATCGACAGGGTCATTACATCGACAGGGTCACTTCATCGACAGGTCTTTTCGTCGACAGGGTCACTTCATCGACAGGGTCATTTCATCGACAAGTCTTGTCGTCGACAGGGTCACTATCACTTGATGTGGTTGTCACTGACGGTCGTGTTCATGCTGTCTCTCGCAACGACGTACTGTTTTTCTGGAATACGGTTGCTACTATCAGTCGGATTCGCATAAAAATTATATCATCGTTTTCCTCGTGCTCTTGACAATACGTATCTGGCATCAGTCTTGGATTTGGTGTGTTGGCTATTCCATTTTGGAGTGATATACTTACTGTGCTTCCCCTTGGCTGATAACTGTTCAGTCCGCCATAGCTTTGTCAATCGAGCAAGAATTTCATCTCTGCAGGTGTCATTGCGCTGAAATACCATAGATTTTGGAATATCACCAGGAGAATAGCTTCCAAAGCTGTTGTTCTGCTGGTCGTGTGGCGTTGTGTTTGGACTATTGAACTCGTGGTATTAGTGTCGAATTCAGGCTCGCTCGCTTTCATTTTTTGACCCATAAACTAAGTATGACTTCAGTTACTGACGTTTTTGCGATGACGGAGTCTGATCTGCAGAATCGTAAGAATAGCATAACAAAGCTTGATTTGATCAAGGCTGTCGTTTATTTGCGTGATCAACAGCACTCACCTGTAAATGTCGATTCATCATCTGAGAAATTTTCCACAATTTGGATGCAAAGTTAACTGAGAAATTGACACCTGTGATCGACAGTTTGAAGGCTATTACTGAAAAACAACGATCCCTTGAGGAAAAGTATGACTCTCTTCGAACTGATTTGAACAATCTAAAGGCTAATAGTAGTTATTGTAATGGCATGTCTGATGAAGATATATTGCAGGAATTAGAACAACGTCGCAGCAGAGAATGTAATGTAGTCATATCAGGCTTACCAGAAAAACTGGATGGGGATGTTAATGAGCGTTTTTGCCATGATCTTCAGCAATTTAGGAAGCTGTCTACAGCAGTCGGAATTGATCAACTTGTAGTTCTTGAAACACGCCGTTTAGGAAGGTCAAAAGGCGATGGAAAGCGTTTATTGCAAGTCAAATTAAAATCAATTCACGATAGAAATATTATTCTGAAAAGTTCCAAAGCACTGCGCAGCAATCCAGACTACCCTTCGACATATATAAATCGAGATCTAACCATCTATCAACAGAAAAAGAGAAAGGAACTTCTATCAGAGCTTCGAGAAAGACGTAGAAATGGTGAGAATGTGGTCATCTATCGCGATAGAGTAACTGAGAAATCTTCCGTTCAGGGTTTTCATTAAATCTTTTAACTGATCGCATTTCTCATGTGTCTATTTACCTTGCTAATGCTCAGTCGTTAGTACCAAAAATTGATGAACTGTCAGCGATTGCATCAACTATTCATCCGAATGTGATAGTCATTTGCGAGTCTTGGCTGAGTGAGAGTGTAGAAAATCATATTATTCTTCTTCCTGGATACAGTATACCATACCGATGTGATCGCTATGATGGGCGTAAAGGAGGGGGAGTTTGCGTCTACGTGCAAAACAACATTCAGTGCTCTCGATTATCCGTGGTCCACAGATGTGAATTTCCTCTTGAGGATATTTGGATTGTTTTCCCAGCTCTCAGTCTATTAGTCATCGCTGTGTATATTCCCCCAAATTTAACAATCAGGCATCATGCAGAAATTCATGATTATGTAACGAGAAATGCGGAACAATTTTTGAATAATGTATTTACAAATGATATGAAATTGATGATAATGGGTGATTTGAATAACTTTTCAACTGCTGATATTATGGCCAATTTTTGCCTTAATGAAATGGTTTCGTCGCCGACTAGAGGAACTTCTATTTTGGATAGGGTCATGATTGATGATTCTTTGGTGAATTGTTATGAAAGTGCTTCGGTTGGCCCAAGTTTGGGTAACTCTGACCATCAATCGGTATTATTAATGCCAAAACTCACAATTCCTCGTGAAATGACATTACGAAAGGTTTACGATTATCGAGCCAGCCATATTACAACTTTTGTTCAGATGCTTCGATCTTTTCCATGGCAATACTTTTACTTATCGAATGACGACCTGGATATTAAATGCGACTTATTTCATCAAATTATTGATACAGCCAAGGAATGTATACCCTCCAGTATTATTCCTTTCACTAAGCATGATAAGCCGTGGGTAACTCCGGTAATAAAAAGTACCATAAATAAGCGATATGATGCCTATCGTTCCGGTAATTTTGCCCTGTATAGACATTACAAAGATAAAGTTCGATGTTTGATTGATGAAGCGAAAAAACGATGGGTCTCTGTAGCCAGAACTCGAGAGAATGGTCTTTGGAAGATAGTCAATGATCTGATGAACAAGTCAAGCAACCATCCTTTAACATCATTGATGAATTCTTATCCTTCGAGTCATGAAGCCGCGATGAGTCGATCAGTAAGAGTTTGCCACCCATTTTTCATCTCCTACAGACTTTTCCTCCATTGACGTTATGAATTCTAAACCCGATGAATATGCTGACAACGAATGGTCTCCTACAGTTACAGTATCGATGGTCCACAATATGTTGAGGAAACTCAAGACCAATAAGTCATCCGGCAGTGATGGTTTGTCTCCTAGACTCATTAAAGAAGCTAGTGATGTTCTTTCTGGCCCATTATGTCATATAATTTCTTTGTCGATTGAAGAACGACGAGTACCTTTGCGTTGGAAAATAGCTCACATTACAGCTGTTCCAAAAAAATCGAATCCATCAATACACGACCTAAGACCTATATCAATTCTCCCAGTGTTTTCAAAGATATTAGAGAAATGCATCCTTCAAAGTGTGAAAGATGGCTTAATTCATATGTATGGTGAAAATCAATTTGGATTTCGTCCTCACTACTCTGCCGTTCATGCCCACATCAACATGCATGACTTTATAACTTCCCGGCTGGATTCACCGATGATAGAGGCGGTTCTCATTATGTCTTTCGACATGACAAAGGCTTTTGACTATTTGAATCACAAATCATTAATTAAGTCCTTGTCTGATGGTAACCTTCCGAGCTTATTTTTAGAATGGTGTGCAAGCTATCTTCGTAATCGAACACAAATAGTTCGTCTCCATGATGGTACTCTGAGCAAACCTCAACATGCTGTATCAGGGGTGCCGCAAGGGTCAGTCTTAGGGCCCTTCCTCTTTGCATCCCACATGCGTACTTTGAAGAGTCACTATTGTGAAGATTTACTAGTAAAGTTTGCTGACGATGTCATGTGTCTGGCTCCCGTTACGAAAACATCAAATATAGACGAAATTATTGAGTCAGAAACAAGCAATATTTACTCTTGGTGTTCTTCGAATGGTTTGACACTTAATACTTCGAAGACTAAGTGTATGGTGTTCAACAAAAAGAAACAAAATCAATTTCAATGTTCGACCTCTATGGTTCCAAAGATGAAAATATTGGGTATTGTGTACACTCCAGACTTATCATGGAGCATTCATGTTGATGAAATTTGTAAAAGAGCTTATCAAAAATTGTATGTTTTAAGGAAGCTCAAAGTATTTGTTTCAAAAAATGAGCTTATTACATTATACTATTCGTTTGTTGTAAGTACATTAGAATTTTGCAACCCATTTCTCATCGGTTTGCCTAAACAGGAGAGTGAAAAGCTTGAGAAAGTTAGGCGTCGTAGTCACCGACTAATTTGCGGTCTGATTGTTCCTGTGACAATTTTACCCCTCTTTTCATTCGAAGATACCATCAAGCTTTAAAAGTTTTCCGCTCAATGATTAGTCCCGACCATCTTTTGAACCATCTTATGCCAAAAGTTCTTGAACGGACGAAGAAACTCGCAATGCCTTATATACGATCCTCTCGACGACATAATTCTTTCATTCCTTCGTGCATTTCTTTATTCAACAATTTATGTGCTTAAAGCATCACTAATTCTGTCAGTGTATATGTTTTCACTTACCTTTATTTCGAGTTGCAATTACCTTGTACCGACTGATTTTCATTCATTTCAATATACATTTACTATACTATACTATACTTCATCGACAAGTCTTTTCGTCGACAGGTCACTTCATCGACAAGTCTTTTCGTCGACAGGTCACTTCATCGACAAGTCTTTTCGTCGACAGGGTCACTTCATCGACAGGGTCATTTCATCGACAGGTCTTTTCGTCGACAGGGTCACTTCATCGACAAGTCTTTTCGTCGACAGGGTCACTTCATCGACAGGGTCATTACATCGACAGGGTCATTTCATCGACAGGTCTTTTCGTCGACAGGGTCACTTCATCGACAAGTCTTTTCGTCGACAGTTCACTTCATCGACAGGGTCACTTCATCGACAAGTCTTTTCGTCGACAGGGTCACTTCATCGACAGGTCTTTTCGTCGACAGGGTCACTTACTTCATCAACAAGTCTTTTCGTCGGCAAGGTCATTTCATCGACAGGGTCACTTCATCGACAAGTCTTTTCGTCGACAGGGTCACTTCATCGACAGGTCTTTTCGTCGACAGGGTCATTTCATCGACAGGGTCATTACATCGACAAGTCTTTTCGTCGACAAAGTCATTTCATCGACAGGGTCATTTCATCAACAGGTCACTTCATCGACAAGTCTTTTCGTCGACAAGGTCATTTCATCAACAGGGTCATTACATCGACAGGGTCATTTCATCAACAGGGTCATTTCATCGACCACGAAAGGTCATTTCATCGACAGGGTCAGGTCATCGACAGGGTCATTTCATCGACAAGTCACTTCATCGACAAGTCTTTTCGTCTACAAAGTCACTTCATCGACAGGTCTTTTCGTCAACAGGGTCACTTCATCGACAGGGTCACTTCATCGACAGGTGGATAATTTTCGCTCAAGAGTATCATTTATCCACAGATAGTCAAAGACATAGATAAACTTAATAATGGACATTAAGCTGTGATGTCCTTGAGCTTTATCAGGGACTCCAATGTCTTCTGACTCTGGACATAGACATTGATGAAGCGACTTTGTCGACGAAATGACTCAAATCCATGATATCTACGTGTCCCTTCTTAACTGCCTCAAGCATCATGAAGTTCTTAGTGCAAACTTTCTGATGATAGTATTCGTTTGATCTACCCTATTCATTTTCGCACTATAAATAGCAATACAAAAGTTGACATCAAGAGAAATCAAATTTTAAAGAATTTTGCGTAAATCTCCTGAAGATGACATTTCAATAAGCCAAACTGGTTGAATGAATTGAAAAGCTGCTTATGAGTTCAAAAAGTGGTTGATAAGATTGATTCATCTCAAACATTCGAATATCTAATATGGAAGATCTTCTGTCAAAACTGTTCCAAATACAGAATAAGATTTCTTGAATCTTTCAGTTTACTTAAAAGTACAGATTATTGAACATTGAATTTGAAATTTGAAGAAAAAGTGATTACGATGTTAAAGTGTAGCCAAATATGGTGTATGGGATTCATGGTATGGCTGACATTACAACACGTACAAAATACATTTAAAAAATGTGCAGTCACAGAATTGGATTGTTTAACTCTTTCAGTTTACTAGAAGTGAAGACTAATTTAAAGTGATGGCACATGCTGGAACTTAGTAAGTGGGTTAAAAGGAATTCCTAATACCTTGTAGAGATAGAAAAAGGTCGTGCGTCGCTTGCGGATTGCTTTAAATTCCACCAAAGTACTTCGGTTCCTTCAGGTTCGAAGAGTTCGTGTCATTGCACACAAGTTTACTCGATAGTGTTGGTCCTTCCGGTCATTATTAGAGAAGGTAGCAGGCACACAAAAGTTGGTTAACTTGATGATTTCACCATCTTCTTCGCAGCATTCCTCACTGAATGAAACTAGACTGCGGTGTGTGACCGAAATTGGCTCAATAATGACTATTTGAATGTACCATTACTTAAGATTTTTATAAGTAGTATTTGCACAACATTTGAATGTCTCCGAATCATGGATGATCATAGACGCTGATATTTCTTAAAAAGATGCTGCACTCATATTGAAAATCAATAGGTTTCGTTGAACGCTTAAATTATTCCTTCATGTGCATCATTGTAGAAGATTATCAAAATTGTAATCAATATATCCACCACTTGATCGCTTTCACCATGCTCATCACTTTCATGCATGCTTGGTTAAAATTTCATCACTAAACTAATGCAGTAGACATTTTTTAAACACTGATAGTGTAATTATCAACCGTCTGCATGTCCTGATTTTTGTCTCACTGAGCATTCCATGAATGACCACAGTAGTACTATCTCGCCGTATCATAGAGATTGGCGACAAACACAATTTATGACAAGCACCACATGCTAGATATCAGCTGAACTTGTGCTCAGACTTCAGAGAGCGAGCGGGAGGAAGTCTAGCGGTCGAAACTATGAGTCGCGCGGCAGCATCTCAAACGTCTAGGATGGATTTGAGCAAAGTCTTTCTTGTCAGATGAACAAAGTGATTATTAAATACCGAAACCGGAACTTCCCGAGGATGCTGCTCATACTTTCTACGTTGTCTTTCCTCTACACAGCATTACAAATGATGTCTGGATTTAATACATTTTTTGTCTGCGTGTTCAATTACCCGCAGTACACTGGTATTATGTATCACAAAAGTGCGTTTGTCTGTCTGGACTATTCCATGCCACTTTTCACCTGGACTGGAGCCAGCCGCGACCAAGCCGACGCAATCTATAAGTGACCATTTAACCCCGACAGTCTAAAACCGAATATTCAACATTGTCGAAAAAAATCATCTCATTCAGTTGATAAACAAGGCTTACATAATCATTGATTACAATAAGAGGTTACATACAAGTGATGATGAAAATGTGGTGTCCGTAACACAGTAGTTAAGTGCTTGGCCTAGCGATATTTCGTCTAGTGGTCGAGGCCCGACTGTGTTATTTGAAGAGGTTGAAGGAGACGTCCGAAATGACGGCATGTGAAGAGACATGGTAAGGCCGCTGTCACACAGGAAAAGGCGTCTTTCATTTTCCATTTGGGATTTCCCTTTAATTGCATGTAGAAAAGAAAACAACCTATCACACAGAAAAGTCATCATCCATAAGTCATCTTCCATCTTCCATCGCCCGTCACACGGTCACAGGAAAAGTCATAAGGCGTCGCCCATCGGACATAAAGCATCGCCCATCGGACATAAGGCATCGCCCATCCATCAGACGTCTTCCATCAGCCGCAAGACTTCTAAAAATAGATCAACGTGAAGTCACGTCTGAGGGAAGATTTAGGAAGCTGTCATTTGCGAAGAGAAGCAACCAGAAAACAGCCTTTGTTCACAATGTTGAACGAGGACGGGGATCAAGACAGTAGTCATAGCAGTTCACAGTCAAGTTAAGAGAGTTTCTGACTCGATATAATTTATTGGTCTATATGATTTTATTTTTTTTTATTATTTAATATATTGGTAAAAAGTTATAAATTTACACTTCGCACAGCGTGACGGGCCTTCGGCGTCCAGCGCCTTCTTAACGGTCGATGGTCAAATGGTGAGTAGTCATAACAACGATAGATAGTGAAAAAAGCGCTGACTGTGTCGGAAATGGATTTCCCTAGTGTGACTGCGGTAGTTGGAAGATGGAAGATGGACGATGGAAGGTGGAAGACGGCAGATGAAAATGGTCTCATCATGCCTTATGGAAGACGCCTTATGAAGAGTGTGCAAAAAGGCGGATGACGTGGAAGATGGAAAACGCCTTATTCTGTATGACAGCGGCCTAATAAGGACATTCAGGCCGCATTAGCCGGTTCCCGTAGATCTTGCAACCAGCACATCGGTCCCAAATGCTGAGATCAGGGCCTGGCCGACAGCCGGCTCTATCCCTGCATTCCTCTCCCCTACTTCACCCAAACTGCAAGTCATAATAGAAAGCTGTGAGTGAGGCATCCTTCGCGCACTGGCAACTCTCAGCAAGTTAATAGACGTGCTTGTGACTTAGTGAGCGCGGTGGACTCGAACCCTGGAGCATCTGCATCCGATCCGAAATGATTTGATGTCTTTTATTAATGTTTTCAATATTGTGCCACTGTTCCGTTTGTATTTAAGGAAATCACACGTGTCACTTCTGTGTGCGAATTTCATTTCAATCACAGCTAGAACGGTGAAATCACAGTCATAAGCTTATCAACTCGTTTTACGTAGATTCAATTACTTGTCTACACAAATGAAAAAAATAAATAAGTATTTAAGTGTAGTATTATTTGTTTTATACCTTTGATCTTCGAGTAGACCATTGTAATAATTCGTTCGATGAAGTCATAGACAAGTGAGCCTCAATGACACAGTTAGTTAACATGGAACACATGGTCAAACCACTTAAGTCAGTGTCAAAGCTCGAAGCAGCGCGTGTAGTCACGTGAACATTTACGTGAAGTGAATGCTTCAGATCTTGTACACCATTCATAGCGACAGCTTACTAGAAAGACACGCGCTGTACCCTCGCTCTTCGTCGTTCGGAACTTAGAAGCTCTAGAAGTGTTCTTTATCGCCTACCATCAGTGAATGATTCAGTCTTCAGAAGGTATTGGATTATTTTTCCTCTACGTTGTACTATGGGTAAGGCTTTTGACATTCAAATTTATCATCACATGCTTCAGTGCTAATAATCATGTCATATTCAAACAGAGACTTATATAACGCAATATCTCGCTCAGATTTTTGCAGCTAATCTGTTTAATCAACGAAATAGTCCATAAATTCCTTTAAATTAAAAGCATGAAATCAGAAGCCAGGATATTTTGTCAATAGGTACGTTTGGTGCAATGAATTTGTAGAAAGTAGTAGGGCTAGTCAATTGACATAAAATTGTGAGAATACCAGAATTCATAATGGTTGAGGAATAATGTGCGTATTAAGGCCTACTCCGAAAGAAAACGGTGACAGAAAATATATGTAATTGTAGAACAAGAGAATAAAAATGCGCAGATTTTGTACGCTACGTACATTGTGGAAAAGAAGTATCTGTCTGAACTGAGATTATACGGGCCCAGATCCGTGATAAGAAAGAGTAACTGTGTACTGCAGATATAGTCAATAGCACTGACTTAGAATTTTCTAACCAATATAGTCAATCACGCTTAATCGGGACATGGATTGCAAAGCAATTTTGCCGGCGGGCACCACAACAAACCGGTGTTATGACTTGCTTTTACCCCCTGATCTGTTTTTCTGATCGGAAGCAGAGAATCAGATATCTGCGTTACTGAATAGCCCCCTAGGTCAAAGAAAGTCACAACATAATCAGCATATTCTATTTCCGTCATGTCTCTATTTCTCTCGATCATGAGGCAAGCAGAGCAGAGGTATTTCTGGACTAACATGTCGAAAGATGTTAAGGAGTTTGTCTCAAGATGTCATATCTGCCAAACAGTGAATAAAAATTCTGCAGCAGAAGCAAGGAAATCTATCCAATTCCAATAGAAAAACCTCAATTTTTTCATTTTGTTGCAATAGACTGCATTACACATCTGCCTGAATCTTTTGCTGGGAACTCGAATTTTATTGACCAAGCAAATGATGCTCGAACGATGATGTCCGTGGAGTTCGCTCAATATTTGACAGTCTAGAACGAAGCGAGGAGAAAACTTCACGAGAGGATGATGGTGAAGATCAAGGACTCTCAGGAGAAGATGCGGAAATACCATCAGAGACGAAATGCACCACCAGACTACTCGGTAGGCGACAAAGTGCTCATGAGAAACAAGAGGAGAGATGACAGAAAAGGAAACAAGTTGGAGACCACATGGAGCCCTACTGTTCATACCATTGACGCTATAAAGGGAAGAAACACCTACTATGTAAGCAGTAATGGTATAAGATTAAAAAAAAATGATAAATGCATGTCACTTGAAAGAATACAATGTATAATGGAATTTCGTTTTTATTCTAAATATCCTACGTTATACTCATGAAAGGGGTAACAGATAAAATACACACATGCAGTCTTAGCTAGTTCGGGGGAGGGGGTAAAAGAGAAAAGCGGAAACTCTAAATCAGTGTGACAAACATACTTTAAATTTCCGACCGGAAAATGTAAACACCATTTCAATGTCCCGCGGTAAAAGAGATGGACGGAAAACGTATACTGTAACACCGGATCATCGCTGTATGATATAAATTTTTTGTAAAACACAAGTCGCCTCAATAAAGCGGGATTGACGCTTTTTACTACAGTAAGCGGTAGCCATCAGAAGGAGTTCTTTTTTGGAGTTTTCTAAATGAATTGCACGCACGGTTTTTTAACGTGGTCGAGAATATGTGTAGAACAAATTGCTTGTGCAGACTTCGCAAACATTTGAACACATGCACACTTTTCAATGACTATCAGATTGGATTTGAATCACTCAAATACATAGATAATAGGCTTGCAGGTGAAGAAAATAATATTTACTAGCCTTTTCTTTACATGAAATGTATTGATTTTGTTTCTTAATTGTCAATGTGAACTGTTAAACCCCTAATAAATCAGTCCTATGCGGTTGTTGAAATTCAGTTATATGTGATGGTTTGTGGGACGCAGCTCGATGTCATGCAGCGTACAGCATCCGTTGACTACGGTACCCTTGCTTTGCAAAGAAAAACGGCAGTTGCTTTGCTAAGAATACCTGCCTCATACTCTTCCATAATGATAGGAGTGAAAATCAGAAGTACACTATCATGTACATGCATATTGTGAGCTCATATATACATGTGCATGTAGGTTTTTGGCATGCATGACAGAGGATGTGACGTAATAAAATTGTTTGTATGCTTACCTATAGTATTTTGACTTTAGTACTTTTGACTTCATGAAAAAGCTAGACTTCCAGTCATGGAAGAGAAGAGAAATGGTCCTAAACAAGATAACTGCGGCAAAGTAGAAGTGATAAGCTATGGATCATTGTGAGTAGCACTAATCTTGAAACTTTTTTATCTCTCAATAAGCTTTGTAGCCAACGGAGAAAATGACTTGGAATAACTTGGAATTCATGAGTCTTGTGGACAATGTGAAGGGAGCTTGCACACAGCTGCTCCCGCCGATTTCTGTGTTCTGATATGAAGGAAAAGACTGTTGTTACTCTCGGTTAAATAGTATCTTTCTTTTGCGTCTGTGTCGGGTATAGGGTGCCAACAACTAGGTTTGGACGATCTGTGGCATAGGGCGGTCAGAAATTGAAGTTTCAATCCTGTATTTATGATAAAGTTGTTATAAAACTTGACTTCCATTAGTTAGAAGAAGAAGTAGATGACTTCCAGCTCGCTCTTTCGCGGAATGTGTCAGTGCATATAGATTCATTCCACACTATTCTCTCGATTTTGTTGACCTTCCTGCATTGGTGCTATCGGAGTATTTCATGCAGTCGATCTTGATACTGTATGTTTCTGATCGGTCATGGAGCAAGTATTGTTTTTATACACTGTGTCCAGTTTTCGTTTGATGACGGCTTTCTTCCTTTTAGCCGTAATGCGTTGTAGACTCCTGAATATAGACACCTAAGTGCCATTTTCTTAGGAATGTCGCGAATATAATTACTCTTTAGCTATGTCCTGCTTTTTATAAAATACAAAAGTCTGCGGAATATAAAAAGACCATAAACATGCATGCGTGTAGAACAAAGATTAGTGATCCTACCCGAAATCCAACCCGACGCTCATCGTGAGTGTAGGAAACAGTCTTCAGGTTGAAGACTTTCCATTATTCACTGTTTCGGTGGAAAGATTTACTCCTATCTAGGAATACTACTTTTTGGTTTAAAGCAGTAGCATGAAGAAAGCATTTTCATTTGATAAATGCAAGGAGATCTAGGGACGAGCAATCTAGATCTCCTTGGATAAATATATCACATTTTAATCAGAGCAGTGTGATTAATATAAAACACCGGTGAACGTACAGCATGATCAGAAATTATAGTTTGATTATTTCCACAACCATTATATGGCTCTTTTCAGTGAAATAAGGAAAATATCAAAAAATTCAAAGTAAAAGAAAAAAAATCATAGCAAGTTTCTCCATTTTATGTGGTCGAATATAGAAGGGTCTGATTAGAAGCTTAACTTGTCGCCACCATTTGAATCTCGTAGAGCCTAATTAATAATTTACATGCAGAAACCACTGTTTTTTCAACAATAGGCGCGTTTTTGCATCTCAATAGCAACTTACATTTTAGCATGACAGACTGTTTGTAGCATTAACATACTTACTTCTCAAACTCTCTTTTGCATGAGCTGATTGCTGACAAAGGCTAGTGTAAAATTCGCCGAAAATTAAATTTACTGACACCGGTTCCGAATCGATCACGGCAAATAAAAAGTATATGAATTGATCAATCAATGTCTGTGGCAAGTCAAGTTATTCGAAAAAACACAATCGCCAAATCTCATCATAGTTTTAGTGGAAGAAATTCAAATGTGAATGAAATAGCAAGATTTTCATCAGAACCATAATGTTCTCCCAATCAAATCTGTACGAGTGCATGAATATAATTAAGATATATTTTGCTAAATTCATATAGTAACTGTGTACTTTCAATTGATTGCAAGTAATTTTTTTAATGGAATAATTTCTATATTTCAGTAAGAGTGTCAGTAAAGGTACAGTAAGTAATACATGCAAATCATCAGTAGTATAAGACACGTGTTAAAGACCATTACGAAAAGTCAATTACGAAAAGTCAATTAAGAGTCAATTGCAAGTAATGCATAAGTATTGTATAAGTATTGATTGCAAGTAATGCATAAAATCATGATGGAATGTGTAGAGGAAAATGAAAATATGGAGACGATTAAGGAATGATAAATCAAGATTATATTTAAATCAGACAATGATTGCGTGGTTGCATCGTTAAGTTAACCAAAAATGAACAAGAAGCAGAAGTCGCACCTGCTAACAATATCTTTGAAATTCATCGGAAATCGGTAGCATTACAAGAAAGTAAACGAATGTCTTGTTAAATAATCTTATCAAAGAATTGTTTGGAAATCATATCATTGAAATTATTATATATTATACATTTATCTAAAGAACAATTCGACGCGCGTTTAAAATTTAAACAGTTTAAATAACTTTCGATCATTTTTCTTATTCCGTTATAATCGCGCGTCGAATTGCTCTTTAGATAAATATACAGGGTGGCCACAAAGTCGCGCACCAAGATTTCAATTATTCTTGTAGATCACTTAAAAAGACATTAAAGGGAGAAAGATGCATAATTGTAACCAAAATAATTAAGAAAGTTATACACACCACTTCTAGATATTTACAAATGTTCAAAATGATGCCCACCGGCAGCGACACATAAATTGAGTCGATGGTGAAAGTTATCGAACACTCGATTAAGAAAATCTGAATCAACGTTAATTTCTTGACAAGCATCACGAACTCGAGTTCGCAAAAGATACAGGTCATTCATGCGAACAGAATATACTAGGTGTTTAGCGTATCCCCAAAAGAAGTGATCCATAGGATTCAGGTAGGGTTGATCGAGCAGCCCATTCGACTGTCCCCCCCCCCCTCGATCGATCCATAGCTTACAACCAGCCGGCCGCGTATTATGAAGGCATAGTGTGGAGGCGCTCCATCCTGCATGAACCACTCAGGCCGGCCTTCTCCAATTGAGTTTAACTGAGGGATAAGTTCTTCTTGCAACATTTTGAGGTACTTGGTGCCGTCGAGCGTGGAGTCAAAAGAGAAGGGCATAAAACATGGTCTTTCCACAGACCGCACCAGATCATTAGTCTCGCACCACTGTGTTCTTTTGTGGGTTGCATCGTGGGGATTCTCCCGCGCATCGGCAATTTTGTTTTTTCACTTCACCATTGAGATAGAAGTTGGCTTCATCACTAAAGAGCACTTTCCGATGCACCATGTCAGGATCTTCATCCAATCGGTTTTTAAACCATGTCGACATTTCCATAGGTCGGTCAGGATCGTCTTCGTACAATTTTTGGAGAATATGAAGTTTGTATGGATGAAAAGTTCTTATTTGAGTATCCTCTGCATCGTGGAGCGGGGAACGTTGATTTCGTGAGATGATCTGCGTACGGATTTTTTTGACTTTGCTCATTTTATCGAGAATGCCTGTTCGTGTCGCTGCAGATACTCTTGGACGTCCGCTTCGCAAGTAAACGACCGACTGCCGTGTGGCAAACATTCATTCCTTCATGCTTTGAATTGAACGTTTCAGCAGCAGACTTGTTTATCGCACCCTCTCGCCCACAAAGTAAGATAATTTCAACTGTGTTCAATTGTTAAGGACATGCTCTCTGGTTGTGATTAAGAAGCCAATGTAGCTTCCATTTATCTTGACTCCTTCTCTTTTTTCAGAGTAACGCGGTCATCTGTACCAAATAATGTTCATTCATGAATGTAAGAGAACGAAGTAGACTCTACATGTGCACGACGAAACTAGGAATTTCTATAAAAGTATGATTGAAGCTTCAAACTTGGACGTAGGTCAGATAAATTTTGGTGCGAGACTTTATGGTCACCTTGTATAATATAACAATTTCAATGTAACGAATGTCTATTTGAAATCAAGAAAACAGTGATGCGGGTTGAGATTAAGTGTGATATCAGTATCAAGTATAAAGATTAAGTCTAGTGTAATTATACCACACCAAACTTCGCTGCACTTGATGTTATTGTATCCGCACATTTAGCATTTACTCGGAAGTGTATCCACATAGCAAATATTAGAAGTTTTTAGAACTTTTAGAAGATAACCTGACGGGATGTTTTTGGATACACACGACCACTGCTCGTCTAATCGGGAGTCAAACACAAGTGAGCTAGAAAGCAATTCAAGCCTTCTAGATCCACACGGCCAGAGTTGGGGTACATTAAAGAATCACGTTTTCAAAAGATTCAATTTAGAGGTAGCACAACAAATTTGTGAACAGTTAAACACGTTCCCTTGACAGTCGGTCAATTGGAACTTTGTTATTTAAAATGATAGCACGTTATTGATACTGAATATGTGAATATTTGCATTCGTTTTTGTTATGTTCAACTGCTGACTGAGTGAGAACTTCGAAATTGGATTACTTAATTGGAAATGATTCAAATGAAATATCTTCGAAATAATCTTTAACTTGCAATGTTACAACTGAATTTGCGAGGAAAATCCAGTAACTATTGTAAATACATATATAGGTATCAAGGATTCAGTCGGAGTATCCAAAATGACTTCTGTGACACCCCTTTTATGTTGAAATTTCACATTCCGTTAGACAATTTTTTCAATATTTTTCAATCAAACAGAGAATTCTTACGTGGTATTGGTTATGCATTTTTGAGTAGTATCATAATGAAAACATTTTATTAAGAAGTAGTGAAGTTTGGGGATGTTGCTGATTGTGTGAACAAGTCGGAAATGTCATTTGAAATACACTATAAAAAGCTGAATGAAATCAGTGTGCAAGCCATAGGTCTACAGAAATTTATGTATGTTCAATTATACATATAATTAGATAAATATATAGATAATATGGATAAATATTATAGTTGCGCAGTAATACTCAGTGACAAAAAGAATGAAACAAGTCCTGATATGAATACTTATGACTTAAACTTGGTTGTACTGTACGTTTGTTTGTTGTTTGTAAAAGGAGAACTCGAATGCTTTACTCAAAAACATTTAATTTGATACTCATGATTTTATCAACTTAAGTTAGAAACGGGTGTGACCACCGCGAGCATCCAAACAGGCATCGATGCGTGAGGGCATGGATGAGCACAGTCGCTGGATGAATGCTAGGTCTAAGAGGTTCCACTGCTCGATTAGTCTGTCGGCCAACATCTTCAAAGACACTGGTGGGTGGTTGTACCTCTCCCTCACTCTGCGACCAAGTTCATCCCAGCAGTGCTCGATGGGGGAGAGGTCGGGAGAACGTGAGGGCCATTCCAAGGTTGGGATTCCACTGCTTGCTATCCTGTTAGAGACCACTGAAGCGCGATGGGGCCTTGCGTTGTCATCTTGAAAAATCAATTGATTCGATGTCACTGCTGGAACCACGACCGGTGTCACGATCTCGTCGGCATATCGCTGTCCTGTCAATGTTCCTTTCACTACGATTGCTGGTGTTTTTCCATTGTGCCAGATACCGGCCCAAACCATGACACTACCGCCGCCGTACCGGTCGTGTTCTTTGACGCAAAAACGTGGAGCAAATCGTTCACTTGGCAAGCGATGAACACGGATCCGACCATCGTTGAAATCGAGAGTAAACCTCGATTCATCAGTCCAGAGCACACGTTCCCACTGACTGTCACTCCACGACTGATGACCTTGACACCACGTCACTCGTCTCCTTCGATGTTCCAGGCTCAGCGGAATTCTCACAGCGGGTCGTCGAGACTGTATACCAGGTTCTCGCAATCTTCGATATGCAGTTCGAACGCTACAGGCAACGTTCCCAGCAACCTTCCAGTACACAATTAGCTTCGGGACGGACACAAGTCTGTTTCTTTTAGCAGCTAAAACTAAGCGTGCATTTGTCCGCTTGGATGATACCCTTGGTCTTCCTGATCCGTTCTCCTTTTCCACATTTCCTTCTGCTTTCCAACGACACCACCACCTCCATACAACGACCCTTGAAATTTTCAATTCTTTCGCAACAGTTGTAGAACTTTGCCCACAACGCATCATCCCAATTGCCATTCCTCTTGTAAAGTTATCGTGCGCCATTTCATAAGTCAAATCTGGTCAGCAGTAGGTGGTGATTCTGTTCAACTTCTAGCTGTTACTGTGATCAATATCAAATTTTGAAATTTGATGGTCCTATATCATTTCCTTTATCATATGGAGTTCAATGGTGATACATAGAAAGCGAGATATCATCTCAAACCATAGAAAAAAATGAAACAAACTTCCATTCAAGTCAATGATAGTTGGTTTCATTATTTATGTCAGTGAGCTAAATGCAACAAAATACACTTAAGTTTGCAGTAGCTACAACATGTATGAACTTTCAATGCGCGGTATTATCAAGCTCAGAGTGAAATAGCTAATAATCACAAGAGCATTTCATTTTTGAAATATTTTGTGAATCCAGTGGAAATTTGATAAAATATCAGAACTTTATGCTCTTATCCTGCAGCTCTCATAAGATTCAAATCAAAATATTAAGTTTTGTAACTTGTTCTGTATATATTCAGCATTAATAAAAAAACAAGTTTTGTATCACTTACCCATGGTCGATCCAAACCCCAAGTTTGACCCAAAACCGTAGGTCCAACCTTGATACAATTTCTTAGGTTTGAACTTGTCTTATAATAAGGCTGATTTTCGGATTTTTATTTGGAAAGAGTCAGGAGAATTTTATAGCGGCTTTCTGATGTAACGGTACTTCTTCCGGTCAACCATAGAGTAGGGATATATAGGTAGAGTGTCGACTCAAAAAGTGTCTGTATACAGTGAATTTTTTATATGAAAAGATTCAGCTTCTTGCGGAGATTATGTTCCCGTGGTCGAAAAAATTATTTGAGCACTTTTGAAAAAAGTCAAAATTTGCCAATTTATGTACTACCGAGATGACTCCGCATTATAAGTAGTATGAAACCGTTGGATATCAAAAGGAATGAATATTTGCTAATAAGCATCCTAACAAAGTTGAAATGAAGCTGATTATGAAGGGAATTTCATTATCCGTATTATTATGGAAGTCTTCATGAAAAAGTCACGATATTATTCGTGCTCTCTTGGCTGAAATTTCAAGTTTTTAATTCAATTGTCACCGGCATGATTTTATGATTCATTAAATTCATGTTTCACTTCTTGAATCTGAATAGTGATGTGGACCCATTTACATCTTTCAAAGTCAACTGAAATCATTGTCTTTGATGCTGTAATTCTGCTCTGCCAGTGGCAGGTTGCTTTTCATATGATCACGCTTAAAAAGATTCTCTTGAGGTTCAGCATGAAAGCAATAGCTGGTCATCGAGTTGACAATTAAACTAACACTATCTCACCAAGGCTGTCATGACACGGACGATCTGTAAAATGATATCACTTCCATCTGCTTTATACTATCATGATCAGTCGATTCCGCTGCAATTTCTTCAAAGCTGCATAAATATGCATATTTCACATTTGGAAACAATTCCGACTGTATCTCCCTTGAGTTCATTTAATAAAATTGAAGGTTCATACATTGTTCCTTCTTCTCGAGAACGAAGTTAGCATAAAGTAAAAATTCTTCAGTGGTATAGTTCTCTTCGAAATTTCTTTATTGGCAAGCTTTCGGGTGATCCACCCTTCCTCAGGCACGACAAGTTGAGACTGGACAAGACAAGCTGGCAAACATGCACAATCACTGTTAAACACAAATTACTTAAAAACACGCCACTCTACTGACGCCAAGATCACAATTAAGCCACGCTACTGTCCACTACACTCTATCAACAAACTTAAACGCATTAGGATACTACTGGCTACAGAACAATAAAAGTAAATACATAAAACACGAAATGCTTAAGTACAGAACGAAGCAGTCACCGATAGAGAGACAACCTGTGACCTTGGCGTCAGTAGAGTGGTGTGTTTTTAAGTAATTTGTATTTAACAGTGATTGTGCATGTTTGCCAGCTTGTCTTGTTCACTCTCAACTTGTCGTGCCTGAGGAAGGGTGGATCACCCGAAAGCTTATAATTGAAGGTGTATGCACATTGGGGATTTAATAAATAAGGAGTTTCTACTCTACCTTATATATTTACTCCATGCGGTCAACAATTTCGATTAAGGGGTATCATAACGCTCATGATGTGATCATAATATCGGCTCAAAAATATCAGCCTTTCTCCATCTCTGATGGAATTTCTTTTCATTTTTACCGTAAGTGTCGCCGGTATGTGAAGATGTAGCATTACTATCATCGATTGCATCTGCAGATACGTTGCTGGAACACAGATTGAACTATTTCTTCATGAAGTAGTAAATGTATTGTAATTCATGACTTCTCTCGGCTTGATGCAATTATATTTCTCTATAATTACAATGTAATTGTCGACTTTGCCGGCTAGAAACAATTATTCTGAACTTGACTGACCCGCTGCACCATAAACACATCTGTCCGGTTGAATAATACTACTGTCTCAGCCATCAACGTAATTTCCTTCGGTTGATTGCGCGTTTCTTGGCTGAACTATTTGTGCCTCCTGAACCAATTGATTTTACTATATTGCATAGATCATTCAAAATTGACGTTTCTGAAAGCTGGTGAGTGCCTTCGCTTTGGGAGTTGCCATCAATATCCAATTTTTTGAAGTGGTAAGAAATTGTGCGCTCTCTATACCTTCATCTATTCAATCTCGTGTCTTTTATTATGGCTATTCAGTGTCGCAATATTAAGTCTTGTTAATTGCACATTGTTTTGTTATTGTTCGCAGGATTTGTATGAGTATGTGCTTGTCTGGAAAGGATCAAATGTTTTTATCTATAAAAACTAGCGGCATAGTTATAATGGAGTTTCACATCTCTTGCAAAAAGTCTTGGATTCGATTATTGATTTGTAATATTGACCGCGGTTGGAAAATAGTTGAACTTGTGATACCATCGCTTTGAATAGGGATGTGTCTGTTTTCAACATTTTTGTCAGATTTGTTACTAATGATTTGTTGTTAGGCTTTTTTGCTTTGCAACTAAAACTTTCTATTGTTCTGATTAATGACTGGAGTTCAGAACCTGATAAAGAGCCCTGCTTCATATGCTATGGTTCGAATCAAATCGGCGGCGGTGATCATTTTCGGCATCGGTGTAATTCGGTTATTTATTTAAGCAGGGTCAAACCTGACCATTGTCTTAATATCGACAGCAGAGGTGCTGCGCACTTGCAGATGATCACGGTTTCATGCTTGCAGTTGGAGGTTAGTCTCAAGTCATTTACAGATGGAAAGTAGCTGCGCGTCTTGGTGGATTTGAACCATCGATGTCTGCCATTCTATGCCAACGCTCTACCAACTGAGCTATCGACGGGGACAGTGCGTCATAAGTCGTCAATTGAAGAATCCGCGTAATCCAATCAAATGGCTTCATCTCCACAAGAGAAGATATCAATAACCGTCAAGCCCGAACTACCAATGCCAATTTAATAATTGCTACTAATGCTACACTAGGTGACATGCCACGCTCAATTACGCGTAATTACACATGATCCTAAACATCCGTGGCTACGCGTGACATTGCTGCAACATATGTCGGCAGTCCTGTTATATAGACGCTCCGTCTCATGTGTCTGTCTGCATCAGAGGCTAGGCAATGTGATGGGATCTCAGTTTCATGCTCAGGGAAGACAGAACATGCTAAGCTGCTCATCCGTGGTTCAAGCGTCAACGCGGACAACCGCAGACGGTGTGTATGCTATAAACGCTCGCCCGCGCGTATTCATAAACATTCCCCATGTTTTGACAGCATCAGATCACGTGATTGCTGACTCTTACTGCAGCGCGCATGTACGCGCGTAGAAGAATAGAATGTCTTTAACCACGGATGTTTGGGGTGTTCCGTAATTACGCGTGAATTACGCGTGGCATGTCACCTAGTGTAGTAAGTAATCTAGAATGTTATCTACGATGAATCATTACCGTCTGAGGAGGTTCTAACTCTCTCACTACACATTTAGATTGCCCATCCTAGTTAGACTTGCCACAGCATGAACATAGTTCTACCCGCAGCTTGTTACTGTGTCTTCATGCATTCGATGGAATGGGGTGAAGCAAGGATTCCAATTTTCCGGACAAAACTCACAGCTGGCAAGAGAAACGATTACTCTGCTTTGCTTGATCCCTACCTTTGAAATTGAGTATATATGATATAATGAAACTGATACAGGAGACATATCTTCACGAAAAATGCGGATTGCTTCTACGAATTCTATGTCCAACCCTAGGGAAGTCGATTTTCTCAAAACATGGAAATTTATGCACTTTCATAATTTGCCAAGGAATAATTGCACATTCCTATTCCAGTCGGTTTGATGAAGTGACTGCAATCATTTTTGACATGGACTGAAAGCAACCTGATCATGATTTTATCCGAAAATTTTGAACTCAATGATCTTTTTGCTCCTGATCGATTTGCGGGAACATAAAACATTTACAAATTTCCACCAAAAAAAGCGATGCTGTTTGAATGCGATGCATGTGTTCGTCCTCAAAATCTGATGGGAAATAACTTCAAAATCAGAATGAAACGGATGTTCTCTACATTATAGATATGAAATTATTCATATTCTCTAGAGGTTGATCTCGCTAATGTTTGTGGACTGGAAACTTTAGGTCATATCAAGTTGAATAACTTTGTTCATATTTTAAACTTTTAATAAAATTGGCCTAATTTGAACTGTCGTTTAAACTACATAAATTCGTTTCCAGACTTCCGATGTTTCAGACGGAATGCAGTCGATTCAATAGATTTTGTTGATTCTAGTTTTGAGTTCTACGCATCATACAACAGTCATATTCCTTTTGCAAACAATGTTCTATCGAATAACGCACGTATGATAGATCTTCTGCTGTTTAGATTGATGAAAGCTTGATACTTAAAACTTGATGAAATAAGGATAATGATGATTAGAATATTAATGAAAGGATGATGCGAATAAAGTGCCGTTTCCTTAATTTTTAGTTTCATAAATTTCTTTGTGAGCAAACAATCTATTTTGATGGCAGAGATAATCAGTTAATGGACATACAAAATTGAGCAATCAATTAATTGACATCCACATCCATTAATTGAAATTCACTGAATTTAAACTATCTCTGCTCACTGTATTAAGTCATATCAGTTTCGGTATATTTGTATTACAAAAAGGTATGTTGCAAATTACAAGAGTCCTGCTGGGTCTTGTCAGTCGATGCTAGGTTTGAACCAGCAATCTTGTGAATTGCTTGAGTATTTGCACGCACATCCTTCTATTACAAGGTCATCGGATATCCACCAATGGCCAAGTTACTTGCGACAATATTTCATTACAGAAACTGTGGTTGTGATTATTTATCGTTTGTTATCTTTTCTGGAGATTGAATGATCTCTATAAAAAGACTGGCCAATATTTCAACTTTATAATTCTCTTTACATCTGCCACCCGCCCTCCCACGTGCTGAACCAGCATTTAGCAAAACTCTTTAATCTCTCCTCTGGCTGTTTATCTCTTTGATTTTCTTAACATCACCGATGTAGGTGTCAGAAATCCCTTAAGAAACTAAAAGCTTAAACATCTCCATTATTCCAAGAGTTTAAATCAACATAGAAAATAGAAAGAATCTTCGACAAGTTGTCATCTTAGTCGAACACACTTGTCGTTGCTGATAAATCTATTTGTGTGAATCTCTTGTGTATGCATTCTCGCGTATTTGCTGTGATATATTCGCTATTATGCTTTAATTTGGTCATGATTTCAAACATTAGTGGACTGACTATATCCTATACTTCTGCTATTAATCTATTTTGCAACTGTGAAATATAATATTTCACAAAGTAGTCTCCGTGGCACAGTGGTTAAGTGCTTGGGCTTGTGATCCTTCGGTCCAGAGGTCGAGCTCCGAAAGTATCATTGGAAGTCGGCAGGAAGGGCATCCGGACTAAAGTACCACAACGCTCCAGAAAAGTCTGACTGTCAGCACCGTCCAAACCCCCAGTGTGGGGGAGTAGTGACGTTAAAGCTTCAACAGCAACAAGAACAAAAACAACAACAACCTTCTTTCTCTTTCTCCTTTTGACGTCTTCTTGTCCTCTTCTGTTGAGGTTTGGACGGGTTAGGAGGGATCACTCGCAAGTATTCCCAGCTCCACTGTGTCCTCATTGACGATTTGGAGTCATGTCTTCCTCGGTCTTCCACAGGACGGGAACCTTCTACCATCACGTCGAGCACTTGCCTGATTGGTTCATCTATATTTCGACGCTTGATGTGACCGAACCACCTAAGCCTTCGCTCTCTGATTGCTTCGTCCAGCGGTGTGAGGTCACACCTGCTTGCCACGGTAGCGCTGTCGATCCGATCAGACAGTGAAATGCCACTCATGTCTCACAAAGAACTCACGAAGCATTCTTCTTACACATGACCGGAGTTGTTGAACCAGCTGTTGAGTGAGGTTCCAGGATTCATCACCGTAAAGAAGTACAGGCCTGGTGCAAGAGTTGTATGCGTTACCGCTCGGCACATGAGTGGAATGTGGAGGTTTCTGAGCAGACTGGCGATGTCCTTCCATTTGCGCCAGGCTGACGGGATTCTAGCACGATTCTAGGCGCGTTGAGTGCCACCCTCGCAGCAAAGCACATCACCAAGATAGTGAAATTCTTCCATGATTTCAATTTCCTCGTTGTCTACCCAACATGTCTCAACATCTGCTGCACTTCTGCTGCCAAGAACACAAGTAGGACATTGAAAATTAACTATGCCGCTCAGAGACCTTAGTCCACTGCAACGCTTGTGGCACCACTTGTCACATTGCTGGCAAATAATAGAGTTGACCCCAACACCTTTGCCGCACACACCACTAGGGAATCTTGTCGCTTGAACAGGGGAATTCACTTTGCTGCCACTGATCATCATCTTGGTCTTCTGGGTGTTCACTGTTCACTGTCAGGTCTTTGCTTTTCCATATCCGCCTTCCATTCTTTAAACATCATAGCCACTTCTTCCTTCCTTTCGCCCGTAAGGAACAACAACAACCTTGAAATATGAAATGACTGCTCTATATCTATTGAAAACTTGAATAAGGTTTTCATAACAGCAACGTACATAAGACAAAGGAATCCAGGAAAGGAGCTCCAACATATCCGATCAATGAATTAACAGTGGTAATCATGGTAATAAGTTCAGCTTGCACTTGCAATACTTAGCCAACAGAATAAATTTGAATACATAACATGAACATATATGACTTGTATTGTCGTCAGTAAATAACCGACATGACTCCAATGGGCTTTATTCCCTAAAAAATCGACTACGGTTGAAATTTTAACACTACATATAGTAGGCATTCTTCACTAGCCTTTTATTGGATTCACTTGCAGCCTTATTTTAGAAAAGACACAAAATGTTTTCATTTCTTCATTTTGATTCCTTTCCAGTGAGCTATACACTTAATTTCAAATAAATAAAAATTTTTGAATATTATGAAGCTAAATTTATAAAATGCATGATTACATACAATCAACATAACTTATAAATGTGATGTCTTTTTCGAGTTTCACAAACAGCGTAATACGCAGTGGCATTTCATCAAGATGAACAATTTTGATGTTCGTATCTTAGAAATACGACTTCTCTTCATTTCACTCCCGTCCTTTGGTAATTGTTTCTGACCACTCTATCAAGAACATAGTTTGGGGACGATTAGAATAACAAAATGTACCATTCTGTGCATTAACCTACATCCTAAGGCAATAAGACTTAGCGGCGTTTACCGGCGTTCTAATCTTAATATATGCATTTTTATGAGATGAAATCTAATTGATTAGAGGGCATAATACAAAGAAAATGCGTAGAAGTGACTGTGCAATATATCCGGATTTAAATGTGAATATATTCCGGATGCATATTCTACGTTTCACTGCACAAACTTTGTCACGCATGCATCCACGGTGACTTTTCTTTAAGCACATTTGACTATTTGCATTACTTCATCATTTTTATTCATTTGAATCAGTTAATCTATTCACAATTCCAATAAATGATTCCAATGAAACTGAATATGAATGCTCTATATGGTGGATCGCACGTCCTTGAATGTTAGATTCGAAATATAAGGAACAAAGTGATCGAATGAAGAATATTTTGCTTTCGGAAAGACATTGATTGAACATTGGTAGTTATTAATTGTGCAGTGCAATCACTCAGCATGAAATTCATCCTGAGAATCAGCAATTCATTAGAAATCATGTAGATATGAAATAGTAATACAATAATAACAGAACTTTGCACTTTCTTTGCATTTGAAACAAAGGAAAACGATTTCGCCTCTCATTTCGCATTTAACACGGAGAGTAATTTTGTTTAATAGTTGTTCATAAACATGTTCATGATCTGTAGACAATCTGCGAATGAGGTCATAGTCCGGCAGCCAGAACGAGTTTCTGCAGGGAACGAGGCCGAAGCTGACACTTTCACAGAATGATGTACACCATATGCCTGCTACGAATCGGCGCGTCTGCCGAGTTCTGGTGAGTTCCTCTTCTTGTCAGACAAGATCAAAGAAAAACACATGTAAATCCAATGGGACGCAGACTGTAGTTTTTGGCTAAAATGAAATTTTGTATGTTTTCTATGATTAAACGAAAAGTACTAAGCCCAGAGTCATAATTTTTGGCATGGAATGTCTTCAGGTCATTTTCTATGATGTGCATGTCCTTTTATCATGCATCTAATCGGTAATGTATGTGAGAATGTGGTTGAATGTGGATAAAGTTGCTCAAAATGTTTGTGTCTGCCGACATTAAGAGGCTCGCCAAATCTAAATGCGTTTAGCTATACAGACAGGGGTGCATGAACATGAAAGGAAATTACCTGAAGACATTCCAAGCCAAAAATTAAGACTCTGGGCTTAGTACTTTTCGTTTAATCTGAGAAAACATGGAACATTTCATTTTAGCCAAAGACTGCAATCTGCGTCCCATTGGATTTACATGTGTTTTTCTTTGATCTTGTCTGACAAGAAGAGGAACTCACCAGAACTCGGCAGACGTGCAGATTCGTAGTAGGCACAGGGTGTACATCATTCTGTGAAAGTGTCAGTTTCGGCCTCGTTCCCTGCAGAAACTTGCTCTGGCTGCCGGACTATCAGCTATTTCATGTAATTATTCTTCATATATCGAGGACACATAAAATTGGTGTAACACAGTCTTGTTCAGTTCGCATAGGAATCGAAGAATCATTGGTAAAGTAGTATTACAATAATGCTTCATTGATGTGACACATTCTTCGAACATTGCATTCTATTATCAATATTTCGTTGCACGATTTTACTTTCAAAGGTGAAGCAATTTTGAACACTGAGTGAAGGCAATGTCTTTACCTCAATTTTTTGTCCCTGGATTTTATTTTCAACCTCGTCAAGTAAGGAAATCGCGGAGGGTATTCGGTACGTGGGAATCAATACTAGCTTCTGTGTTTACCTCACTTGAAGTGTCTTAGACGGGACGGTAATGGTGATATAGGAACCGAAGAGTATACGAAATTTAAGTTATCCCCTTAAATGAACTCTGTCAGTTCGTGAGGTCATCAGCGCCACTCGAATCTAACTTCACTTGAAGCTATTAATAAATTGATGTAAATTGCGATAACGCACAGTCTTATAAAAAATCTTATCACTAATCTTATGTTTAACAATTCAGCTATTATCTTAAAGAGTTCCCTTACTGGCAAAACGTGGTTAAGGGAGAATGCGTTCGCCAATCGATGCTTCTATTAGCGTATGGGAATTCCTCTGCGCAGGCTTTCTATCTGCTGCTTCTGTTGTTGTCCCAGGATCTCGTTCTTACCGACACTTTTGTCCTCTCTGACTCGCGTGCATCAATTACTGGATTTTTAAACCATCTTAGTCATCATTGGGTCCTAGACGTCGCTCGACGAGGCATCGGACGCTGGTAGGCTTGCTCATTAAGAGTTAGACCAGCCGATAGCGAATAGTGTTGTATCATGGGTCTGTGACCATTTGCTCAACGCTTGAATAGCTATTTCAGTGATCATTATAGTGTGCTTTACTCAGTGGAGATTTATTTGAGAATTGATCCTCCTCTTTATCACAGTTGATTGTGAAGATGGAGAACTCAACTTCAAATCATCGCGCTAATAATGTGGCTATTCCTGCTCAAAAAAGCCACATGACTGCCCATCTTGAGCAGGTAGCAAACGCTGGTCGTTTGCTGGACGAACAAGATTTGATCAACTTCAGGAAAACACCGCGGAGGAGTAGTGTTCAGATCGACAAAAGTTTGACAGGATCTCAACGGCGAAAAAGCAGTTGCATTTCATCAGGGAGTACCTATTCTGACTGTGAGTCCCAGAAAATGGAAGAGTGAATTAATAGTTAGGTAGATGTAATTCGAAAATGGATCACCGAGGAACAGTAAAATTAATGTGATGAGTTACAGCCTGCAATTCACCGTTGTAATTAAATGTATGTTAATAGTTTCTAATTTAGCGTATAAATGAAACTCACTTCGAATGTAGTTTGCTCAAAAATTCGTTTTTACTTCACTTATTTACCAGTGCCAAATTTCTATACCAGTTCTCTTATGACGTACATTGAGAACATGGTGAAGTCTCTCTGTATTAAATCAGCTAAACTGGCATTTTGTGTTCATGTCTGCGCAAGACACAAACAAAATTTGGTCTGTAGCATTATTTCAGATGTCGATTCAGTCTTAACCCGTCGTGGACAACGGGGAAAGAATCGCAGTTGACCAAGATGACTATTTTTAATATCACATATCTTGTTCAGATTTGAATGATGAGTCTAAGTATTCCTCCAGTCTACTAGGTGAAAGATATGTGCTGGAAAATTCTACTATTCATTTTGAATGCAAGGTGAAGATATTTCTATGCGAACGCAATCTTCGGCCTTACAGTCAAGCACTGGGCCACAGATTAACTACCACTGATGAAGTTAGTTTTCCTCAGAATATCTGAACATCTTTTGCGAACTAAAGCGTTGGGCTTACCTATCATGTTTCTACATGTGATGCTGAAGTAGACAACGATGCCTCACAATTATTAGTGACTCATACATTCAGTTTGAAAGTTAATATCATTCTGATAGAAAGCATGATAGATTCTGATAGTAGCATTTTGATGCTGGGATCTGGTTAGGATTTTAAGAATGAGTCAGTCACTTTTGGACGGAACGTGAGATGGAGTGGTACCGCTTCATCCTAGAGGTAGTGTTCTACACATTGTGATTCGAAGTTTCGCGGCTTGGTCTTTTTGAACTAAGTTGTCAAGACGCATGAAGATGAATGATAGCAAAAAGTTGTGAATTCAAGTGCGCATTGCAGATATAGACAGATACTGTTTTTGGTTTTAGTGATGACCTTCAATCATTATCAGTTTTATCAGATTATAGCTCAAATATTTGAAAAATTTGTTGTAGCAGACCAAGCACACTATCTCGCGTCAGCGATCAACTTTGTTTAAAGAATAGGTAATCAAAGCTGGTTCGTATCTACCTGGGGTCGCAAAGAATATTCCAATTCACTCAGTGTGAGTTAGAAGGTACCAGAAAAGTCGATTTCAACATCAGCGAACACATCACGTGTCCAGGAAAATATATATTCAATTCCCGGTGATCCATTTTTACAGTTTCATTAGATTGATATAACAAATAACCAAGTAAAACCGATTTATTCACGTAACAGCTGCATGTAGCTATTTTCTGAAATCTAATGCTTCAATTAATGAATGTCATGCGAGTGTAGCATTGTATCTTGCGAGGATATTGACGACTAATATAGGAAACTTCATCATTTTGCCGATTTTTATAAGTAGAAAATCATTCATGATTCCGAATCGTGGATCAGAAACTTTTCATCACTGAGGTCTTTCCTTAGATCAATTGCAACCCTTATTTCTTCTTAACATCATATTTTTGGAAGTTAAGAACATCTCGTTTGTTATCTCACGATCACTCAGTCATAGCGTCGTTGGTGTCAGTATATTGAAATCTCAAGTGCTAATGATTGCTAATCTCACGTGTTAATGATCTTGCCTACTGTAGAATAGTCATTCATCTGAGCTCTCTAATGTGCTAATGCTTTAAAGAACGGATTATCTGACTACTGTATAATTATCCTCTCAGCCACAAATTTGGATTTGAATTCGCGGTTGTCGACTCATATAAACGACTTTCATGTTTTGTCAATGTACTAGTAACTATACTGAATCGGACAACTTGAATTAAACGTCAATGATTTTTGCAAAAATTTTGCATTTTTTCGCAGTTCCACTTTGCTGTTTAAGACTAATCAGGCTTAACATACTGCCACGCTTGAAAGCATGTTCAAGCTATTCTCTAAGTAGTTGTGATAATGATGTTTGGAGTCACAGCTGTTCTTGAACTAGTGCTACCCAAAATTGCAAACCCTGCCGTGTAATTTGTGAAAACTGTTCACCTTGCTTCACTGCTTCGATTATCTCTTATCTTTTCCGAAACATGGTTCTGACACCTTTTAAGGTATGTCATATTAATCACCTCATAAATTAATGTTTCAAGAATTGATCTCAAGCTTCTAACTCTATGCCTGATTGTTCATAAAGCTAAAGTCTAAAAGTGCGAGAGAGAAAGTAAACTGGGATCTGTTGACTTAATTTATCACTCGTACGGCCAATAATAGACGCAAGATAAAAGTCAAGTGTTGAAAAAACATCGGCAATGAAAGAAGATATCATTGAATTGTTAAGGTAAGAAATGCTAGCATACGACTAGAAAATACGTCAGATGTTGCTGTTTCGCTGTGATAATGTTCCGCTAATGTAGCAAGCTATTCCCTTATCATTAGGAAAGATTTAACAGGAATGGGTGTGCAAGTTACTGTTTTACATATAAAAGGAAAGTTCGCTTCCCTTTTAGTTGACCGTAATCAAAGATAGATAACTTATCTTTCATGGACACGACGATGTTGTCTAGGAGGGAAGCGTTGACGATCAGTAAATGGAAAACTATTTTCCGTTCTAGTCAAATGCTAGATTTCCTGCCGATATCAAATGATAGCAGGCTTGATGCTAAGACCGGCTATTTAGAAGCCTTAATGACCGAGAAATGTATTATGATCCTGGGTGTTCGGAGTTTGGTCTATTTCTGAATCCAGTGAAATCGAATTTCTGTCTAAATTCTGCAAAAATGTGTTATCTAAAGCTCAGCTGGTGCTTTATGTGACACTCATTTAATGTTATATTACGTTTTTTATTATATAGTATTGCATATTCTATAATGCGAATAATGAGTCAGCAGTATTTTGCTTTTTGGTACAAAATCCCAATCACTTTTATCAATAGACATCGTAGATAAATTTTTCTTCAAATTGTGATCCCAACCTGATGTTTCCAACGAATACAGGTTTTGAGCAAATTCAACGATAGTGACAAGAAAGTTTCGGAGGTATCACTGCAGTTGAACTCTTCAAAATGTGCTGGTGTTATTCTTCTTGCTTTACCCCTGCTTTTTCTTCCAGGCGGAAAGTATAATGTAGCTTAGAATTTCCTGGAGAAAAACAAGTTTCAATTTTTGACAGTTGACTCTTAGTGTTTGTGTTATTCAATTTCTCCCCTCTTTATCTTGAAGATGTTTAATAAGCTGCAAGCTGAAGACATTTGCTGAGATACTAGGTCTGTGGCTTCCAGTAGTCTTCAATAAGTTTGCGCTTAGATTTGTGCTGAGATTTAGACTGATTTAAAGATTTTAACTGTGGCCTCTAGAAGAACTTGCTTGCATCTATGGATCCGAGGGTGAAATCAAGAAATAGCGATTTTCTCCCGTTAATAATTTTAGATTAAGGGGGATAATATCATAATGCCGGGTCAGAATTTGTGTTGGAGAAGTCTGCTAGTGTGTTGGAGCTAGCTTGAATTAATATCGGTGACTTGTACTAACAAAGTTGAACTCAGTGCGTCTGGTTTTATGTACGTTTCCATCGATGCATTACCGTTGAACACATTGTCGGACTTTAAAGAATTGATCGTCAGTAATTGACTAAAACATGAAGCCTGTGTGGTTGTATAATGTGAAATTGTCATCGCGAACTAACTGGCAGTGACCGAAACTTTTTTGCAGTTCCTTTTTTTGAAGGACTAGAGTTTGACTGGTACTCAAAAAAGGTTGAAAACCTTTTAGTAAAGGAGCATGTAATTCGCCTTTCAATTTTCACTCCAATCACCTCAGACGTAGTTATATCATTTTCTTGTGGATCAAGGGCTCGAGTAGAGCTTGTCTGTCAAACAGAGGCTCGCACTCAGTCAGAAATATTTTTGCCGGAACCGAACTTGATTTTAGAAATGGATCAGCCGCTCCTCATTGGAGGTGCCATCGCACTCACTCGAAGGAGAACTAAACATAACTTTTCGGCATCTTCTGTTTGTGAGTTGAAAGGTTCCTTTCTATACTTTACAGTAAAACTGTTGAACGCTTGGATAACAATAATAAATAAATTTAGGTCCCGTTTAGCGTTCGTTGTTTGTTAACTGGTTGACAGGACTGTTCAGCACATTCGTAGAAGTTCGGTTTTTCATGCTTTCTGCTTTCTGGTAAAACATCTTTCTGATTCACATTTTTGTAATGATTCAGGAATCTAGGAATCATACTTAGATAGGGAAAGGTAGTTGGTTTGCAAAAATTAATTTTGTCATTCAGTAGAATTCAAAGTTATGTCTTTTTCTTTTAGTGATATATGATACTTATCATCCAACCAGGGTTTTCGTATTTGTAGGCGAGGATTTTAAATTTGCCTTAAGATTCTAGCTCGTCGCCAATAGCGTTGGTTTTAGAAAACTGTCCCTGTTCCATCCTGGTGAAGGCAGATGTCGGTCAATAGATAGTTTACAATTAAGGCTACTAATATGCAGTATTTATATGTGTGCTCACATCAAGCAGGTCATAAATATCAATCAGAAATTTACAGTAGAAAGTTATTATCTATTACATTGTTCATTGTGATATGAGTGGGAAGGTCCTCCTCCACAGATACCTCAAGTTTGGCTTTAAAGTAACACTAGGATAGTCCAAAAATGTGACAAGTTGCGACCATTGATAGTTCTGTCTGCAGGTAGGAACGCACCACCTGCCTTCATTTAAGGATAACCCATCAGTTGTGCTACAATAAATAAATACTTTATTAAGTTTATGCTGAGTATGTAGGATTCGTTATGGGACTGTCCCAGCTTCAATGTCATAAACCTCTTCTTTAACTCAATCAACACATTTAGGATGATCATCATTTTATTGATCAATAAAGGATAGACGCGGCTCATCTCCAAACACTGTGGTAAGTTTTGACTGATGAATGGACGTATTTGTTATGAGGTCTTCATTCCGTAGTTTTCTTGATGTGATAGTTGACGGTATTTAGTAGACATCAACTGAGTTTAGAGCATTTACTTACATTGACTTCGTGCGGATTTTAATGCAGATCTAGCCCCCTCAATACGAAAGCTCTCTACATGAGGAGGAAAGCAAATTTTGTCTCGTTAATGTGGAATGTTTGGATTATGTTGTTGATGAATATATGAATCGGTGTCCTGTCCTGGATTGTGACCTTCAGAGCTAATGGATATCATTTGCCCACAAAGGTTTGTCAACCTCACTTAATCTGCATGTCGATCATATTAATTTCACAATGAGAATGAAAACAATGGTCTTCGAATGTGAAGTAAATATTTGAATACATCAATCGCACATTAATTAATCTGGTATGAAATTGTTGCCATATTTAGTTACCGTAGCTCTAGTTGCGTTTTCTATTGAATTGCTGTAAAAAAAAAACAGTCCCAAATTTCAAATGAAAATTTCTCATAGTGTTTTTAGCAGTAGGAAGTTGCGAGAAATTTCCTTTTACAAAATGGATTTCCACGTTGCAGCAACGGAAGGAGCTTGCAGCTACTGACTGCTTATATAAAAGTTAAACTAAGATAATTATGGACGTGTGAAGTCGTTTATATCTAAATTGATATCATTGATAGACAACACATTCCACCGGTTAAATGAAGTCATCAGATCGTTCTGAATTTCATATCTGATCGCAGCATATTCCATCAATTATTGAGTATCTCTCAACATAGGAATTTTAAGTGGTAGGTGTGATGATACACGTATATTCAATTCCTCTCTCGAAAAGTAGTTCGGCATTGCGCGACAAGTCTTTAGTGGGAACTGCTCATATTTTTCTGAACTTGTTACTAATCTGCGCCGCACTTTTAAGCTGGGAATTGCTGTCGGATTGAGTATTTACCGACTTTGACTCTGACACCGACCTCGACTCAGATAGGAGATCAGAGAAAAGTGCATTTAGCGCGAGAAATGTTCAATAGTTGTATGCTCCTCCATACTAGTGGCTTCGACGGTACTGACACGGTCAGACTTAACTTGAGCGTTGTTATACTTTTAGGCCGGATGCCCTACCTGACGACCTCCATTGACACTCTTGGGACTCGACCTCTGGACCTAAAGATCGCTAGTGCAAGCACTTAACCGCTGTACCACGGAGGCCACCAAAATATGCAACACTTGCAAATACATTTACTTGGCCTGAATTTAGTTTGTTGTTTGAATGTCTCATGTCGAATTATGAGTAGTCTATTGGCTTACTGCTTTCTCATCTCACGAGCGCGCTTGTATATGGGCATGAATTTTTCGGACCTGTCCGGTCACAGGGTCATTGGTGAAATGTCGGCCCGGCTCATCGTACTCGCTTTCTCAGGAACATGTTGGACCATTCCCAACTAAGACAAGGATCGTTGTATTTTGGAGCGCTAAGTCCGTAGGGCCGTAATTAGACCTTATGCGATTGGTGTCAAGTAAAAATGGTCTTCGTGCCCAATGATCTCGAAATGGTCGTGATAAAACTGTACAAGGGAAAGCCACATGATGAAATTTGAATTAATGAGACGATTTTTTAAAACTTCAGTCTAAAGCTCAATAGCCTCCGCCAGTTAGGAAGGTATATTGACTTTCTGGCTAAAATTTCAACAGGCCTGCATGTAGGCTTTAGATGTTGTTGGAATCGCTTCTGCTACTTAAATTCAAGTTTGTGGCTTTCCCTTGTACTTAGTTTCAGGAGGATTTTGTAGAAATTATAGACCACTTTGACTTGGAACCTTGCGATTGATATGATATTCTCTATGGATATACTGCTTAAGCAGTCATTACTTCGTAGAAAAGTTTTTGAAAATCTAATAGTCGAATTTGTTAAATTATTTTTTATGCGAACTGAGATCAGCCATAAAATATACCTTTTGGTCATGGATGATCATCCGATAGGTATGTTGAACTTAAATGCAAGATATTAAGGCAAGAATGACATGACCAACCACTCTGTCATCGCCACTCAAGTTTGAAGCGCTCACAACTGACCGTCCTTTTTTCCATCCACCTTTTGTCATAGCAATTAGTCATCAGTTATGTGTTAAATGAGGTTATTGACCAGCTCCAGGTAAATCCTGATGTTTTTCTAAAGAGGAGTTAAATGACATTTCCATGATCGTTGAAATCAGTTCACTCATTTCTTCATTGTAGATAAGGTACTTAAAAGTGCTTATATCTACACGCACTGCTAAATTAATGCTGAATTTCTTAAGAGCATGTGTTGAATAATGTCACATGCTGATCAGGACCATTCAATCCATTTTTCGTATCGAGGAACGGCGGGTAGGCCTTAGACGGTTTGAGTACGTACAGGATATCCCCAGGTTTTTACATTTGCCTATTATCTATAAAACACAATCGATCATATACAAATTTGAGGCGCAAGTGTAAGAACTGTGCGACTCCTCAACGAAGTGTTCGTGAATACTTCCAGAATAGCAATTGCACAGTAAAATTTCAACAGCGGTGTCATAAGTGTTGAAGATAATTTCGTGTTAAAGAAATGGGACAGATAGGGCATATCAATGCATGCAAGTGCGCGTAATAACTGCGTCAGAAAGATAGAAATACAACTCTGATTTACTCATAGCATCTTCATGCTTAATTCACCTAATTCTCTGAATCGCTAATTAAAAAATGAATATTAGAACAAATGAGATGAAATTTATTGCGTGGACAGAAATTAGCCGCCATCAGATGTTCAAGGTTGGGTCTTGGGTAGTCTATATTGTTTATTCTACTATTAGACTATATTTATTAAAAATAGAAAGATATCGGTATCATTTAATGCAGTGACATTCTTCGATGATTGCTTCTTCCGATTAGTAAAAATATCGTTTTATCTACATTTGTGCTATTTTCATCTTATACGAGGCCTGTGTTAGTTGTGTTTCGTTTCTCGATCAGACATGTTGTAAGGAATGTAGCTTAGTAATGCATTTTGTTCTAATTAGGAAATTATTAGGCTGTAGACGTAAACAGGGTTGATGATATTAAGCCCAGAGATAACCTATGCCGATAATTAAAGCTTTTAGCTGTATATTAATATGGCCTCGATTCTGCAATAACAAATTCATGTTATAAATAGTAATTAATATGAACATTAGATACATATCAATTGGATAGCAATATGTACAATATGGTATGATTCAAAATATCTTAATGCAATTTTAAATCTCAATAAAAATTCCAAACATGTTCTGGAAATTGTTGTTCCACTTCATTAGAGAAATAGCCACTCTTGGATCCAATCGTGGGTGTATCTAATGTTCTGCAGCAAAAGCCCAAAATCAATTAAATTTTAGTGGACTCCTACAACTGAAACCATCGGTAAACGCCTGACTCTCGAATTCGGCTTCACGTTGTCTTAAATTAGATAATCTCGTGTTCAATCTAGGAGATTCCTAAGAGAACATAGTAGCCAGGACTGCTTTCCTACTTATTGAATCAAAAGATAATCAGAAAAGAAACATCAACTATTATTAATTCCAATCGAAGTCAAATGTCAGTTATCAGCAGCAATCACCAAGTAATTGAACGGTAGAAGATGTCCTTTTGACTGGGAACTTTCGATTGGAATGGGGATAAGGTGGTTCACTTAAGAAAAGTTCATGTGACTGGAGATAACCGGACAGTGACAGTGCTGGTGCATGTATCACTGTTTTACTTACGTAGTTCTGCAGAGAACGCTGCTAGTGATTTTTGACCGTGCAAGTGATGAATCTCCCTTCTCGCATCTTTTCCAGGACTGAAAAAATGATTCTTTACATACTACATTATAGCGGTACTATATCCACTGTGCGTGGGTACTGCAATTTTCAATAAATTCCGTAAATCAGCCAAAAGCTGTTGTAATGAGTTCGAAAATTCAATGAAGGTAAATATTGGACAGAGGTGGGTTTGGTGAGTAGGAGCATCAAGATCTTCTGGATTCCTGATTATCTCTGAATGACATGGAAATTGATATTTGTCAATGAATTGATTTTTGAGTTATCGGGTGTCAAATCTCCATATTGCAATGCATGAATCTTTGCTATTATCTGTTTGATTATTATAGGTCATTATAATCGAGTGTCGCATTTAGTGAAATTCTGTGATGTCCTGGTTATAAAGAGCGGCATACAGGTGACATTGAAAATCATGAGATATTTTGGAGTGTTTCTTTTTACCCTAATGATCGAACGTCTTCTTCCTCTACCAAGAATTTGGCGATGAAACATTTTTGAACAGTAGTTGGTATAAGTGGAGAGCATTTAGTATGGCAAAGTAGGTGCCGCTCATGACTGTAGGTGCGAACCACGGCGTATATTACACTAACTATATGTGAACAGGCTAAATAATAATTTGTCATAATCATATTGTGTGCTTTAACATTTCACTAAGCTAGAATTTCCACATGAACAATAACTAACATCCAAAAAGCAACTAAACTCTAATCAATCGTCATAATAATGATTTTTCGTGTAAAACTTAGTAGAGCTACGCTAGATTGCCGGCCACTAGCGTCTTCCAGGTCTCCTTTCAGTACGCCGCGGTGTGAACTCATGGGCAGCTGGGTGTCCATAGAGCGAACTGTGTAATCTTCGAACCTTTTTACTACTGGATTGTGATACAGCATTGATGAGAAACAGAGGCTGAAGGTTTTTGTAATGATGACAATTTCTAGGTTGGATTTTCAATTTGGAATTAAACAATGTTTAATAATTCCTATCAGATTTCGATGAGGGTGTTCTTTTTGTTCTCTGTAAATCCACTAAGAGCGCATTGTAGACCCTGCACTGTACATGTAAAGGCATCAACCGATAGACCTGATCCAGGTATTTCCAGGTCTCTGTAGGCGTAATAGCATAGTACTTCTGTAGTTGCAGGTAAATCGTTTTTCTTATCCAACGTCTATCTCATCACGTGAATCAGTAGGTATCATGACTGCATATTTTTGTTATCAAATTGAATTAGTAGATATCATGGCTACACATCAAAAATGCCAGAATTTGTGTCTTTATGAATCAGGAATTTGATTGTCAGTCTCGATTTATTCCAATTGTCATCATTGTGCAAACAAAGCAGTCATTAAATAGGATAGACTAGAAAGACAAATCAGATTTTGAGAATTACAATTTCATATTCATTTCGCCCTTTTTCATGGTTGATTGAATTCCCATAGAATGTTTGCAGCTAAGCAGCAGGAGTTTCAAATCAGAATTGATATTGATCTAATTGTATTAAAGGTTTAATGTTATAAAATCTTTACTGCGCTTCAGCGACAGTATCGTTATATGCACTTCACTTTGAAGATATAATTGGGTTTATAAATGCAGTTGATAACAGGCGATGATAGGAGGCATTAATCAGTGCTCTTGATGGAGGGATCAGTCGTGTCTAGTAGGCCCATGAATCGCTGGAAGCGTCTCATGTTATGTCTCGGGCCGATATATATTATGTCTAAGAATTAAAATATTTTCCACATTTGTTCATTTAATTTCTCTGAATCACTGCTTTCGTTTTCCCTGCTTTAATAAACCTAAATGTAACTTGCAAGAATAGGCAGCAGTCGGTGCATCAGATATGATCCAATTTATTTGTGATAGACGCGTTATACAAGTACATGTGCAATATTTGAAACTAAGGAAAATTTGCTTTTTATTAAATGCAGCTAATAAGATTCTGCAGGGAATGAGGCCGAAAGTGAGACTTTCACAGAATGATGTACATCTTATGCCTACTGCGAATGAATCTAAGCGTCTGCCGAGTTCTAGTGAGTTCCTCTTCCAGTCAGACAGGATCAAAGAGAAACAATGGGACGCAGATTGTAGTTTTAGGCTAAAATGAAATTTTCTGTTTTCTATGATCAAACGAAAAGTACTGAGGACAGAGTCATAATTTTTGGCATGGAATGTCTTCAAGTCATTTCCTTTCATGTTCATGCACCCCTGTCTATAAAGCTAAACACAGTTAGATTTGGCGAGCCTCTCAATGTCGGCAAACAAAAAACATTTTGATCAACTTTATCCACATTCAACCACATTCTCACATACATTGCCGATCAGAAGCATGATGATAGCACATGCACATCATAGGAAATGACCTGAAGACATTTCATTTTAAAAATTATGACTCTGGGCTTAATACTTTTCAGTTGACAAGAAGAGGAACTCACCAGAACTCGGCAGACGTGCAGATTCGTAGTAGGCATAGGGTGTACATCATTCTCTGAGAGTCTCACTTTCGGCCCCGTTCCCTGCAGAAACTCGTTCTGGCTGCCGGACTATTACTGCTCAACAGTAAGCAGTGTTCTTACAGATGACACGTGGACCCTACAGCATGCGATCATGTTATCAATAATTAGCTTTTTAGAATGATTCTTGATGCGATTATACTCTAACTAACGTAATTGATATTTAATCAAGGATGGTGAAGTGCGCAAGACGATAAACCATGTCACCCGAGCCCAGATTCGAAATCCATCCGGGCCGGGTCTGGGCCTAATATTTTGGAGTATATTCGGGTCCGGACCGAAGAAGGTGGTCCGGTTACCAGCTCTGGTCTACATAGCTTAGAAAATCGCTCAGAATCTTTGATCTAGTCGATTAACAGTTATACATTTCGTTTTTCCTATGATACATGGATTAATTTCGAAATTTCCAGAGCAAGGTTGGATAGAATGGGATTTTCCAATCACCTCATCCTGTCTTCTGTGACAGGGTTTTTAGTGCCAACAAGGTCACTATTTTATCACTGGTCACTATCAACTATTTAGTCATAGATCAAATTTTTTCAAAAAACTATAAAATTTTTTTTTAGTTTTATTTTTTTTTATTATTTGACATTTTAGAACCAAGAGTATTTAGATCCGCCAAAACTCGAGCACAAACTCAATCAACAACTATCAACTTAATTTTTATTTAACCTACAGTGTCCATTTTTTTTAATACAATTAATTGTAAATTGTTCTTACCCACTTAGAAAATTATTCCTGTTTGTTGTATCTCAGTCATTGATACAAGATTCTCTCTTTTGATTATGCAGTGATTGATGGTATTATGCAAACTTCAAGCTCAGCACCCGCCTCATTGATGATTTGAATTTTTAGAGATCCAGAGGACATCGATTCAATTAAACTATCCCAAAATTAATGAACTCGCAGAATCTTATTTATTGGTTGTAATTCACAAATATGGACGTGAAACGCGGTTTTTCCGTGATGAAAACCGCTGAAAAAAAGAGAACAAGACAAGATAAAGACAACTTTGCACGACTCCGTGCGATCAGTAAATAACGATTCCAAATGGTCATGAGTTGTTCAGACTATCAATCCACCAGAATCCACATTGAGTCACGTTCAATCTGCTGAATCGAACTATAGGAAAGAGTCGAGAAAAAGGCCGAAAATGGCCGGAGCTTGCTGCTCAAGAGTCCTCCCAACGAGAAACCTCGTCAAACTTCAAAGCGTCTTCAAAAGAAGATAAAGACATGCCATATCATATAATATCATATAGGAAATGGAATAAATGAGGCCGAAAGCGGATGCAGGCAGGGAACAAAAAAGCAAAAAAAAGGCTTGAAACAAGCAAGCGAGTCCCTTCGATCCCAACTAGAAAACATCTAGAAAAAATTAATAGGTCTGTTTGTTTTCTTCGATACTGATATCCCTATCGCTATGTTTGTTATCGCTGTCTCAAACGAATTTTAAAGCATTGTCGTTTTGTGATGCATCTTACTATATTATTCTGTTTGATTCGCCTTAATTTTGGCACCGCCTTTTTAACTCATTTCATCAAAGTATCCAGCAAAATGTGCGCTGTAATGTAACTTGCTAAAAAATTGATAACTACCCTTTTATGTCTGTTGTTTCACAAAAAAGTTATAGGGTTTAATCAATGTAATGGGCGCCGCCTTACACAATAAGTTCAAAAGATCAGGCATGAATACATCCATACATGGTATTTTTCTTTCATAATATTATGTCAACGGTATGTTTACCGATCTACTGGTATATTTATGTACACCCGCGCATGCATATACAAGCAACAACAAACTGAAGAAAAAATAAAGATTTAAATGATATAAGAACTTACGTCATGATTTTTTAGTCGCCCGGCAGAAATTTTGCAGACTGTCGTTCAATCCAAAAAAATAAACTGCTATTCAGCCACTTTTTCTTGTGAATTTTTAGGTCACTATTTTGATCGCTTAGTGTTGGCAGCCCTGTTCTGTGATATTTTTGAAGTTATTTGTGTTTCATTTTACTATAAACCACAAAACAATCGCCGCGATTAATATATTGACAAATTTATTCAACGAGAGTCTATGAAACCACCTTTAGTCACAACTATCTGTTTTCTCATACGTCACTGACTATGAACAAATATCCCATTTCTCTCTGTGATGTCGTGTTTTCGTTTATCTTCAGTCGTCACATTTAAATGAGAGATATTATACAACAAATATAGTGTGGCTTCTTTATATTAAAATGTCGGGCTGTCTTTTCAATAGCAACATAACTTAGTTCACCTAAACCCATGGATTACAAAAGGAAGAATAATTACTTGCAAGACTGAAATTAAACAAAAAAAAAACAAGAGAGCACAGAGGGTAATGGGATATTTGTTTATGGTCAGTGTCGGATGAGAAAGCAGATGCTGCGATTATAGGCGGTCTGATAGACTCTTGCTGAATAGATGTGTCAGTGTAGTTGAGGAAGCGTTTCTTTGTAGTGTTTATAGTAAAATGAACCATTTCTTTAAATAACTCAATGTAGCTTTCTCCTGGCAGCGAATAGAATTGATCAGCTTTGGCCCAGTAATTGTTAAAAATTAAAAAATAAACTGAAGAAGGCTGCTGTTTCTACACAGAAGAAATGCATAAGAAGCACAATACATAGATTAGAAGTCTATTACATATAGATTAGAACTTCAACAATAAGTCAATCAAGTCAAAGTTAGGTTCGCATTTTTGAAGCAAATACGGAATAGAATCTTCTAGTCGCGAACAACGAGAAGTGGGCGCGTCCTTACACAGTGTTGCCACTTTCTTGCGTATGTATGCTATAGCAAGATTAGATCAATATCATGGATTAGAATGCGACTGATAAGTCCACCATCAGCGCAAATGCCTTTAGTATAAAAGTCCATCGTCATCGATCTGTAGGTATCTCCTATAGGCGACAAAGAACACATTAAGCGGCGATACAAGCCGCATTCTGCTTTTTTAATCAAGTCAATGGGATCATGAATTGCTAGCACCTCTCAAGTCACGTGGTGGTGAGCATATTTTCCCTGACCTAATATGCGAATGCAGAGAAGACCATCAAGTTTCCTTACGGTATCACTTCTTGGTCTGGGCAAGGTATGAGGACCACACAGAAGAATGGGTTGAATAGCCATTTTATTGGCAATGCTTTGAACATATGGATGTAAGCAATATGCATAGCCTACCATGCTTTCCTAAGGTATAGTACGCATGCTTTGCCTTTGAGCCAATATTATTGTATTGATTCTCCGAATCACCTTTCATATTATGAGTGACTCCCAGAATTTTTAGTGAATTCACATTTTCCAGTTTATCGTTACTGATATAAAAGCAAACGTCTTTTGGGCTATTGTATATCAATACTTTTGACTTAGTTCCATTAAATTTGAATTTCCAGGTTTTCGCATATTCATTAGATAGTCGTAATTGTTCTTGAAGGCCATAAGATGTTCCACTCATTATGGTGAGGTAATACAGTATAGTGGATACTAGCAGTGAAAATAGAAAAGGACAATGGACACCTGTGGTTAAGTAAATTAAAAGAAAATGGATATTATAAAACAACATGAAACTGACGGATGATATAGAGAAAATAGTGGATACAATGACACTTGGCTGCCTTGAGCTACTGCTACATTGTTGCATAACTGAGACAGATGGAAAATTCCATTTCATCTTCTTGTTATCGCTAGTTTTACTCTACGACAAAAACTGTATGAAATTCAACATTTCTATATTTGCTCTCCACCTGTCTTCCTCCCCATTGAGCAAATACTTCAGCTAAAAATCAGCGGACATAGGAATCACAATCGAATTGCTGCTCTGCCAGAATGATGAAAGACCTACTGTAAAATGGAAAACTGGCTTATCGTGAGTAGATTTGAAGCGCAGCTCGTGTGGTCGGAAGAAACACACACACACGCACAAGAATGCAGAGTTATTTGAAGATATTTTCTGACTTTCTTAAAGAAAACAATATATTGATCAGACGTTTTCGGAGGAGGAAGAAAATATACACTGAAACTTTTTTAGTTGGAAGCGAGAAACTGCTTCGTATCCTTCATCTGAATCTAGACGATGGATAAAGGTTGGATTTTTGAGGTTGAGTTTGAAAGTAGCATAACATTTGACCACTTGAGAGTATTTTCAATTACCCACTTAACAAAAACTGTTTTAGAGACCTATTGTAGATAAAACAGTTCCTCAGTTCTTGTTTTTTTAAAATCTTAGTAGAGGCTCAATCATCAATTGAACTTCCCAATAAAGTTGTTGACGAACATCTAAAGGAAATTCTCTAGTAAAGAAGTTGACATCTTAGCATCGTCATTCGAATAGAAGGAAAATATTCTTCATGATTATCGCTAATCCCTCATTGTTTGCTGTCGTCTGAGAGGACCATTTGGTGAACGATCGAGTTTCAATAGTAGGTGCAGGTATATTTTTACACACTCGCACCAGGTTGAGGTTAATTATCTAGTGAGAGGTGGACAGATTCGAACCCTGGACCTTGTGTCTGTCTGCACCGAGGCGTGACCCTTAACCAACTGTCCTGCCACGATTCTTTCAATTCCACAGCTTTGACTTAATTTCACTTTATTTAGCCAATCAGTCGTACTACTGCCATCTTCAAATGCACCCAAGAAAAGTTGAACTCCGACATTTGAAGAAAACACTTTTAATAGAAATAGTAATCAGCTATTTGCAAATGTTCGCATTCCGATACATTTACTCATTTTAATTCATTTTTAGTCGTCATTTTGCAATCATTCCTTCTAAGGACAATGGGGACAGATGGGCGCGTCTTGGTAGATTTCAACCACCGATCCATGGCATTCTACGCAAACGCTCTACCAACTGAGCTATCGACGGGGGACAGTATGAGATAAGTCCTCAATTGAAGAATACGCGTAATCCAATCAGATAGTTTCATCCCCCAAGACAACAAAGCATTAACCGTCAAGCCAGAATACTGAAGCAAGATATCAGTAATTCAAAGTCCGCATTATACTTTGCTGGCTTAGTATTATAGTTATTAGTTACATAAGTATCATATTATAGCGTATCATGGAAGCCAGCGACTCTGCGTACCTGGGCGGAAGCGCTGCGTACAGCGCAATATCTGCTCGACAGACACTGGCACGGGTCGCGGCAAATAAAGTATCTCGTTTGTTTCATTCATCCACGAGTGAGAACTCCAAGCTGAAGCTATTTAAATCTGGGGTGCAACAAATACTTCTCTATGGTCTTGAGGCAACCGCTCTGACAGAGCTAAAAGACTAGACCGAGCGCTCCATTTCCCTGATATAATCAGAAACGACGAGCTGGCCAGGAAGGGTATTATTGACGGTACATCTCTTCTTGTAATTAAAAGACAAAGCCTGCTTAATTAGGTGACATGTTTTTAGTGTACATTGTGGCAGAGGTACAAATAGAGATCACAAGCTTTGTAGTCTTTGTTTGTAAGGTTTTTTTTGGATTTTTTGAGCTTATCATGCAGAACTTGTACCTGTAGGCTACGAACTACCGTGCTTATCTGGTGCAAATAATACATGCATCATTTTATGTTTACAGTATTCGGTTGAAAAACGTAATAAGTTTGTTTGATTTGCTCATTCTTTTATTTTTGACGCAGGTCATTCAGAAGCAACATTGATTAAAAAATCTTGGCCAAGAATTGGTGATTCAGGCAAATATTGGGCCACAGGACTTTTTATAATTTTGTTTAGTCTAACGGAAAACTACAGCAACAATGCATGATTTGTATGAAATTTCAAGCACAACTTCAGTTTTTCCTTGCAACAGTTATTGATTGAAGCAATATTGAAAACTGCTTCACTCAAAACTACTTTCGAATAAAACGAAAAACAGAATTTTCTTTTGGCAGTAAAAGGAGACATTTGCATTTCGCTTAAATCAATTACAGGGAAGAGTGTGCCTCTTATCGTGATCATTCGGCTCCGTGTTTCAGTAGATTGGGGAATACATATGCTTGATAGTATACATGTTTATTTCCCCCCATGTTTTGGTCACAAATCAGCACTTTATCTATTTCATAAATGATCGAATTTTCGTTGCTCTACTCTGAGAATCTTGATATGAATGAAAGTCTATAAAATATCTGCCTTAATTTTTTCTCTTATTTACAATGAATTTGATGCAATGATAAATCTTTTTCGTTGAATCATGGCTGATATTCAAATTGTTGCGTTTATCTTTGCTAGATAAGGATAATTGGGCAATATATTGCATCCTGTTTAACTCAGAATACACCATGGATCAACTACAAATCTCCTGGAAAGACAGTTTCAAACATGTCTCAGATACAGATCTGGAGATATTTTCGAACTGAATGAACTTCAAATGACTGTGCTTTAGTCAACGGTCGGTCAATCTGTTTTCCTAAGCGGTATCACCGTTGTTAAGAATATCATAAACAATCAACAAGTAAATAAAAGTGTCATACTATTAGATTATCTGTCTGATTGTTGCACGTACCTTGACAATATGTTTCGTTTTGTCACTGCAATCGCGTCGAGAATCATTAGCCGTATCAACGTGATAATAGAATTGTATCAAGCATGATAAAAATGTGATTCTCTAAAGAAAATGAGAATTTATTGTCTTTCAAATGAAAACAGTGACAACCTCTTGATTAGTTTTAATCAAATGTAGATAGAGATGGATTATTTTGTCTTCACATATCAGTAACAGACGTTGCATTTCGTGCCAGTCACGTTTGATCGCAGGAATTCGAATTCAGAGTCACGTTGCTCTTGCTTAGATTCATACTTGTCTTTCATAACATCGACGGATGATAGATTACTGTCATTCTTCACGATGAAAAATATGAAATCATTACTAGATACTAATTCGATGGCATTTACGCTTGTTTTATGATGTTTCTGATAATCCAAAACACGTCTTTGGAAGCACGTACAAAGATAATATATTACATAAGGTTCAGCAATTTCGTATATGCAGCAAAAGCTCGCTGATCCAGTCTTATAAGGTCACGCATGCGCAAGAGATCTTTCGCATTTAACTTGTTTGGGTAATTATCTTCTATTGATTTGTCCTCAATCGCTTGCACTAGACTATACCGTACACGAAGAGGTAGCCTGTCTAATATTGCTATATGTGATAATTACTGTTTATCATATATTACATAATAATCAGATTAAGATCATTTACATATACATCTACTAATTATTATATGAAAAATTACTATATTTTCTGATTCGAGCAAGTTTCCACCGAAAAATTTCAAACTTTCACTTAAGTCTGTTCTTCAGAGACAATTTCGGTAGAGGCATCTCGGCAGTAAAAGAATGAGTACCCAACTCTAAGGTCTTCTCTAGATTGAAGAAAGATAGCGCGCTCACGAGTCATCATATGAGCTTAGCACGTACCTACACATGTAGTCTTTTCGCGTCCGAAGTGAAGTTCATAACAATGTCGAAAGCCTCATTGTTATGCTCTGCACGTACAATTTCAATATGCTCCAATGATGTCCTTCCAGTCGTGGTGACGTAGGACAATTCAAGAATGACGTGCTGAGAGCGTATTGGTCGCCAAAGGGGCCAACAGTCGTTCGAAAAAAGTTTTTGTTTGTACGACAAACTTTGGTGGCATAATCTTCCTCACACTACATTCCCTCAGGCGTGTGAACATGTTTCTGAGGAGGACAGCTTAATATACCTAGAAGAGCTGTCATTGAGCTTTTGTAAGATAGCAATCTAATTGATTGATTTACTTCCTTTGCGTAACCCCTATAGCTTCGATAATAGCGCTTCACCGTGTTAGGGGTGAAAACTCTCAGAAAAAAATGTTGCCATTTTATGCCACCTCAAACCTTATGTGAACGGTATACCGATATATTATTCATTAATAAAATGAAGTTCGTGAAATGTGCTTGCTGTTGAATAGAACATTCCATCATTGAATTTTTGCTAAGTAGCGCCGTAATAGCGACTGTCTGGCAGAATCACGTTAGCTTTCAGGTGTTTGTATTCTGTGCAACAACCTGAAACTGCATTAGGAAACCATCTGTCCATCATCCAGCCCAAATCATGAATTCATTAGTCCGTAACTATTTAAGCACATCAGATGCTTCGTCACATAACAGCGATACGCTCTATTAGAACTTCTTAATTGGTATTGTTCTTCTTTTGACTGATTACATTGACTTTATTGTCTTCTGTTGACAGCTGATTGGTGGACTAATGGATTGTTCTAAAATTCAGTCGGTATTATGTCACCATAGACGAGTTTGTTGAGGCGATCATTGTCTTGAATATACATGTACACAATAAGGAAGGAAGCTTCGCTGTGAATGACACATTGCACGATAGTCTGAATGCATTGTACTTAAAATGGATCTATGTTAAAGACTACATTCTTTATTTCATTTATCAAGTCGTTTCAAATTGTCGGATTCTTAAGAAGCAAATGCATTATGTGATTGAAATATGATAAAACAACATACCGGCATCACTTTCAGATTGCATTTGTTTTCAATGCAATGCAAATGAGATGCTGATGCAAAGTTTAAATACTTGTAGAGACATTTTAATCTTCAGTATTATGAAATGTTTGCGTCTTAGATGCGATATGTTGCAGTACGTTGAAGTAACGTTCACGAAGCAAATTTATCCTTTTGCGTTCATGAAATGTTTACTCAAATAATACTGTACTATCAAAGAATGGAATTACCGGGAGGACGTTCGGTTACGGTGGTGGATTGCTCTGTTAGAGTTGAAAATTTGAAGCAATGATCACTAATTTCATTAATGACAACCTTATCTTAAGTAATACCTTAAGTCAGTGGTGGTCAACCAAGTTGGGATAACGCTTGCGGGCCACCAATTTTAAAAGGCAGTATTATAGGCTTTATATTGTCTTATTCCGTACTTATAAGTGTTCAAAAACCGTGCATGGGCTCCACAAATGGTAGTCGTGTGCTAATGCACACGCTAATGCTAATCGAGTATACGAAATATATATATTAGTGTAGTAGTACGCAAATGGAATTCAGCAAGAATATTGGAAAAAATATTGGCCTGTCAAAGCATGCGGTTGGATTCCTTTATTCGTAGTCAAGATCTAATTAGTATAGCCTCTTTCAAGGTACATTGAGGCGTGGTTTATTGCGTAAAGAAACATGCTGAGCAGGGCATTGAATACTATGTGACTTAGCACAAACTCGCGCAGGTGATGACTATTTATCGCGTATGCGAGAAGATATTCATTACGAAAGGAGCATGGTTGGATAATTCGAATGTCAATTTTTGTTTTTTGTGCCATCATATTGCTCAGTTAGTTGTTAATTAATGGTTTTGCAAATTCTAAAGAGGATCCCTCACACTTAACCCTCACCCTCACCCTAAAGAGGATACTGAAAGGTCGAAGTTGGAGTGAATCATTTTCACATAATCGATTCAAATAATGTCTGCGGGCCACCCAATATGCGGGCCACGCGTTGCCCACCACTGCCTTAAGTAGTCAAGAAGACTTGATAAAGGAAGCGATAATTTTATTTTCTGTTGTACAGAAGTAAGTATATTTCTATTATTCAATGTAGCCGATTCATTGAGATATGTATTATAGTCTGTGACAATATTTCGTGAATTAACAATATGCTCTGCCTAAAACACTCGTCATCAACACATCGAGTAATTGACATGATCTTCAGATAAGTTTTCAGATAAGAACACTTCTAGATGCATTTGAACGAATATTGAGTGAAAAAGTGTTCTCTGGGATGCAATCACGAAATAACAATAACCTTGCAAACAATATGGGATGATATGCAAGTTAAAAGTTTGCTTGGTGCAAAAACGTAAATAAACTGAGTAAGTAAGAAAGCGAAGAAGAAATTAGAAAAACGGTTGACATTGTTCAGGGCAACCATCACTTAAAAATAAACGTCTGCGTCATTGCCTCTTTGGAAAGAAGTCCCTTTGACAGAAAAATCGTTGCCATTTTGGTTAGTCTTCCGGTGAAATGGGACATCATAGAGGTCATCTCGAAGTTGATATTTATGATTCTCTGTGCTCATGTATTTGATGTGCAAGTAATTGGCAGTTGCAGCTTGTAAAGCAATGACATAGCCCACCATTACCACGACGCATCCAATCACAGTGAATCCCGCACACATAAACATATCACCGGACATTTTGCACAATCTTTTCAATTCACTTCCACAGACGGATCTTGTCAATTTCACGGACCAAAATTGGCTCATGGATTTTTCTATCATTTCAATCGCTTTTGTTCCATCAAGGCGCATGCAAGTTGTCGATGCATATGTTGTGTAGGTAGCGCACGAATGGTGGACCATATAAAAGTAGCATGCGTCTAAGATCACTCCAATGCAGTATCCGATTGCTAGAAGTAATAGGATCCACAATATAATAATTGCGATTACATTGAGGACCTTTCCAGCAATGTTCAATTTTCTGCGGTGGCATAATGTAATACGCGTCCACCCAGAGGAGAAAAAGCCAAGCAGAAGGATGAGTACGGCGAAAACTATTCCAACAACGGTGGTTATCAGTGGTACGCATTCTAGAAGATAAGCAGAAAAGAGGACCTTGGATTCAGGAATCAGTCTCGAGAGGAAAACATGGATCATGACGAATCCAGCCACATGCAAGCCAAAGGCCACGACATTGACCCATGGTATTGATGAACAATATTTCGCACACTGACTTGTGCCTCCTCCACTGCCATACGACATTTCTGTTTGAATGATCGCTGGCTTGGCTAGAATGACAGATAATTGTTTCTCCTCTGCACTGACAATACCTGCATGTGTAGTTGGATATTTAATGATTCATCGCGTTCCTTCTTTCGTCTTGACAACGAAAATTACCATTGTTTTACGGGCAGGTTGAGAGTAATCAGACATACTTGACAGATTTTATCAAACCTAACTCAGTTCAATTGATTCAATATAGTGCGATTCATGTTGCTGTATTTGTTAAAAAACAATTGAATGTACAACGGAATGATTAGTTGTGATTATAATCTGAATGTTGTTGGAGAAACTAACAAAAGCGCAACCCACTTCCATTATTCATCGTTGAGAGGTTTTATAAGTTGACGTCGCCAGAAGACAAAACCTGATGTGTTTAATGCTGTAGCAAAACCCCTTAATTTAGTAACGAAAAATTGATCTACGAAGACAATACAATGATTTATTAAATGGGCAGTCGTTAGGTCATGACATTTGTTAACCCTACTTGTTAGTAGGTAAACAGATTTAATTTGCATCGACGATGGTCATATTCTCGGAGAAGAAACTTGATTGTAGTGTACTTAAGATAAGCGGCAATTCTTCTTAACTCTATCCTCACCCGGCCCTGACCGCATTGAGACCCCGGAGAGGCGATGTGGCTGCATGCTTCATTCTTAAGCGTTGCTCAGATGGCTTAACGTCACCTTTATACTAGTGTCTCCGACGGTGCTGACATGGTTTCTGATATTTTATCCTGGATGCACTTCTTGACGACTTCGGGATCAATGACACTTTGGGACTCGACCTCTGAACCGACAGATCGCTAGACCGAGCACTTAAACTCTGTGCCATGGAAACCACAGAATTACATGAAAATCATCTCACGTTATTCTTAGCGTGTGCTTTTTCTAGTGGAGGCACTTGCTTTCTCCAAATATTTCAACCTCTTACTATGAATAACGAATAAGAAATTTTCCATTTCAAATTTATAAAAAAAATCTTAAAAGCTTTACACAATCTAATAAAAGAATTGCTAAAACGGCGAGTCCTCGATGTAGGAGGTTTAGGAACTGCAGGTGATGACATGATAGAAATTAATGACCATTGCACAAAGTGAATATCTTGCTCACAGAAAAAAACTTTTAAGTGATGATTTATCTTTTTATCTTTTTATTCTATTCCGTTACACTTACAAATAATCAGCAAGATAGCATAATAAGTAAGAATCTTCTTCATTGTGACCATTTCACTGCGCTGTTGATTATAAAGTGAAAATTTATTCAATTCGTAAACTGTCACTGGTTTTCAGAAAGTTAATGTTCTCTTTTCATTGTAATTGTTGCCATTAGTGCTACTCATTTATTCTCATGAGATGAATTCAATTAATCGAATTCGCAGCTTTTGCTTTTATCTCACGAATACATTCGCTTCTCTCAATGTGATTAATAATAGAAAATGGACCATCCTTGCTTATTGCGGCTATAGTTTTTCTTTCCATTTAATAGTGATCAAGTCCTTCTCTTCGGTATCAAACGAGCGAACTGCACATGAAAGTATTATAGTACCTGAGTGGTGGTTCACTTAAACGACAGGTTCTTTTAATCCACCTGTGGATGATATTCGCTGAAAGTATCATGCATCCATAGATAGTTAATAATAGTAAGCAACAAACACAGTTAATAGAAATCAAGCCATGATGTCTTCGAGCTTTATCAGAGACTCCAATGACTTCTAACTCTGGACATAGACATTGATGAAACGACTTGTCGATAAAATGACCCTGTCGATGAAAAGACCTGTTGATGGAATGAATCATAATCAGTACATGATAGCAAATGTTAACTTTTGCATGATAGTATGATCATGTGTCCTCTGCTGACTTTCATCTGCCTGTTTAGCGAATTAGACACACTGCTTACGCCTGTGGAACCCTGTCGTTTGGGGATTTGAAGAATTGCTCATTTTCCAAGAACTCAGCTGCAAACAAATAACTTTGAGACAGTTGTCTTTCAACCCATATAGCTATTCCATTTCATAATTCACATTGAATCATTTTTCAGTTGTTATCTCGTCGTCTTAGTTATTCTGTAATTGTGAACTGTTAGTCGTGTATCTTACGTATTCAATAAAGAATAAAATATATAGAACTGCAGTCGTTAGTCATGCGGAATTACTACTTATAAGATGTGTCTCTCTATCTCTACAAGAACCGCTTGAGTCTACATTTGCTTTGAAATAAGAATGTGCAGAGTTTCGGGTTCATCTTTTGGATGTCAGGGATATCGCAGATATCTTCATCAACTAAAAATCACCTCTGCTGAAGACAACGCACTGATCACCTGATAGTGGAAGCTCCATAGACATAAGTCTGAATCTGTTAATAGTGATACTAGACGAGTGATAGTAATTGTGATACTAGACGATTAGTAGTGATAGTGATACTGGACGAGTGATAGTGCTACTGGACTATAGCGAGGAATAAAGCGCCGGCCCAAAGGTCGACGCATGTCGCTCTCCTGCTCAAATGTGCAAATCAATCCTAAAGAGTCCCGAACATAAATAGAGAGGTAAGACACCAGTTCTGTTACCAAATATATTTCGGTCGATGATAAGACCTTCGTCAGTGGTGTTACAGATGACAGTGACAACGTAAAGCGTAAGAGGCGTTGGAGCGCTCGTACGTGATCGATGGTTTGACATTCTTAACTATAATCCAGCAAAATGTGACAGATAGTGGACAATAGACCGCGTGATATCTCACGACACAATAACGTTTCAGGCTTCAACAATAAAAGCTCCATAGAAATCACACAATCAGATTACTCGTACTACATGGTTGAGAACTTGAAAGCCATGCCAATCTAGATGACATCAGCAGTCCTAAAAGTCAGGAAAACTAACAGCAAAATGAATAAAATCCTTCAAAGAAATAAATGATAAATAAACAATGTACAGAAAAAGTGAGAAGTGAGGAAGAAGTAGACGAGTAATAGTAATAGTGATACCAGACGAGTGATAGTAATTGTGATGCTTGACGAGGTACACCATTCAGATTCCTTCAATATGAAAAATGAACAACATCTGCTGATATCTTGTTTTATATTCGAATTACTGTTCGTGTCAAATCGTATTTTCTTCTGTAGATGACATGTGCACATGCTGAACACTGCAGTGCATAATAAATCAGTTTTTATTTTGTTTGAATTTATGGGCATCTTTCATGAGTTATCAACTTAGCTTAGGCTACAATTTGCATATTTGTCGTGCACTAGAAATTCAAATGTGGTACAAAACTATGATAATTCTTTTTTGTCTGCACCTCATCCCTGTTGAATGACGTCATCAAATTTAGAATTACAAAGAAGTTATTCAACCAGGAATGATGTGCAGACAAAATGTCAATGGCCTTTAATTTCAGTATTTGTCATTTATAATCTACGTTCGTCGCGCTTAAATAACCAACTGATGTAGAAAGAATTTTTTGATGTATTGTTATTTCATCATTGTAAATAGTTGGAGCTGGGTTTTTGATTGATGAATTGATTTACGATGATGGGATGGACGTATCAATCTATTGAAGAATTAAGAGCGTCAACACAGAAAAATGAGTAAAATGAGATGAAAGCTACTTCAAGGAGCTAGACATTAAATTGTCAAAAATCAAAATTCAAATGTTTTGGTGTATTTCCCTACAAAATTTTGGTCTAAAATGTACAATAGGCCTATTTATCTTGGCAGGTGCATCAGCTTAAACAATAAAAATCCGTCGATTTTAGTGAAAATTCCTCCATAGACTGTTATCCCTTCCGCATTTCGCACGCATTTAGACCGCACGTTTGACATAAGTCAGTTGGTGATAATCAAAGCTGTACGTAGTCCAGCTTCAAGATCGATTTGAAGATGATTCTGAAGCTAGAGGGATTGGTTATACATAATATTTGAACAACATTTTCACACAATCTGTCCAAACTCGATAATATAATGCCCCTCTGTTGAACGTCATGGTGTCACTGATTCCTGTCCAGATTGAGTCAAATAATTCGGAAAATTGACGATTCTAAATCATAAGCACATTCGTCGTGGAAAAATCAGTCATTTAGCATTGTCATCGAGAATCTGAAAGCACTTTCTGTCTAATACTATGGAAATAACATCATACGTCATTCTGGTGCAACAGTGTTCTCCTTAGGCGGATCCAATTCCAAATCATGTTTGATATGCACGTAATTTGCTGACATGCATTGAAGACCAATGGTATAACCGATCACCATTACGATTGCCATGATAAGAGCTGCAACAGAGTAAGTGAGACTTCCTTGAATTGAAGTACACATTGTCTCAGCTGATGTTCCACACAATCCAGTGGATGAAGCATTGCCTGTAAATGTGGCAAAGGATCCCAAATTGAACTGATTGAGGCTGATGCATGTTGAACTTGAAAAACTTGAAAATCCTTGACAAAGGGTGTAGATCATGAACACAAGTATAACCACCAGAGTCATCAGGACGGATAAAAGAATGGATAGAACATTGAGAAGCCAGCAAATAATCATGTCGATAATTGTGATGATTCTCCCGAATACATTACTAACCACACCGCTGCAGATTTTTTCTCTGATGTAACCAGTTGATAGAAACGCCATTACTAGGAAAACTATTGAAATGATTATTCCAACAATACCAATAGTCACACAGATCGTGTTGATTGATCCCATACTAAAGTAGGAAGACATTGAATTCAGTAAAGTAACAACGAGGGACAAGAATCCGCAAAGTCCGCAAATTTGCACAATACATGCGATTAAACTGAAGACTGGAATAGTGGAAAGACATCTTACGCAGCAATTGTCAGAATCACTGGCTTTAACTCCCATGATTTCAAAATGGTTCAAGTCGTTTTAGATGTCCTGTGTGGCTCACGAAGAACGCGAACGTGCTCGTGTGGTTATTCTTTTCAATTCTTACGGAATATGCTTGGCGTGCAATATTTAAACCAGTCACCAAGATTACTTTCTGTTGATGTTGCAACGGTAGTGAAGCATTTTTCACGACCATCCATCGATGGAGGATTAACACCATTTCTTATTAGAACAGTCATTGTACTCGTGATTAAAACCTTGCGACCTAGTTAACACGGCATAGGTTGAGAATTGTCACTTTTCTTACAGAAGAATTCGAAAATTCGCTTCTTTATTGGCACTTCAGTATTTTTATTTAGAGCAGTTGTCCACACATAGTGAACCATTAGTCAATTCATGTTTTCAATTGATAGACAGCTTGCGGACATTGATTAGTTCGCCTCAGGGATTAGAGACGGGATTAATAAAGCACTGTACAACATTATCTAAGTTTGATTCCGTAATAAAGCACTGTACAACATTATCTAAGTTTGATTCCGTAATGCTATTTTATCATACGTTCGAGATCTCACTCTTGGTGTCTTGGTTATGTTCCATGCTCAACCACTTTTGTTACGTTATCAGAATGTCCCAAAACAGCTGTCAAACTCAAATTTCATTAAAAAACACAAGAAGTATTTGTTTTATTCTTTTTGTCCGTACCGTCATAGAAGATTATAGGACCAGCTAAACACATAATCCAAGCAGCATACAATTAGCGGGGCTGCCAACTGTCCCGATCTTTCGCCAAAAAAATCGTCTGTCCTGATTTTGTCCCGATTTTTTACCCTAGAAATTCTCGAAATTTAGCTGTCCCGATGTTACTGATTTTTAAATTTGGATACTGTTTTCGTAGTCGAAGTTAGATGCTGTGGTCAGAGTTTCTTATGTACACAGCAGTCACGTGTATAGGCCTGTCTTCCTTTGAAGTACTGTTTGCACTGATATAATATATACATTCGATTTCTTTTCGGGAAAAATGAGTGTAGCAGCATAAGGAAACGCTCTATTTGTGAAAAGTCAAGAAATCGTCCAACTAGACACCAACTCGCATTGTTTTTTTTTGGTAGTCACAATACAGTCATTTTTATCTTTATACGAGAGCATATTTTTCTATTAAATCGATTGGTTGGGAGATGACGAAACGGAAATAGTCGTTAATAAGATGTAGATACTTTTCTCCTGTCATAGAATTTCGGTAGTTCATAACTGATGCGAGTTTAAGTCTACGAAGTATAAGAATTATCGCCAGGTTAGGTCCAACAAACAGATGAAAATCAAAACACATCAAAATGCTATAATTACGCATAAATTGGAAGAAAAAGGTATAATTTTTGTGTCACGATTTTATCACATGGGCGTCCCGATTTTCAGCCGACAGGGGTTGACAGCTCTGAATTAGAATAAGATATCTGATATATATTTGAAACCGAACAATTGTACTGCTAATAATGGTATTAATATTTGAATGTTCAAAGTTAAATCCATTTTGTATTGAGATTACACTGAAATAGTTCGTTCCTCAATCATTGCGGCAAACTGAGACGTTAACTACTTCATCATCATTCATTATCTAGAAAATGAATGAACTAAATAAAGAAACTTTGTCTATGCGCGGAAGCACATTAAGAGATCGCCTTCCTTCCATGTGAACAATCTCTATTCATGACGTTTTTGAGTTGCATTTAAAGATATTAGTCATCACTGAATGTCATCAAGTTGCAGAATTTTCCGATTGCCATCCAAAAATCATCTTCACGTACAAAGGACTAAGGTTAATAGAAGTTAAAAAAGTGAGGAATTTGAAAACGATTTTACAATGAAGTCATATGAAACGATGATTTACAGTGATATTCAAATTGAATGTAGATGTGAACAGGTTGTGCTGGATTGCATCTTCACCAGAAGGATTGATAATAAATTAACCTGACAAAAAAACTACTCAAATTTCATATGAAGTTACAAATAGGGTGAAGTTAAATGTAAATGACTTACATTACTTTGAATGATATTCTAGAAATAATTAATATATGTCTTTATGATTGCTTGTTCGAGGGAAGAGATGTGATTTAATAACTATCAACTGCATGAACCAGTTGCGAGCATGATTCGATGGCGGGATCTACGCGGTATACGTACTTCAATGAAATGACTCTATGCTGTAATGAAGAATATACAAATACAGCATACACAATATGCTGTAATGAAGAAATTTGAAACTGATGCTTTTATAAGATGCTGTGAAGTCCTGCCCCGACAAGGAATTGTGGCGATTTAAGGGAATTTTGCATTATGATTTGGTAGTCTTATTGACGTATGTCAGCTCGCATACAATATGCAGATACCCGTTGACTATTGGTAGATTAATATGTGAAGGAATTCTTCAGTTCATTTGCAAGCGAACATTGTATTGAATTATTCTACTTTAAATGGCATGCATTGATGTGTAACACTGCAGTAAAAACAAGAGCTTTTTGCGAATCATGTGACTGCATTGGCCACCATGAAGGTCAAAATTTGGAATTTGTGAACTGGTAGCCGGCATGCGCTTTACAGCATGTCATTTTGTATTAACACAAGATCTTTCATGTGTCATTATTTCTTATTTCAGCCGAAATGAAAAATAAGCTGATACAGTCTTATCATAAATGTTAAATCAAATTCAAACGACAGCGGGCACGTTTTCTTCCTTGTGTCTATTTGATTTTGTGTGAAGCTGTAATGAATAATGAATTCAAAGGATGGGATTGACCCCAGATGAAATCTCCTTTACGATGGAGTTGTCGTTTTTACAACGGAATTCATCCAAAAGTAATCTGTGACATAAATTCGATTTCTATGTAGTTTCTTTGTACGAGTAAAAAGAAAATGAAGTTTTATATAACTCGCAGAAGCTAGAAACTAAGCTATTTTACAATTACACATAAAAATCGTTAAATTTTATAAGTGAATTGTTTCATTACCGATCAGTGATGGTTTGTACAAAGAAATAAAGTTTACTTCAGTTATTTTTTTAGATAATCAAAAAATTATTACCTACCTGGTATATGAATTTATAAAAAACGGAATTTGTCATGATATGATGATTATAATCGACGTATAACATTAAATTGTAAATTATGTACATAAATTATTACGTATAAATCATATATATTATATGGGATTGATGCAGATTGCGAAGGATTGTTAACAAATAGCGCTGATGGTATGAAAGAAATGAACGATCATCTTTAGAGCAGTCACTCTTTCACATATGATTTGTGAATGTTTCGAGGCTACCCAAAAATTTGATCGAATCTCGTCAATATCTTAAGCGAGGTGTACTGATATGGATGTTCTACAGTCCGTTTCATAAAAAGTGGATCATCCTAAAATTTGACTAAATAAAACATAAGTATGATACAGAAAGCATTTTTCATGTTATTTCATGTCCCTAATATATTTAAATGTCCTTATATAATCTGATAAGCTATGATACAGTAACGGTTCTTAAGAAGCTAATATTTTGTGGCCCTGCCCTTATTGTCAATGACATTACCAATTCGTCTAGGCATTGATTCGATGATATCGTTGATTTTTGACTGATCTAACTTTCTCCACTCTCTTTTTAACAGTGATGTAAGTTGTGATACGCCATCTGTAGGTAGCAGTGAACGACGAACGTTACGTTTTAGAATACTCCACACATTTTCTATGGGATTCAGATCAGGAGAACGAGCTGGCCAAGATAATGTCCTAAGCCCTAATTGAGACTTGCATAAGTTGACTCTACTACTCCTGTGACACGTAGCATTATCATCCATAAATAACCAAGTCGATGGATCACCAAGTTGATCTGTCATTTGGCCAATGTTCATTCGTAAAACATTCACATAGCGTTCAGAATTCATGGTTCCTTGCTGTATGTGAAGTTCAGAGAGGCCATTGGTCCAAATGCCAGCCCAAATCAGTAGAGTCGCACCACCTTGTACCCGGGGACGATGTAAATGTCTCGGAATTTCCTGATCAGATTTTATCCATAATCTCAATCGACCATCACTATCCTTCAGACGGACTGATGCCTCATCAGACCAGACAACCCGATCCCATTGATTTCGCCAGTGACAATGACTCATTGCCCATCTGAGACGTCTTTTTGTATGCTGATCTGATAATTCGATCTGAGAGGGCCTCTTACAGCTCTTGAAATTCGACTCAATAAGTCTTCTACGAATAGTGGACTTAGAAATAGATGAGTCTAGTGCAGCCATCTCAGTTAACGAGAGACTTGGATCAACTTTAACAAATCTCAAAATTAGGCGGTGTCTACGTTTGGATGTTTTGCGTGGACGGCCAGAGCCCTCTTTACGAGAGAGTCGAAAATCATCATTATGCCATCGATGCACATTTGTGTAAGGGACATTTAGTCGCTTGCTTGTAGCTCGCAAAGAAAACAACCCTAGTTCCAGCAAGACTGACACTTTGCCTTTTGTGAATGCGATCTCGTTATTGTTCATTTGTGCTTTGTATTGTTTTCAACCGGTAAGAGATAGATTTCTAGCTGAAAGCAATCAGGAGTGCTGCCAACACCACCGAAAACGAAGTCAGGAAGCTATGGAACATGAAGTCCAGTTAATCACATGTAGCAGTTGCATTATTGTTGATGAATAATGGTGCTATACTGGCTCTGATTGACCGATTTTCTTTATTTTTGTTTTGCTTGATAGCTTTTGGCTTGTAGAACAACATATTACATAACAAAGGAAACAAATGTAATTTTATAAGAGTGAGGTATGATTTTGTGTAACATTGCTAAATGAAGATCAAATTATCTACTACCTTTTTATCTATAACAGGAAAAGAACTCAATATTCATGCTTGAAATTTCCAACAATGATATTAGTAAGCACAACTGACATATCTTCCAAATTTCAGAGAAATTCGTTTAAGTTTGGTGGAGTTAGACAAAGTTGAAGTTAAGGCGATGTTTAAGGGTGATCCATTTTTTATGAAACAATCTGTATTTCAATTTTCGACTTGCAAAGTTAATTATCGATCTTATCGTCTTTTTTCAGCAGTAAAGGCGCGTTCACATTTTATCGATCCGATTACGACGATTAGACGATTGCGATGAAATCGTGCTTTACAAAGCACTGCTTTAATGCAGGCACGTGGAGGGCGGTTTGCACTGTTAGTTGCAGAATGCAATCCACCCTCATACATTTCTGCACAAGCATTGCCTTCCTAGCTAATTTACTCTCTGAACTGATGGTCCGGTGGCCTTGTGGCTAGAGGGTATGCCTGCCCGTCTTGTAGCTACAACCTCGTTGGTTCGAATCTACCCACGACTGATGAGCCCCAGCAGCCGAATCATGTCTCGTGGTGGATATATCGATTGAGATTTGATAGATTTATCAATTGTCAACTTCTTATTAAAACATTCTTGTAATTTATTATGTCTGAATTTCTGATGTGTTGATATAATTAGTTGGCAAAAATTTCATACCCGTGATCATTCTCAATGAACTATGTTAGCTTCCAATCATCCACATTGAAAATCAACAACCTTTTATTCTGTGAGAATGATGAAGATCGTCAACCTCATTTCACATAGTCTGTGAACGGATCAGGTTTAGAACTTCCATACCTCGTAGAACATCTGTCGACTTCCTTTTTTGCACTTCCGTTTCTGCCGCTGTCACATAACTGACATGAACGAAATGTAGAATTCCTGCAATGGTGAAGGCTTTGATTTTATAATTATGAAAGATGATCCTCCAAAGCATAAATTTATATTTCGTTGCTCATCGCATCTTCACTCCCGCTTGTTCGTCTGTTCCTTACGCTATTTCGTCTTTCCGAGGTAGTTTTTTTATACTAGACCCATTTCGTGCTAGTCTCACAACTTCTCTAATGTACGTGTCTGAATGGACACGCATTACATACTTACATGTGTTTTTTGTCAAATATTTTGAAAGTGATTGTTTCTTGCAGCTTCGTATACGGGATCGTCATCTGACGGAGACGACGAAGATAGTCGGAAGCGAGAAAGTCCTCGAGATCGTTATGAAAGGGGCGTGATCACTCCTAATTCTAAAGGTTTCAAGGACTTCTGCGTGCGGCGAATAGGACAACATGCATTCGGCAGACGAGAGATAGAGATTGCGGAGCAAGGTAAGTGATCAAATGTTTGAATCATAATTTACAATTGTCGAGGCCGGGTAGGACTACTTTCTTGGAGCCCTGAAGTTTCACTGATGGATCCTCAGGACATTTCTCCATGATGTCAGCTTTGAAGGCTTTTATTTCCGGATCTCTGGGTCATTAAAGCTGAAACATTCCAGTAACTAGTCTCACATATTGAACATAACTTTAATTTTTAACATATTTAACATTACCTGTGGCTGGTCTTTAAGTGGGCAGCTGAGCATGTCATTGTAGGACATAAAGCATGCAAATAATGTGGAAAGAGTTTGACCTGATAAGCACCAACATTGAAAAATCGGCGATTATCACCAGAAATGGCCCTTAACCTTTAATTTTGGGGTAGATGGATGTACTAGCTAAATAAAATGGTTAATTCGGAAGTATTTTACATTAAATGCGGTATTTGCTTAAATATTCAGTTTGGATTGGATGTAAACGCGATAAGCGACAATGTGCCAGTGGTCCATTTCTCGGATTTACCCTTCATCTCATCCATTTGACACGATTTTAAATTCGCAATAATCTTAGCTGTGGACTGTGGTCAGTTATTCGCTCATCGATACTTGAATGACGTCATCTCATCTACTCACCTGAAATGTCCCGGTATTCAAATGAACGGGTGTGCAGTCAGACCTAGACATCCCAAATTCTAATGTTTATTGCGCACATGTCACGAAAGGATGAGACGCAATCATTTTATCCAGTCATAACAGTCAAATTGATGCTTTGGCATCAAATTCGAGTTGTCAGTATTATGGGATCTCTCAATCCGTTGTCAGGTTCGCATTTCAACTCTGTACCTGAATCAATGTTATAATTTCCCCATTGACAGTAGATACATTTGAAAATAGGTTAATAGCACACAATTGCAAGAATGCAGCTGAATTTTGTAAAGTGACGCTTGTTTTCCGGCTCTTTCATCTGCCTTGAGACAGTAATCGATGTCGCGGACGGGCTGATGATCTCCGCTGAAACAAGCATTGTTATCTGCCTCACGACATTTATCATCAAAGTGATTCAGTGAATATGTAGTCATTATAATGAGTCTGTTGTTGGAAAGAAAAAAGACTCAGGATTAAAGCATTTTATAAGCTGTCCTGCGTTTTTAAACTCGTTGATCTTGGCTGAAGTTCAGGAGCTTAAGTGGTGTATTGTGCGTTTGTAGTGTCCTGACGTGCAGAGCAGAGACGTGGACATTCAAGGCCGAATCTCTCCAGAGATTAAAACCCACAGAAAGACGGATTGATATGCGGTGTCAACTTGAAGGATAGAGTATGCAGTCAGGAGATAGCAAGCAGACAGAAAATGAATGAGCTGGATGAAAATCTGAGACAAAAGAGACTGAGGTGGCACGGACATGTCATGCGTCGAGAGGAGGTGAAGAAAGTTATGAAAACCACAATCGCAGGAAGTTTTAAGACCAGCAAGGAAGTGGATTAGCGTGATCAAGGAAGATATGAAGAGGAGAAATGTTACCAAAGAGTTGGCTACAAACAGAGATGAATGGGGAGGAAAAACAGGAAGGCACTGGCCAACTCCCGCTAGCGGGTTTTGAACAATTCTGGCTGATACTGTAAGGATTCCTCATCGCAATGAATAAAGTGTTGGCTGGTCTTGTCTGAAGCCAATCAATTAGTCCGGCAGTCAGAGCGAGTTTCTGCAGGGAACGAGGCCGAAAATGAGACTTTCACAGAATGATGTACACCCTATGCCTACCACAAATCTGTTCGTCTGCCGAGCTGTGTTCTTGTCAGGCAGAATCAAATGTGGAAGTGTCAGTAGAGACAATAGAGGCTTGAACGCATGCTAATGTCAATGCAAATCCGCTGACTGAGGTATTGATGAAAGCCAATCCTGATTAATTACTGCTTGACAGATGGATTATGAGCTGCAACGGATGTCGAGTATTACTCAATATCTGAGGGGTCTATCTTGGAATACGGCTTCAGAGAGAAAATACGAAACGGGTACGGAATGTCGATGAGGGATTATCGCTACTGCGTATTAGTGAGAGAATGACATTTTCAATGCAAGGATTTGCGTCTCCTGAATGTCTTTTTTCGTTGTTTTAAGACAGCATGCCGGGAAAAGAATTATCAACTGCTAGTCTACAGCCATGGTTCATTCTCTTTTGTTGTGAAAATATTTTGAAAATCTTCATCAATGACCCAAACATTGACAGTCCTCCATGAATTGATGAGACACTGGCAGACATTGGCACGTGCGTACTTATGAAGCAAATTTGGAAAACTGTATTATGGCAAAGTGTTGACCGTTCAGGATAGGTTATCTGCGCTCACGTGTGTCGCTTTCACTTCAAATGAGTTCTGCTCTCCTGTCTCCGTGGTACAGTGCTCAAGTATTTGGCCTAGCGATCTTTCGGTCCAGAGGTCGAGCCCCGAAGGTGTCATGGGAAGTCGTCTGGAAAGGGCACCCGGAGTAGAAGATCACAACGCTTTAGATTAAAATCTGACTGTGTCAGCACCGTCCAAGTCTATGTCTAGTATGGGGAAGTAGTGACCATCATTAGTATCCGTTATATGATACTCGTATTTGTATGTATGAATGACAGAGCCCAGATTCGTGTGGGTTAGTCTAGAGCGGACAGAATCCCATCCAAGCCATTGTATGCAAATGGTAGCAAGCGATAGAGATGACATAGATATTCGTCTATCTTTAGCTTGTGTGATTGGTCAAGCGTGCGCATTGCAGAATTAGCTTTCATCAGAGAACCCACGAACTTGATCGATCAGATTGCAGGCCTGTCAGGTGGAAAGTACTCTTTGACTCAATTTTCCTCGTAATAAATGCGTCGAATGAAGATATTGTCGCCATTCGACTCTTCACGATCTAATTTTGTTGTGTACATTTGATGTGGTTTCAACATTCTAGTTCACCAAAATTCAGACTTGCATTGCGTTCAATGGAAAATTGATTGTCTTTTATCTCAATCACCAATTTAACTAATCAATCATAAATTAAAACCACGTTAAATTGATTAAATTTGGTATTTTCTTAACTCAGACGAACATGAGATCGGAACTCGACTCGTGATGGCTCCTCGTGTCGATGAGTTATCAAGCGTTTGAGAATCTCGAACTCATTTCTCCAAATTTCAAGCATTTGATAAAATTTGTTAACTTTATTAGCATACGACAGACATTTTTCATTGACCGACCAGATCTTTGTATTATATTTGCTTCAATATTTCAACGTCTGATTCAATTGAATGGGCAAGTAATTCAAAGAGGGATCAATTTCTCATGTATTCTCATCGCTTGTATCAAGAATTATTTAAACATATTCAATAAACCGGCGGGTCAAATATTCTTGTCAATTTGTAAGCTATGATGGAGCTGAATTACATCAAATAATAACTAACACAGTAGGTTTACTGGTCGAACAAGGAGATTATTTTAAATTCGATTCGAACTGCAGTATTGAACATTCTAGCCATTATCCAAATTGCTATTTACACACACCATAATTACATCGACTTCTCTGAATGCGAGGACTCTGAAAGCCCGTAATCATCATTATGTTTTAGTTACACAACAATGATTATCATTGAGTTTGGTCGCATTTTCATAATCACACTTATGAAAACCTCAATGAATCACAATCATAATCAATCTTCTGGTCGCTGTAATCATAATCATTATTTTTCAATATTGGTTAATCGTTCCAGCTCAAAAGTCGTCAAATTTCTTATCTTTCTGTGAATTGAGCGTTCCTTTTCGTTGCTTCACGTCATCAATGTCATACACTCATCGAGAGATCCACAAAATATTTCGCGTGTAGATCTGTTTGTTCATGAATGATTATGTAGGCTTCGAACCCTAGAATATGAATCCGTGCGCCGCGGATGAATGTGTATTCCCACTTGGCTAACTTCTTTTCAATTACCTCGAAAGAAGCCTTATTTAAATAGATGTTCAGAGAACGAACACACATCAACTACGTATTTTTTGCCATTTAAATATGTAGCGTAACAGATAGCTATTTCTTACTGTTGTGAAAGTGTTGTGCATACAGAAGCGTGTAAACTGATCAGAAAACATCAAGGCATCTGGTCAATGGAGGAGGAAGCACCAAGATCGATGGTGCTTCAACTTGGTGAAACAGTTTTCCAGTACCTTTATCCAACTAAATACAGCATTATTGAAGTTCAGCGTTTATGCAAAGAAATGTGGTATTACATTGACACAGGTGGCCGCTGGTGGTCTCCGTGGCACAGTGTTGAAGTGCTTGGCCCAGCGATCTTTCGGTCCAGAGTTCGAGCCCCGAAAGTGTCATTGGAAGTCGTGAGGAAGGGCATTTGGACTAAAAGATCACAACACATCAGATTAAAGTCTGACTGTGTCAGCACCGTCAAAGCCCCTAGTATGGGGAAGTAGTGACGTTGAACCATCATTCAGATGTGGTATTACATAGTGTGTTAAGGAGTCTCCAGCATCTAAAGCGACATCGACATCAAATTATGCACTTTGTTTTACAAAATTCGTTTCTTCGTTAAGAGCTGTATCTATTATTTCAACAATAGTTTGTCGATCATAACTATAAATTGTTATCAGAGGCTGAACAGGATCTCATTTTAAATAGAGAATTAAGCTTGCTCATCGATTATTTCTCATCGACAGACGTTAAGCCATAACGCTGAGCATAACGCTAAATATGTTGATTCTAGATGAAGAATATTGCTAGAAGAGGCGTCTTATTACATTTTCAGTTTCCTGCGCCTACCCGAAAATTAGTCATTTTCTTTTGAGATGATGGGAATTTACTGAGGATATTAGCGCCGCATTCATTACACAATCCATCGCGTCCCTGCTTACGGGAAGTCGGATGCTAATGTGGATTGATATAATTATTCATGCTTTCAATACCATCTTCCTTATTCATTAGTTCGGTGAATAATGCCACGAAATAGCAGTGACGTACATGACTACAGTTAATGTAGTCCCGCAGAACAGATTGATTTTGCGTAGAACTAAGTAAAATGTTCGTTCTACTTTGCCGCTCTTGCATTCCTTTCAACAACATTATTCGATCAGAGACGTTTAGTTAGCACCTTGCTGCTTGATTGAAGTGACCAGGAAATATACAAGAACAAGATTTATTTTTCATAAAAATGGACTGCATGAAACGCCAAACTGCACTTTTTGATATTATTTTTGATACATTATTTGCATTTTCATCCGGTCATGCTACGCTGATCCTGCATATAGCATATGTTACAAAATAGTGATTTCCTTAATGATGGTTTAAAGTCACTACTCCCCCTCAGTGGGGGCCTGGACGGTGCTGACACAGTCAGACTTAAATCTAGAGCGTTGTGAACCTTTTGTTCTGGATGCCCTTTCTGACGACTGTCAATGACACTATCGGGGCTCGACCTCTGGACTGAAAGATCGCTAGGCCAAGCACTGAACCACTGTGCCACGGAGTAAATGGGAATTATGTCCGTGTGATATATGTTGAACTACAGGCTCAGAGGTAGCTGATAGCACATTCAACGTGTTCCGGGGTAGAACATTGTGTTTTATGCAATTTTCTTCCATGAATGCAAGGATTATCAAAAATTGATTGCAATTTGATTGTTATTTTCAATCAATTAATTGAATTTGCTAGTGGTGAACAATCCATCAACTATATAAGCGTACAATGTTATTCTAGCAATTATATTATGAATCCATAATACATATATGTATCATGAGTCATGATTGTCTACGCCTATATTATAATATTGTGGAGCACCTATAGGAATCATGGAACACCTGTAGGTCATCCATTTGTATTCCATCAAGAAAAATCGTCGAAACCAACAGTGGTTGAGAACAAGACGCTAAACGGATATAGGGCCTATAGTGAAAGTAAAGTAATGAGTTATCACATCACTATGTATGCAGGTATACACGTATACCTGCACGGTAGACGGCAAATGGCTGCTCAATAAAATGCATTCGTAAGCAATCAATTAATTGTAATCATTTCATTGATTGAAATTGAATTACTTAGCAATCAATTAATTGCAAATGAAATTTCTGAGCAGTCAATTAATTGCAAATGAAATTTCTGAGCAATCAATTAATTGCAATTGAAATTTCTGAGCAATCAATTAATTGCAATTGAAATTTCTGAGCTGTCAATTAATTGCAAATGAAATTTCTGAGCAGTCAATTTATTGCAATTGAAATTTCTGAGCAATCAATTAATTGCAATTGAAATTTCTGAGCAATCAATTGATTGCAATTGAATTTTTGAGCAGTCAATTAATTGCAAATGAAATTTCTGAGCGTCAATTAATTGACATCATTAAATTCAAAATCAATTAATGTTTGATGATCCCTGTATGAATGAAAAGATGTAGGAAGGATGTAATATTTCAATGTTCACTGATACTTATGCAGTGATTTCTCTACGTAAGAAGGTTTTATTGTAATTTTCTTGTTTACTTGGATTTTGGATGACTTCGCCACATGTGAATATTCGTTTCTTCCTTTTTTTATCTTAAAGGGTAATTAACTATCAGGTTTGCGCTTCAACTGCTCTGAAAATCGATGGTTGAAGACTAAAGTTTGATTCTCCCGAGATTTTCTGTCGTTGAACGTGCTCATGGATCTAAACATCGGACAGTTTCCAGTCTCAATGATAGCATGGAATTTGATGGATGAGACGGACGGAGAAATTGACTTTAATTTGATGCCCTTATTATTTGATTCGGATGCCCTAATTGATAGCAATTATGTCTGTCTGAGTGTTAGATTACTTTCCAGTGTGCAAATAGGAAGAAGTTGACTGGAACTTGGATCGTGTCGTCTGATACATGTTTGTGAATTCGGAGGTGTTTGCAATGAAAATTGCAGAGAAGCTCTCCTGACGAATGATATAACCCCTAAGTAGTAACTGAGTTTGTTTTCCAAGTGTATTGTACCAGGTTCGAGTCTGACATTATCACTGGAAGAGATTGAGTAATGTGAATGAATGAAAGATGGTTCAGCGTCACTACTCCCTCATAGTGGGGACTTTGACGGTGCTGACACAGTCAGACTTTAATCTGGAGTGACTTCCTGACGACTTCCAATGACACTTTCGGGGCTCGACCTCTGGACCGAAAGATCGCTAGGCCAAGCACTTGACCACTGTGCCACGGAAACCAGCACTCTCAACGGCCCTATAGTTTCAAGATACTGCATTGCTTCAAGTACAACCCTCAGCTACAGTTATATTTACACTTTCCTCACCGGTGTCGTATTGCAGGACCAAGTTCTATGAAATCAGCGAAAAAATTCTTTATGTTTGAGTGAAAGCATATTTAAATTTTGAAAAAAAATTGCAACCATTTTCTAATGCTCAACATCTGACCACTTTGGTTAAGTGATGAGTGTGCATATTAAAGTTGAATTACCTACTTTTCTTTAAATTTAAATGGCAGACAAATTAAGTATGTTTACTCAGGTTGTCGAACGACCTGGAAAACCTGGAAAATCATGGAATTTGATGGAACCTGGAAAAATCAGGGAAATTCATTCTGGCCTTCCGTTCGACACCCTGTTACTCCTTTAGCACCGACCCTTTCAACCGATTATTATTTGCTGGCAGCCGCTTTTACTGGTCGCCAGTGAAAGTTGAAAATGGACTAACTGAAGGGGAAGTGATTGATAATCATTATGTATCGGTGCCTGCACTGATACTCACTTCTCTGGACTGACTATTCATGTAGCCTAGTCTTGTGAGTTGAATTACTCAATGACCGTCGAATCAATTGATATGAAAGCTAGTAGCACAGATAACGAAGACACGATGAATAAGAACCTAGAAGTTAGTTTGGTGATGATTGTACTGCGATATGTCTCTTATCCATTCGTGGTAGGGGGAGGGTATTAGGCTTCCTCTGGTTGTATTAGAAGAAATATGGCAGATTTCAAAAGTCTCAAAATTTTTCGTTGTAGGTGAAATGGATGATCGACCTCGCGCGCCTCATTTCCCTGTCCTATTTACAGAAATTCTAAGTCTCCGAGTTACAAGCTTTCATCACAGAAATACAGTATCGTTAGTTTGAGCAGTGCTGTGTTCTTTCAAAGGAAATTATTGCAGCGAAAATCTTCACAATTCGGCAGTTCTCAATCCTCTTTTATGTACTTGTCGAAGAATTGTAGGTCAACTTACATAAATCTCGTCATGCATGTGTTGTGTTATTGCTTTATGCTGAACACTCAGATGTTTATCGAAACATTCATATTTCATGTCATAAGTTTCATATTTATTGATATTATATTTTCCAAAGTTTTTTACTATTTTTTTCAAGCTATTATTTTTTAAGACCAACATGGAATTAGTTAGTTTTTAAGTCATCTCCCCAATTCATGGGACTTAGGAGTTGAGGACCTAGATCAAGGGTTCCCAACTTATTCATGTTGCGTACCCCAAAGTAGGAAATCATAGGATTATTCATTATTCCGCGTACCCTCACCTAACATATAAAAAATAACAAGAATTCAATCATACTAATATTTGATTACGCGTATAAATATACGAAATTCGTAATTGAATAACATAAAAATGTGCAACACCAGTGAAAGCTATGCTCCAACATCAAACAGGCTCTTTGTTTGCTTTTAATCATTACTATGGTGGAGAATCCGGATTCATGTAATTATGTGGTTGGGGTCGAGTTGGTGGTTGCTAATTAGCAATGGTTGCTTCAAGGCCAGATGATGACAATCCAATGAGGAATGCGCACTAAGTTTAACAGTTCAACTGACCCATGATCAGGAATGCAGTGAAAGTAAAATTGAATTATAATAAATCTCCCATATTCTGCGTACCCTTCAAAATCCCTTCGCGTACCCCAGGTTGGGAACCGCTGACCTAGACTATACTTATTTTTGAACGTTCAATACTCTAAATACGTGAGGCAGGGGTGCGGAGTCGCAGTCGGAGTCCCGGAGTCCTATCATTTTTGCTGGAGTCGGAGTCCTATCAAATGATGGGACTCCGGGCTGCGGCCTATAAACAGACCAGAAACATAATACAAACAAATTACATGTCCTCGTGCATATCTGTCACTGTCTTGATGTCAACTTTCTTCGTCAAACAAAAGTACAAAGACACTGGTGCATGCAAACCTTGTTATTGTTGATGGAATGAACCGTGATAGTAAAAAAATGATTGTCTTTTCACTCGGTGATTCAGTAGAGAAGACAAGCCTTCCTAGCCTCGATCACACCTACGCACCAAAGGTCACATCAGAGACAAAAATGAAATGATAGTTTGAGAACATTACCTCCTACCCTCACGTCAATCATGTGTCATGTCTCCTCCAAAGCGCATATTAAAATCGAAAGTGTACTCATATTTTTGGAGAAGGATGGGAATTTCCTGCCTCGTAGAGACTGGAGAAAAACCGTGTAGGGCACACATCAACAGGATGGGAGGAGCCGAGTCGCATGCATCCAACTTAAAGCGACATTTAATAAACTTTCATCGAAAATGATTGATGATTGATACAGCAATGATCACTAAAGATAGATTCAGGTAGGCCTATAATGATCTATGATGTAGGTTACCAGTTTTTTCAAAAACTAGACTATATATACTTGCCACCCGGAGGGCTCCGCATCCCTGACGTGAGCACGTCTGGATTTTTGGTGCTTATCCAGACGGTTTCCATTCAGAAAGCACGAAAGTATTCAGTTAATGTAATTTGAACTTGGTGTGTATTTGTTTATTCAAAATCATGATAATAATGAACGAACGCAATCATGCTTGTATATCTGCCACCTACAAGCAGACAAAAAATTTCTTCCCTTTTCAAGTGACAGGCAGCAAAATCCTATCCTTTGATCACCTGAACATTGTATTGAAGATAGCTACTTCACATGGAATATATCTGATTAGGAAACATCATTTCCCTATTTGTCAGCAGTATTTTGTTTGAAATGTTCATCATAAAATGTCGACGAGAATCGGAGGAAATGTACACTAAATTCTGATAATGAAATAATGATTACGTGGTGTAAATCTTCATCTCGTTGGAGTTTACATGAACGGAAGGGTGGAGCTTGCTTGATGTCATTCGCAAAATTGTGCACTTGTGCATCTTTGGTGGGACGAGACGATGTGAAGGAAATCGGCTAATGATACATTGTCTCGTGTAAGATCTTCGTCTTTCGCAATGTAATCATACATTATTAGTGATTTGAAGGAGAGCTGATGAAGATAGAGTAGAATACGCTTGGCCTTTGATAAACATTTCTTTCGATATCGATGAATATGATTTCGTCATTGATTTCTTGTATTACGTGTTGGGTAGGGATGATTGATGACCTGTTTATCATCATAGGATCTCATCTGCTATCAATTATAGTCTTCATTTTCTTTCTTCTGTCAGCAAACTATTCTGCCTGGATAGGCACCAGAATGACAATAAAATGATTAATACAGAACTTTCGAATTTCGGAGTGCATACTCGTAGGAATGGAATGAACCGGCTGAAGGTTGCAAAAAAGAGGAATCATCAGTTTGTTGTTGGTCAGTCATGTTCCAACTAGGCTTACCTTACAGTATATTCAATTTGAAGCGCCTTCAATTTGTTTATCAGATTCAGAAAACATTGCGAATAATCGAATGCACATACGTATACTTAAATGCCTCAGTCAAAGCATTCATTGAAATTCAGTCGATAAGCGAACTTTATGACGACTTTGAAAACTGAAAATTATAGATATCCATTCGAGCCTTCTTCATTAATATCAAAGCATTATAGTTTATTTACTCTAATCTTTGGTTTCAAAAGTCACGAATAATGACTAAGAAAGTTCGACTGTCATAGACAATAATAACAGATTGGCAGGGTGCTTATTACCGAAAATTTGCCCTGTCGTAAACTTTGGTAGGAATATACGTCATATATCCATTTGCTTAGCTGTTACTGCTGTGAAGAATCTAGCGATAAGAACAATGGAAGTCGCTTTGAGCTTCTTAATGTTTGTTTTTTCCTTTCAGTTTTATTCTGTGATCTTGTTAACACAGTTGCAATGAGCACATTCAGTCTTGTTTGATCAGTTTGAGAAAAGCGATTGCAAAGTGCCATGTCTCCTGGGTAGACGAGAAGAATGTACACGCACCTGAGCAGCATCACCTCTATACTCCTTAACAACCATAGGCGATGCGCATCGACGAGGACTCAAACTAGCTTATGCGCAATTTCTAGAGCAGATGAACAATTTTAGTGAACATATTGAAATCTGATGTCCGAAATGGCAGTCTATAATCTCGCTATGATGAGCATCACGGCTAAACTAGAAGAACAAATGTAGAACAGGGCAAGTTCTTGGTTAATTAATAAGATTTCATCATTTCATTTTTTCTTTGTAATTCCATTTTTGCTTTTTTACACCGAATCTTTAACTTCCGTAACTTGTACAGTCATTGTTCTCATCGGTATGAAAACTAAAAGACTTTTTTCTTTCATTTGTCTGGACAAATAAGGCACTCACTAAAGCAAACGAGGTACTCAGACAATCATGTCAGAAATATCAGGTGAAGTAGACGAAATTTGACAGCACAGACATTAACAACATAGGAATTTCATCGGAATGAAGAGACTGTAAAGAAGCTACTCACATGATTTCACGGAAGCCTTGTACTATTTGTAATGGTTGAACAAGTTCGAAATATTAGACTCAGAAAGAAACACACTCCTGACTGAGACAAACAGAGGCGATTTTTCATTTTCATCATCGATCCAAGAGTGACTAACAACTACCACAAGTATTTAATTCATCCTAGATTTTGTAAGCAAGCTGCAATCTTTCCTACTTGCACTGACAAGACTCTGTTGTAAGAAGCGTTGGGCTTACTGATGAATTAATCAATTTTCAATCAATATATCCACTCGAGACATGTTTCGGCATGTATGGTTCATCAGTTGTGGATAGGTTCGAACTAGCGACGTTGGAGTGAGAAGATCGTGCAGGCATACCCTCTAACCACAAGACCTCCAGACCATCTGTTGAGAGCATGAATTAGGCAGGAAGGCACTGCTTTTGACGCAGGCACGTGGAGGACGAATTGCATTCTGCAACTTTTAATACCGCATCCGGGTTAAGTCTCAACATGTCTATTGTTGATAACAAGAAATATTGAGTTAAAATATACACATAAGTGACCCCAGAGTTGACTTCTTCACGTGCAACCTTTGCTTTACTTTGAAGCAGGTGAATTTTGCATCCGAATACGAAAGATAGCAATTACTTGCGTGGCTGCCTTGTGGTAGAATGTTTTCCGATGTCCTGGAGACCTGGGTTCAAGGCATGATTGGGTTGGTTGGTCTCAAGAATGAGCAAAGATCTTTTCAAGTTGAGAGCGGCTGGAATTGAATTGCCTTTATCTAAAATATGTTCTAAGATAGGCCGACCACTTTAGGTCGTGTACTGTAGGTCTATATTTCAGCGATGGTGGAAAAGGGCATTTGATAGAAGCGAAGCACGATGATAAAGCTCGTGAACTAACTATCTTTGTGCGAGAAACTAACTACGTGGAATGCGTGCAGTCAACACGATTTCAACTATTAGGTCTGAAGAGAGTGAACTTTGAATCCATCGTCCTTATATGGATGGGTATAATTGAAAACATCAGATGGGATATCGACGAATGAAGCTATGCATGTATGTAAAACGTAAATGTGACGCTAAAGTCTTGCTTTCTTTTATGATACACTTTGACTTTACTTAGGGCTGCATTGCCAATTTTAGCATTATGACATGTATATCAATGACTTCCATGACAGAGAGCTGCTAACTTGTCAGGATTAAAATTTTAACAAGAACTCTTTTTAGTTTCGTGCATTTACATTGTAACATAGGAGAATGCATGTAGCCCCTTAGACATACCAACGTTTACACGTAGGTCTATATTTTTATTTTCTTGAATACTTTACGTATTACGACATAACGGTATTTGTTCTTCCTATATGAAATACTCCTTCATCCTTGCAGTATATTCATCATACGTATTCGTACTTTATTTGTTCAATGCATCACATGTACATGCACATGTGCTCTCAACATTGAGGAAGGAGCAATCATCCACCTCATTACATCTTGCGCAACTTGCATCATTGGCTTCTCTCTGACAGTTTCTTGTAATATTGTGAGCTCAATTATATATGCCCTTTTGGTTCATGTCGACGACTTTGGCTGAGTTAGTTCGATTAGCGAAATTCTCTAGTGAGTTTTAGAAACTGCGTAGAATTTTGTGAGTGATAAGTTTGGGAAGTAGCTTCCCTGAATAGATTATAATCGTTAATTGTTAGCTTTTTGAAAGAGCTATTTTCGGGGAGCTCATTTAGCCATTTACTTTTCACTTTGAGCAGCGCACGCTGATCCATTAACTATGTCGATCATTGATCAATTCGTTTTCTAAGCGTCCTCGTGATGTAGAGAAGAAGATCAGAGAAAAAGTAGTAAGATATAAGCAAAGGTTGAGAGATTTGATGTCAGTCAAGAGAGAGGCAGAATTTTGATAGCGAAACAATCACAAATACAATCCTAATGTGAGGAGATTCTTGAAACTGCGCATGATATCCTGATAACTCATTTCCAAATAAATGTCGTTGTTTGACAGACATAATACATGGTCGGTCGAGTTGAAAATTAACGAGGGAAGATCATTTCGGTGCCAAACGAGATCATTTCAATTGTGAAAACATGGCTTGGCTCGACATTTGATGAGATATGTAAAAAGTTTTGGGAAAGCCAAGTTTCTGGTGGTAGGTCTGAAATAACTTACATTTTTTATCTTACGATGCATTTCAACCTTATGTCCAAGGCTATTTTCAGGTTGCAGTAAACAAAGATTTCAAAATTTTAACAATGTACAAATATCGATGGTCGAGATAAACAGTTAAAGAAAGGTATATAGACAAATTATTGCATAGAAATATTGATGATGCATTGAATGTAAAATGTACCGAAACACAAGTATAAAAAGTCACTAAGTTCTTCAATTTCTGCCTTTAATTCATTTACGGCTTGTGTTTAAAGTGTTCCTCAGATCATCGTCATGAAACCCGGATTCAAATGGGTAATTATTCGTGTTACAGCCCATGATTATCCATTATGATTATCCACCGGGCTTTAATGCCAGTTGTATTGCCATTCTAACCACATTGAAGCCCGTGAGAATAGAAAGCTGATGAAGTTATGCAAGTTATTGCAAGTTATCGTAGAAAACTCATATACAGATCGAAGAATTCAGATCATTGCGCTAAAATTTTCTCGATGATGTTGGTCCTTTCGATCATTAGAACATTAAAAAAGTTAGTGTTTTTGTTGAGCATATTGATGCTATAATCTTGCTTTCTTATTTAAAGAATGAAGGACTCCTAATGAAACCAAGAGAAATGAAATCATAAAGTAGAGCTTTAGTATCACCTAATATTATAGCGTGGTTCCGTACATACAGGAAAGTTAAAAATTTGTATGAGACTTGTTTTGGCAGCTGCATTTTTTTCTATATGCGAGTATTTGACCTTCTTAATTTTTTTTCAAAGAAATTCAAAAGGGAATTTAATATGTAGAATTTATCTTGATCTTTACAATGGATTAATGGCTAAAAACAATTGATTAAACAATTTGCCGAGGAATTAGATAATGAAATAATGAAAAGTAATAGCAGTAATTAAATGTAGGCCAGGAAAATTCATGAAATTTGACCAAAAAATAGTGAATTTTAAGCGGAAAATACTTAAAAGCCTTGACTTTTGCGAGAAATCCGGCACGGACAGCCTGAGTTTGACATCAAAATCAATGATACTGAAAAAATTAGCAAGAATAAGATGTCGAATTTTATGGCGTTCTTCTTTTTTTAATGATTCCTATTTGTTACGAGTAACACAACGTGAATGTCTTGAACGTCGTCGCCACCATCTTATGCTAACGTGATTTTCATGATAATTTTGATCTCTCTCTCTCTCTCCTTAAATAATCCCTCCATGGTACACGAAGTGTTAATCGTGGAATCATAGGGAATCCTTTCATCTTCAAATTTTTAGCACCTTTCAAATATAGTCTGTTCAAATACCTATTTACTGTCCACTGTTGATAGAGGACATCCATATTATTCAAAATTCATTTCAATCCGTGAAGTATTGTCACTTAATGTTTGAACCTCGAGGCCGTCTCAAGCAATTGTTCGATAATGTACTTCCTCGAAGCGGCTTAAGGGATGTGAGAAACAGTTCTCAAGAGAAGACTTTTCCTTGATGGCTGCATATGAAGATGAAATCAATAAATCTCTTCACCTGCCATTGTTTTGGTTAGATGTGGGAATGTTTCATTTGGCCTGAGTGAGGGGCTTGAGACAGCAGAGGCGTGAGGAATTCGATCTCGTGTATCCTAATGTCGTATTAAATTAATTCAATGTGGGGATATGAAACAGAATCAACTCGTCGGTGTCGACAATATTTTAGAAGTCTCTGTTTACAATATGGAATGGAATTCGCTTGATTCATTCTTGTCTATTCTGATGGGAAATAGAGCTAGAAATATCACGAGGATATTCATATCCTTCTTTCGCTTTCCATTATTGGAAAATGTTGTCAACCAAGAATCTCCGACGCATTGGACTATTAGCTCGGTTTTGTTTAGGAGATATTTACTGTCGGGTCGAATCTGAAGCCATACAAATGTAATGCGCTCTGTACTATAGCATAGTTATAATCAGTGAAAACCAAAGAACGAAATTGAAGGTCCTGTGTGCTTAAGAATGATGGTTTAACGTCACTACTTCCTCATACTGAAGCCTTGGACGGTGTTGACAGATCTGAAGCGTTAAGATCATTAAGTCCGGATCCAATGACACTTTCGGGGCTCGACCGCTGGACCCAAAGATCGCTGGGCCAAGCACTTAACCACTGTGCCACGGAGACCACTAATGTCACGCAATGATTAGTCATCGACACAAAAAGGTCTGTCCATTTCAAGTCTGATTGGTAGAGAATGATAACGTAGATAATGAAATGTCAGCTTTGTTGAATCGACAATTTCTTTTGAAGTGCCTGACTATCACGCATTTTATCACACAATGGAATTAGTAAGATATTGGCACAGTGGCGAGGGAATATGCATGTGCTATGTTTGGACTGTGTGGTCGAATCGTTCATAGAAGGTCAGGAGCTGATCCGCACTGCAGGAACCACATCGCTCCTCCTCAATCCAACTATGTTAATGCCATTCAAAACCTCGATGGACTGTGTTAACGGTCATTCATTAATTGATATAGTAACATACCGGCAATTATTGAGTTATGTCAATTACCGCAATAAATCACAGTGCGATTTACAATTTTGCTGTTTGCAAGTTGACGCAAAATAGTCGCTTAAATGCCTTTGATGATGATTCCTTAAAATTAGAGATTCACATGATGCTTTCTTTGAGAACAGTCGGTTTCGGGGTTGATTGTCCGGAATCGTAGTTGATTCTCTTTCGTGCTGATTTCATCGCATTAGTACTCATTTCAGGTCTAGCAACAACATGCTGAATATACGCTTTGACAAAATAAACACACAAAAACACGCAGTGAAGCTCGCCGAGGACACATTGGTTGTCTCCTCACGCAACAACCACCACCTCGCAGACAACAAATACCCACAATTTTCAACACGAGGAAGTAGGCCAAGCAATCAGACACCCAACACGTCGGCACATGCCTAGCGCACAGGCAAAACAACAAAGTCATTAACGCAATCCCCCGCAGTTCACAAATCAGAACAAATACTCGACAGACACGCACGCAGAACTTTGTAACAACTCCGCGCCAACAAATCACCCTTCTTAACACAAAATAAACCTTTCTGTCCACTCATCACCTCTTTGCCCCCAATGCAAATCACAACCACACACTACAAAACACCTCTTCTTCTCCTGCACTCACATACAAACATCTCTCACACCATGGGAGTTGTGGCTTGTCCCCGTCAGGTGTGCGGAGCTCATCCGACGCTGGGAGCGGGTGATTGCCCCGCCGAACACCTGACGGCCACCTGGACCCCCTCCCAATAGCAGAGAGGCAGTGGGTCGACACCACCACCACCACACATTGGTTGTAGCGGTAGTTATTCTTCAGTTTGTCGAATGTTGACATAGTCAGACTTTCCTGATTCCCTTCCTGCCAACTTCCAATGGTATTTTCGGGGCTCCAACATAAAAGATTGCTAGGCCATGGACTTAACCACTGATCCCCAGGACAGTGAATTTTTTTTATCTACAGTCTTGCAAAAGTTTAAGAACACGTCCAAAAAAACGCTAATTTTCATTTCAGTTCCATATTAATAATATTCATACAAATTTATAATGCATGAAGTGAAGTAATACAAAATGTATAAAACTGCTTCAAAAACTAATAGCGGGTCCAATAACCTTTACTTTCAATGATGGCTGCCAGACGACGAGGTATTGACTTAACTAACTCCGCATAGTATTCTGTTGATAATTTCGTTGTCCAAACTGCCTCGATGCAATTTCTCAAGTCAATTGCACTCTTAGGTCGCATAGCTGCCACATAGTTTATATACATAACGTATAAACATATATACGTTTATTATTATTATTATTATAGTCCTTCATCACAGACCATAAATTCTCGATGGGATTACAGTCCGGAGAATTTCCGGGCCATTTGAGGACATTGACGGAATTTGAGCGCAACCAATCAGATGTTTTTCGTGGTGACATGAAGCGCTATCATGCATCAGTGTTTCTGTATTATGGATATCCATATGTAAACGAAGTTTATCCTTTAGAACGTTGAGGTACATTTTACCGTTCATTGTCATTCCTGTAGGAGGGAAAAATATGCCGGCACGACCTTTTGCAAACATTGAGGCCCAGACCATCTGCTTCAAAGGATGCTTCATAGTCTGGATCACATAACGTGGATGGTGCCTTGTCTTCGGAGGTCTTCGGACATGCTTGATGCGACTACCAAATTGTTCGAATTTCGACTCATCTGTCCATAAGACTTTTCCAATCTTTTGTTGTGTAGTGAAGATAGCGCCGAGAAAACTCTAAGCGAGCTTTCGCCATTTTCGGAGTGGGCTTTGGTTTTTCGCAGGTCTGTAACTCTTAAGACCAAAATTATTACAGAGTCTTCTGGAAAGAGTCGATGATGAGGCTTTGATTCCAGCTAAATGCAGCTCAGCTTTGATTTCTCGCAGCGACATTGAAAGTTTCTTCATTACCATTCTCTTCAGTATCCGTTCATCCCTCCTAGTTAGAGCTTCTGGACGACCAATTCGGGGAGAATCATTAAATGAGCCAGTCGCAGATTTTCGAATCGGCAAGTTTACTGAACATAGAGAAATTCCCAGCTGTGCTGCTATTCGACGTTAACTCATACCAGTTTCTGCTAATATTGATTCTTGAGCTCTCACTGTAGGCAGAATGGATTTTCTTCAACCCATCGTGCAAATTATCTTTCGAATGAACGAGTCTTTCCACTGCATTAGTATGTGCGGATACTGTTACTAAAAATAGACTCTGGGCTTCCCACGATATTAATAGTAAACGATTTCTCTCTAAACATATCTATTGTGAAACATCTCCAATAACCATGCTATATGAGAAACCCGCTTTGAAAGATTCTGCAATATATACGTTCAGATACATAAAAAGATCAGAAAAGATAAGTGTTCTTAAACTTTTGCAAGAGACTGTATATCAGCTATCGATTAGCAAAAAAATAGTTGAAATGAGTTAATCGTTTCATTTTGATCTATGCTGGATTAATCGATTGCTGGAATAATCCTAATAATCATAGGTTGAAAGTCAACCTAGAAGGCAATTTGAATTGTCAAGAAATCTACAATATTGTTTCAAATTAATTTACTCAGCAGAATCACTACTGCATTGCATTGAAAGTGCATCTGACACCATCTGGCGATTTCGAACTCTCAACTTTCTTTATGAACAAGCAGTAAGATTAATCTACTCATAAAAGTGAATGAACTCAGATTATAAAAATCTAAATTTCAAATGACAAGACGTCGAAAAGGAAGTCTATCGAGAGCCTATTGAATGTCATGTGGCAAATAATTCATGTAATGAGACATTCGCTTGATTAGTTAATGAAACGTGTTCACGAGGATCACGGCAATGTGTTTTACAGCATCATTATTATGACGTAGACTTCATGTTACAAAAATTGATGGAACTTTCATTAGGGATTTTCAAAAAATGCAACGTTCGTTTAGTTAAGTCGAGAGTTATTTTTACCTTGCAATTCTCTTATGGGAGTTGACATTTCAAAAATCAGTGAGAGTTGTCATCTGTTGTTGAAAGTCGGTTAACGATTTTAAAACAAGCAAGACATGTATGGCGCCTGGAATTCTCAAAGGTAGACGTATTCAAAAAATTGCGCAAACATCATCAGATGTGACAATGTGAAATGTGCCTTTATTATTGTGTAGTGAAGTCGTTGCCATGGAAACAGTTCACCCTACAAGTCTGATCAGTGCGACTTGGAATGACCCATGCTATCTTCTATCATGTAATTGTCATAGAGGGCATTTCACAGAACTTTCGACGAGGATGCCCTCTAGAAATGCTCTACGCCGATGACCTTGTCATAATATCTGACTCCTTTGAAGACCTAAATAACCTCTACATTTGCTGTAAGACAGATCTAGAGGTCAAAGGCATGCTAGTCAATGTCGGCAAGACCAATGAGCTCATCATTCGAGGTACCCAAGCTCCGCAAAGGGACGAGGGAAAGTTCCTATGTACTGTGTGCAGGAAGTGAGTCAGGCGCAACGCGATCAAGTGGTAAGACTGTGCGTAGTGGGTTCATAAGAGGTGCATGAATTTGACCGCTATACGTGAAGACCCAAGTTTCAAGTGCCGGCGATGTAGGGGACAGCTTCTCCTGTCTCAAGCAATGGTCAGTGAGATGTGAAGACTCCATTGAAGTGGTTGATGACTTCTGTTACCTCGGTGAACGACCAGGTAATTCTGGAGGTTGTTTTAAGGCTATTACAGCTCGTGTAAGAAGCGCCTGGAAGAATTTCCACGACCTTTTGCCTGTCCTTACCAACAAGAATATCTCACTGAAGCGCAGGGGTTAGGTAAACAATGCCTGTATCAGGAGTGTCTTACTGCATGCGTCGGAGACATGGCCAATGAAAGTTGATCCTTACTTGCCTGGGAAGAAATGAGAACGCTATGATCTGATGGATGTGCTCCATCAAACTTTGTGAACGCCGCTCTATGCGCGAACTGAGGAGCATGCTCCATCTGCATGATCTGGAATCAGTCCTGCACCAAAATCACGTGCGCTGTTTTGGTCACCTGCAACGGATGCCGGACCTGAAGTGCCAAAGAGAGTACTAAGTTGATGAAGTGGTAGGACCGAACATCAGAGTTGGACAGAGGAAGAGGTGGTGGCACAATGTCAAGAGAGATCTTAAGCTCCTGCATCTGGACCTTCAATTGACGCAAGACCGACCGGAATGGAGAAGGCGTATCCATCCCGACAACCGACACGACACAGCCCCATTGTCCAACCCTCTAACCTAGGGAAGAAGAGACAATAAACAAGGAGTAAGAGTAAGTAAGTATCTTAAACTGGCTAGAAAGGCTGAACAAACTGAATCTGACTGCACATCAGGCTGCTCTGTGTATATATATCCTGGCTTTGTCGTGTGGCCGGCAGTAAACGACAAGATAAATAAACGTTTTGCAGCACACAAGCCTATTCAACCATACTATGGATTTAAAGCTAGTTTAGGCCATGCCGGACAATCCTGACGAGCTCTTGTAGGGCGAAGCGCCGCCTCAGTGGCTGCCACGAAATTTTGTGCTGAATCTGTTCAAGTATGAGGGCATGTTTATACCGAATACCCAGGAGGACTGACACTGCAATCTTAATAAGAATATTAAACTACACGGAAAGTTCGGCTATCGGAAGTATTCTAGATTCGCGCTTTCTAGATTGATCCTGTGGCCTGAATCACGGAGATCGAATTTATAAGAAATTCCACGGAAGCGTGATCTTCTAGTCCTGCATCTTTTGCCAATAGTGGATGGATGACACATCAGGTGTCGTTCAAATCAAAAGCTTCGATGTGGATTTTTGGAATTCCAGTTGATTCCATGCGGTCACTTTCCATGCAGAAAACGTCAGCGGCTGTCGGACAGCTTCGAGATATATTCAGCATATTTTTCAGCGAGTCACTGTGTGAACGCAAGTTTTGCTCAACCATTTCTTAACGTCTAAGCCTTATTATGAAAACATCATCGGTGATTGTGATTGTGTCCGCTAAGCCTAGGGGCAATCCGTCTTGACAACAACATTGACTGATGAGGTAGTTGATTTCTTCATCAAAGTGCAAGGATTTTAGAGCCATTCACACGAGAAATTCACAGGAATAATGCTGATAGATTCAATATGCTTCAAATTCTCCTTTCAGTGGAGAATTCATTCAATCATTATGTGCTTACAATTGAAAATCCACGTAGAAATTTTATGACTTTTGATCACGATGACTGCACATTAATAGTCTAATGGCAGCATCTGTGTCAGTGTTTGCTATACTTCTTCTTCACGTGGCATGTCAATATTTTTCTCTACTTTTTTTTAGATCTCATGCCGGTATAGTATATAGACAAGTGTAATAGGTCATTGAAGCGTTAAACTCCGATTTAAGCAGACGACTCACGGTGTCCAACCTCAATATGTCTTTGATGATCCAACTTCGGCTGGAATATTGCTTGATATTGATACCCATTGAGGGCACAGAGGGAAGGGTCGAGTTCGAGGTTGAATATGAACACTATCAACCTCATGAACACTATTTTCAGACTAATAATCTCAGATGACACTCATGCTCAAATGATCAGACTGAACAACAGATAGTTGCATTTGGATTCGCATTTCATAAGGACGTTATCTGAACTCTTGTATTCTTGGTAATGAAGACGTATATTTTTATCGCATGACGTTGGCGGTTAGCCAACGCGCTCCGTGACGCTTTGAGTATAACAGATCAGTCTTGTATAAGCCATCACGCAACCCTACGAGAATTACATCGAGAACTTGACAACTAATTGATCAATGAGGTTCATCTGCTCGTCGTTGAATTAGATTATTAATGTTTGGAAACAGGAAATGACACTATAGTTTTACAGAATTGTTGAATTGGTAATGGGGCGACTAAAAATAGTTTCAACAGTTAGAGGAGAGGTGTCCCACGCTTACGTTCATCAGCTGCGTACCTTTTCCATCCATCAAACGTCAGTTGACAGACATGAAAACTAGCAGTAGTATTCATGATCGACACAATGTAACAATTAATATTTAGATTGACAAATTCGTCATTTCTCAGTCAATTTTGTCACCACTTACTATCTACTGATTGTGTGTGGCATGGACTTTCAGTACGATTGACGGAAAGAGTTATAAATTGGAGGACATTCTCTGCTCCAACTTGATTGAATTAATCATTGAAGCAGTTTCAATCGTAGACACCATTGGATTGAATTTGACAGGAGATAATTAATGTAAGAGCAATTTTAGACGAAGACCTTATATCCCCTCGATAAAGCGCTGACATGTGCGGAAAGGCTGTTGATTTAGTTTAATGAAAGTGAAGTGTGTCCTATCTCGTAAATTCCCCAAATTCTTCAAAAGTGTAGTAATTGGAAGTAGAGGGAGTAGTAGCAGAATATAATTGATTTGGCAAACATCTAGTAAGCTTCTGCTTCTAGTTAATGGGCGCATCATAGTTATCAAAAAATCAAATAGATTCGTAATTTTCAGAGCTGCTTGTATGTGGCATTAGATGTTGGTTATCATTTGAACAATGGATTCACAGAATTAAATATTTTGTTTATCTGCTTGCGCAATATAATATGAAATCGAGGAGCTTGTTAGGTGGGCAAAATACCTTACAGAGATAGGAAAAAAGTCGTGCGTCGCTTGCGGATTAATGTGAGTTCAAACAAAGTGCTTCGATTACCACAATTCCTTCAGATTCGAAGAATTCAGATCATTGCGCACAAGTTTTCTCTATGATGTTGGCCCTTCCGATCATTATTAAAAAAAGTAGCAGTCGTACGAAAATTAGTTCACTTGATGATTTCACCATCGTCTTCTCACCATTCCTTACTGCACAGTGCATTCACTGAATCGAATGTTACCAGATGATGTGTGTTTTGGAGTGTGCGAAGTGATATCACAGCACGCACGCATCTGTCACTGGCTCAGGTGTCCTCTGCTGACAGCTTATTGTTTGCCACTTCCAATAGCAAGCGATACACGAATTATCCATTCGAGAAGGAGAAAGTTGTCTAATGTCTAATGCAGTGATGTGCCATTTCAATATTAAGGCTATATATAAAACCCTTCCTTACTAGGAAACCGAAGCGCGCGCTGATGAATCCAACTCTGTGCATGGATGTATTGTTGTAAGTGTGCATTAGAAATGTGCATCGGATCAGGAAATTGACGATGATCCAATCCAATCCGAATAAACAACGGATTGGGATCTTATGAACAGCCTTATTGTTATCAGTTTCTCTAAGGATAAACTCCGCGCTGTTGTGTAAATTGATATGAAGTAAAACAATGGAAATTCTACATGTGTAGATAGAACACCGACATCCGTTGACTACAACCTGAAGGCACAATATCATAACTGAGCCGAAGACAAGCTATTTATCTTTGTTCTGATTGTCGATGGACTTGGATGACCACCAAACAATCTGATGGCTTGAAACTTGAGACCAACATGCTTTTCCGAACACATGCATGCAATGTTTTCATCCTAAGAATTCTTGTTGCAATGCATTCGAATGTGCAATAAAGTAACAACTCGGACTTCAGAAGCTCTCTGCTAGTTGGACAGATCGCCAATATTAAGAAGCAACATGCATTTCTAAAATTTCGGATTTTTCAGTGGGTCACCTAGTCCAATCCGAATCAGATCCGATTGGCATAGTTGTTAATCTCATAGAAATCCTACTTTTCCGAGTTAATGAGGCTAGAATGGACAATAGTTGTTGGTTGATGGCAATGAATTGTACTCGAATTTTCAGCAGCTAAAAAGTTCCATGATATGTCTACATAAATTTGACCAGATACTGGTCATATTTTGTCGGCATAGGGTACGATGCCTAGGTTTAGGTAGGTACTTCTCTTCCATAGCTTTCGAAGTCATTGTAAGTTTGAAAGCTGCAAATAATCAACCTCCAAGGACTCCGGGCATTTCACAAGTTTCGTACAAGATGGGTATTGAAAATAGAACCCCCAAATAAGCTGGTGGTGGGGGAGTCAATATTTTGTCTTATCTTGTCAAAAATTTGATAGCGCACCGACACAAGAGATTCCAATTGTTTTGGTCAAATACTATTACGTGTGGCTTTCTTAGTGAATGTAAGAAACAACGCTTACCTATGTTATGCTTCATACTAAGGCGTCCATGTATTACACTGTGTTCAGCTGTATTAGCGAATGAAATGACAATCGATCTAGAAATGGGCCTTGGCACCACACCGAATAGCATCATTGCGACTAGCACTAGCCATTCACCCATTTTTTTTACAGAATTTTCACCCCTAGCCTAGCTACGAGCCATGAATAAAGCTGGGAGTTACACTAAGCTTAATAAATTGTATTATTTTTAAATAAGAAAGGCAAAATAGCGGATCGGTTAATCTGATTAAGTTGTCCCCATCAGAAACCTGTTCGCGCACCTCTTGAAAGTATTAAGATTATATTGGTCAGAAAGTGATCTGGGAAGCTGATTACAAAGTTCTGCCGTGCAAACAAAACTGCTTTTCGAGCGAGTACGTGCGCGTTCTAAGCTCACATGATAGCATGTGAATGCATCAGCTCTGCGTGTGCTTCTGGAGAAGAAGGTTTGGGTACACACTTGTTTACTGAAGAGCTGCTTCTACCGAAATATTGTCTATAGAAGAGACGAGTGAAGCAATATCCTGTCTGACGGAGAGCGGCTGCAACTCGTTAGCAAGTTTTTCACCCATGAGATTCTTGACACGTTTCTCAACCACAATGCCATTTGACCACACTACACGGAACACGATCAAAATCCTTCACCAGGTCTATGACTCGATAGAAGAGTCATTTGTCATAAGCCAGGAATGTTTCTTGTAGCTATTTTCCTTTGGGTGAAAATGTCATAAAAAGAGTCTGTAAAACAAAATGCTTCACATCGTCAAAAAATATCAAAAGTGACCCCTAAATTCAGGTAAATCTAAGTTTTGCCGAATATTTTCGACATCATATTTTTTTACATGTTTCAAGCTTTGTCATACTTTTGCTTTGATTGTCCGTGCGAGGGCAGTGTGTACTGGATAAATGTCCTCGCATTGTGAAAGATGTTGGCGACATATAAAGATAATCTGTATTTATGAAGTCGAATTGTGTTATTGCAGAAAGTAAGTGAAGGCCAGACGCACTCAGTCGAGAAGGTATGATCAGCGAATACTATTATGTTTTCAATATTCACATAATATATTCAAAATATTTTTGCACATGAGATTGATACTTCACATTACATATCGCTGGAGAGATACCTTGCAAGATGATAATGATATTTGGCATTAAGCTGCCTTGAAAATATATTGTCAATTGGAACATTTAGTTATGGGTGAGGTTAACTGTCATTGGCGTTATTTTTCGCTATCAATATGCACGTATAACTTCTATTTATTCAGTGCTATGAATTTATACATGTAATTCTTGTTTATTATGACAGCACACACTAACTCAGAGCAAGCTCGTCGCAACTGATCTTGACCAAAATCGATGACAAATGCATCAGTAGTTTTAATCCACAAAATGTAATTATGAACCGACTATGATTATTTAATGATTTGCTTCAGTGTCCACTCATTAAATGAGATCCATGTCTCTGATTTAGGTTAATGTCACTTACAATGATTTTACTCTAATGCAGCTATTATGATGTTTGAACTATGATTGTTTCGTTTGAAAGACAAATTATCATTTCATTCTATAACTACTAAATTTAAAATGTTTGACTGATAATGCTATTAAGTAAATTGAGCTCCTGATCACCGGCTTTGTTGTGTAGTACAATGTGATCTATTGACAGACATGAATGACTGTGGCACATCACCTGTAATTTTATCTGCATTTATTGCCTAATTCCCCACATTCTCAAATTTACAAGTAGCTGATGACGACACTTTCTATTTATGTACAAAATGTCATTCGATTTTGTGCAGTTCTTTTTCATTAGAGGCGTTCTTGTGAAGCATAATGTAAGAAATGTAAAAACATTCCCTGTAAGAAATCACCTCCGGATTTTTGTGCAGCTTCGGCAAAGAGTTTTGCGACAGCAGGACTGCATCCAAACAATCCAATCTCTCCATGTTATCTAGACTTAACTACAACTAAGTATTTAAAGAATGAATCCCTTTTGATATTTTATAAATAAAAAGATCCACGAAATTCATTAAGATCTATTAATTACAATTTTAACAGACGGAAAATAGCTGCGCGTCTTGGTGGATTTGAACCACCGACCTCTGGCATTCTAGGCCAACGCTCTACCAACTGAGCTATCGACGAGCGACAGAACGACATAAGTCCTCAATTGAAGAACCCGCGTAAGAGAATCCATAACATTCCATAACACACCTTCCTGAGAAACCGAAATTCTTTGGACCTGAGAAAAAGCAGATATTCATGAGGATTCCATTTATTGGTGATAAAAGTGCCAGTTCATTTAAGAGGAGTTTTCGGCTGGCTTTCAAGTTGTTTCCAAGTGCAGGACTTAGAATAGTCTTCACATCTCGCCGGATTCCGATTCGCTCTTTTAAAGATATATTGCTATTCCCCTCAAACTCAAACGTGATTTATCAATTTGACTGTACTTGTGAATGCAGGTATATTGTGAGGACGATAACATGTCTTGGAGAGAGAGAATGTCAGAACACGTCCCAAAATGGCTTGATAAACCTCAGAAGTGTCCCCCAAGATCGACTGTCACTCGACATCTCCAAGTTTGTGATGCTTCCTCGACTGATGCCAGAAGAAGGTTTTCCGTGATATGCAAGTGCGTAGTATGACATCCTTTCAATTATAGAGGCTCTCATTATCAAACGAAGGAGTCCAGATCTTTGTGCTCAAAAGGATTTTATAGCTACTGTTTTCCTTCCGTGGTAGATTTCTTCCTTTTTTCATTTTTTATGCTTTCTATGAGTGTATGGGTGTATAGTTTATGTCATACAGTAGTATTGTTATGCTTTGATTTCTATTATGTTTATGTATAGGGATATCTCTATATTTTCCCAAGTATCTGTTATGAATGATTCAAATTCTAAGTTTTCATCTAAGATTTGTTTCTCTCCAAAGTTAGCACCCGTTGGAATTGAACGAAAGGCCTCGTGCTAATAGATCTTAATGAATTTCGTGACTCTTCTTATTTATAAAATATAACTAAGTCGGCAGCTCGCATTGGAGCACCCTGCCGAAAAATTAAGACCAGAACTGTACTCTACGAGAACTACTTTATAATGTTTAATCTATCGTCATTTTAATGCTGACATTTTTTTCTTGTTGTTTGTTGTAACTTCCGAATGCATCTTGAAGTGCAAATAAAGCGATTTTATTATCATTATAAGCTGCGTAGGTTTCAGCCGTGTATGTATGCCTTGTCTGCCATCTCATCGCGGGCGCCGTTGGCCGGATAATTTTTTGAAAAATGATATCTTACTAATAATTTTTCTTTTATTACATCTGATTCGTGACCATAATTTGTGATTTGGCTACTGTGTTGTTCTAGTCTCTGCTCTGTCGTTTCGTGTTCTGTAAAGATTTTTCAATCAAATTCCTGCAACAGCCGTCAGTTCAGCAAGATCTGTTAGTGCATCCTGAAGATCCTGAAATACTTAGATGTCTTTTCAGAAGAGAACGAAGCTTAAGGATAAGACAGTAGAGTATCTTGTTCCTATATCTGAATAATTTTTTCTGTTATACTGCCTTCTTGTTACAGCTATATTTGATGAAAAATGTGATGTACAGATGTTATAGATAACATTGTGTAACACATTGCTCACAAGAACCAAAGTTACTCAAGCCTCTCACGTTGAAACTTCATTAGAACCACATGCGCCGTTTCGTCTGACTTGGCTTGATCACGTCTATGTAGAAAATGGAGAGCATCGAGAGAGAATCAGCTGGACCTGCATGAATAAGGCCTCGTCCGCTCTGCGAGCTTTTCCAAACGTTTCCGTGCAAAACGCTTTGTGGCGTATACAAAGTCATAATTACACCAGCTGTGGACTGCTACAAAGCAAGCAAATCAGAGCAGCGCTCCTGCTTGCAATGTTTTACTTTCAGTGTGACTGAACCTAATAGTTAGGCAGTAATGTACATTAGTGACAACATTTAATGCAATGCTGACTATCGACAACTGTTGCATGTTTGGAGATTTCCAGGAATCTCCATCAAAACTATTAACTGCTGTTGATGTTTATTGAAAATCTGGGACCAACAGAAGAAAGTCCAGACAAAGCATGTAAATGCGCCAAGTTTCCGGGCTGACACGGTGGCTGCATACGTCAAGAGTGGACCACGGCCCTACCAACTGGCCATTTCATACTTGTCTAATAAAATGATTCTAGCTTCTACAGGAGTGTTGCAACGTTTTATTATCATCACGTGAAAAACGATCAATGACTTCCACGTGATGATAATAAAACGTTGCAACACTGTTGTAGAAGCTAGAATCATTGAAGCGCAAATGATAGAAACTCACAGACCTGAGCTAAATCGCAAGTATGAAATGGCCAGTTGGTAGGGCCGTGGTCCATTCTTGAGTTATGCAGCCACCGTGTAAGCCCGGAAGATGCGAGGAGTCTCGCGAAAGCTTGGCGCATTTACAAACCTAGTCTGGAACTTCTTCTGTTGTCCCCACATTCTCAATAAACATCAACAGCAGCTAATAGTTTTTGAAGAAGATTACTGAAAAACTCCAAACATGCGTGACTACCTCCCGTTTGCTGCAATCAACCTGATAACTGATGGTTATTCATAATTTCAAATTCACAAGCTCAAGCTGCTGAAACACATAACAGACAAACTATGCTGAGCAGGCCTGTATTTGAAGGAACTCCAAGAGCGTTAACTTTCAAGACGTGAAGTTTATAACGGCGGTTAACAGATCGAAGTCCGAATATAGAAAAGATTTGCATCTCAACCAGTCCATACTCGACCAGCAGAGACCGAATTTTTGAAGCAATTGATCAAGTTTTATACGAAATAGACAAATCTGAAAGCCTAGGAGGGGAAGGAGATTTTCCATTACTGCAATGTTGTCTTCATTATCATCAGAATCTTGTGTTAAAAATGCTCAGTTCTTCATATTAAAAACCTTTCACAAGCGATTATCTTCAAGCCATCTTTCATGCTGCTTCTGATGACACTTGATAACGTTTAAAAGCAATTTTAACTTAAGTTGTTGAGATGAGATTGGTCGATTAATTCTTGCCTGGAAGTCGTTTACACGAGACCGTACTTTTATTGAAGTCAACTGTGGATGCGCTGTTGACAGCAAAATAAACACACTGTATCGTATCAAGGAGTATCAACTGAAAGAGGGCAAATTTGTTCTGTAGTCGTAACAGCTGTTCGGAAGCTTTTATCAGCCGTTCGGTCTGTTATTGTTATATTAATGAATTAATGCGTCAGATTTGTGGAACGAGTGGGACTTCTTCACAAATAATCATAGCACCATAAAACCACAAAACAAGATTAACAAGAAGCACTGTAAGTAATTTTTCAGGCATTAGTTTGATGGTACTTTAATGACACTACTGGCAATTTGTGTCAATGAGCAGCTTTATAATAGGAATTGATAGATGAAGATGTCATTCATTGAAAATACATTAGAAAATTAGTTTTAGGTAGTAAGGTGGCTGTATTGGTGCTCATAGCTCATCTGTCAGCGATATTACGAGCTTTTTGTAGGATTAGAATATAATCAGAACTATTTGGTCAACATTTAAAGTTAATCAACTCTACGTAAGACTGCGGACACTAAACATTCAGTACATACTTCATCTATTATTTAGTATACTTAACTATCTTAATCTGAATCGATGCTTTCAGTGTAACGAAAATATCTATTTCAGATGAATTTGAAAAATATTCGACCGATTAAGAAAATCTGTAATCGATACACCCTAGATAATGTATGTGTTTTCTATAAAAATGCGTTTTAATCATGTCTCTGGCATTTAACCGCTCTAATCTGTATGTTGTATGAAGGACCAAGTACATCGATGTTCTGATCAAAAAATTGAATATTTTTCTTTTTGCGATGTATTATAGATCATCGTCACATAGGTGAATCATAGTTAAGGGATACAGAGTAACAAAGAAATGATATAATGGCAAATGAAGGCACGAAAGGAATAGCATGCAGAGAACAATTGAAGCAGATTGTAGTGGATTATAACAAAGTTACAAATTTAACAAATTCAAGTGCGAAGACAGTCACTGAATTGTTCAAGCTCTTAAGTTGTTTATGTTGTTAATTTCTGGTTAATTTCATAATGTAATTTGCTTCTCTCAAGAGCAAGTTGGTGTTGTTGTTGTTACATTCTAAAATGTTGGTTTCAAAGGTATTGCTGTTACATGAATTGAGATGTCCATTCCTTGCAGAATTCTTGACTGGGCTGTTTTATCTGCATCTTATGTGTGCGGGTCGGATTGTACTACAAATATAGTTTTCATTGCAAACAGTTAAGGTCAATTTATACACAACATTTTACGACCTATTTTTCTATTATTAGTTGAACCATTTCGGAGGTTACACAATGCAGAGCTAGTGCATTTCATTAATTAAAAAAAGTAATTTGAAGTAAAGAAAACAAGCGTGCGTGTAGCACATTAAACTAAAGCCACTTATTGTAGAAATGCATTAACCACCAACACCAAAACTGTTGTGCAGAAGTTGCTTGCGTTCTTCAGCTTGCGCCTTTGTCTATTGCCAGCATTTTGTGATCCTGTACAATTTGCTTTAATTGTTCTATGCTATTCTTTCGTTTTTAGTTATTGACTTTACCTTTACTTGCCATTAGCACCAACTCTAAGTTACTTCGCCTGCGTGTTTGAATCTTGTGCTGACCTAAACCATGACTCACTTGTCTGACGATGATCTGCAAGTATAGATCGAAATATGTCACAAAAAGAATAAGATTTTCATTTAATTTAGAGCATTGGCGTGCTTGGTTCTTCCCACAGATATAGATGTCAAGCCAAGGCATCTTCACCCCACACTAATTCGTATGCATGCTATGAACTCTTTATACGATATTAGAACACAATGGCGGCAATGCGAAATTTTCGTAGAAGGGCTAAAATGTGCTGATTGGGTATAGGTCTACATTGACCGACCCGAAAGGTTTGGCTTAATATGATTCTAAAAAGACTGATGTAAAGGGATGCTTCTATATAGGCTTGACAAATCCTACATTAACTTATTCTCCACAAATGACGCATAAGTGATAAATTGAAAACTACATGTGTAAATTAATGTCATTCTTGCAATAATAGACGACCTGAAATAGCCTTTCGGGTGCTGTCTATCTCCTTCCATGTTCTGTGTCGAAGACCTCTCTGCGAGAAGTGTCGTCATAGGAATTCTCAACCATAAAAAATACGTTTTGCATGTTCATAGAGCCAACTATTGGAGGGGGGGGGAGGAGGAGGAGGCACCCCTGCCCCCGTGTCGCCGTCCATGCTAGAACATATTGAAATATTAGGAACACTGGGGTTTTGTCTTCAATATCGTTGATACGTTGATAAGGACGAAAAAAGGTCTTGTAATTCAGTAAGTAGGGTTGTCAATCACAATTTAAATAAATTCAATTACTTTTCAATTCTTTCCATGTAGATAAGTTCAGGAATTTTCATTCAGTGTTGATGTGTGAGTGACGTGAAGTGGGTGGCATCTCTCATTCCACACTTCTTTTTATTGCTTCAATGTCTGCCATTAACTTTTGGGCAGTTGTTGATGATATTTGCGTATTGTCTATGCACTCAGATTTGGAATAGATTGCACATTAATATGACAAGGACTGTTGCACCACATTGTCAAGTCGTTGGACAACTTCTGTCTAGACCATGTCACGATTCAATGGTTGAGCAACTTAAGCATTGTAAGTGCAATACACACACACATCGGCTTCTTTGAGAAATCCAAAATTCTCTCTCTTTTTGTTTCTACGACGCCTTCCATGCATAGCCCACATGCAGGAGATATTTTGTGAATTGTTCAGCTCAACTGAAAAAATTAATGGAATGGCCGAAAAGGACAAAAATAGACAACACGGTCCGTATACAACAATAGCAATCAAATCATTTCAAATCCAAATGTATGAAATTTGTTTTTGTCTGAACTCTTTTCATTATATGAGCTTCTTTCGACTGTGTGTTTTTACAGTTGGTAAGTAACATTTGTGGCATGAAGTTTTTGCATGTCTTCTAAAATCTAAAGATTTGTGGATGCGGATGGTTATGAAGTGAAGGAAGCAGTCATCGCTCAAAATAGATATTTTTCGTAGTAGTAAAAGATAAGCACGTACATTTACAGTTACAAAAAACGAAAAAATGAAGCTTTTACGTCACTACTCCCCATAGTTGGCGCTTGGACGGTGCTGACATAGTGAAACTTCCGGATGCCCTTCCAGCCGACTTCCAATGACACATTTGGGGCTCGACCTCTGGACCAAAAGATCGCTAGGCCAAGCACTTAACCACTGTGCCACGGATACAAGCAATTAAGGAAACAATACAAGTTAGGTCAATCGCGATAGAAGTATTGCAAGGCGAGATTGGGTGTCCAGCCTTGCTTCCCTTTTAGTCACATTGTCTTGCACCGCGATGACAACAAATAAATTAAAAATAGTTAAATATTATTTTGAATATTCAATCTTTGTGTACTTTTTTTAAGAAGCTCGTACTTTCTATTTCCGTATACCTTAGCAGATCTGACAACAACATATCACGCGAATTTGCTGAACCCCAAAATACAGGGTGGTTGGATAGTCTCTCCATATTTATAGAAGCCTTAAAAGCAAAGAAATATATATACTAATAAATCAAAGCAAATTTCATATTATTCCATGAATCATGCCATTTTCTTCTTCAAAAAATTACAATTCAATGTGTGCACCATCTTTATGAATACACTGTCTAAGTCTTATCGATACCTGTTCCGTTGCTGATCTTAAGAATTCAGGAGGAACATTTTCAATGACTTCACGGATCCTGTTCTCTAGCTCGTCAATGGTCCTCGGTGAAGTTTTGTAGACTTCCTCTTTGGCCCATTCCCACAAAAAGAAATCACATGGCGTGAAATCCGGACTTCGCGCTGGCCAATCTGTTGGTCCACGTCGACCCATCCAACGCCCTGGGAAGTGGTCGTCGAGCCAAGCTCTCAGTGTAACTGCATAATGTGGAGGAGCACCGTCTTGCATAAAAATTAATTCGTTGGCTTCTTCCCATTCAGTAATTGTTGGCCAAACGAAATTCTCCAACATGTGCAAGTATCGCTGACTATTCATTGTATCACGAATGATGTATGGCCCAAGAATCCTTGTTGAAGACTAGCCGCACCAAACAGTTACTGTCGGCCTGTTCTGACATCTTTTCGTAATTTCCTTTGGATCACTCTCACACCAATAGTGACAATGTGCCTGTTGACAAAACCACCCACACGAAACACGGCTTCATCTGTCCAGAGAATCTTCGAACTCAGCTCAGGGCAATCTTCAAACCATGCCAGCATCGTTTCACAGAACTCCACCCGTCTGTCACAGTCTTCCGGAAACAGTTGCTGGACATAATGAGGCTTCCACGGGCGGTATTGTAAATCCTCATGAAGAACATTCAGGATAGTGTGACGGCATATCCCACTTTCACGGGCAGCTTGCCTTGTTGACTTGGAAGGGCTCCTGTCAAACATCTCCCTCACCAGTGCCACATCCGCATCTGACTTTGTCGAAGGTCTTCCAGATCTGGCGGAATCAAGAACGCTGCCAGTTATCATCAGTTTGCGGTAGCAGTTCTTAATTGTCTTAGGGTCAAGATTTGAATGTCTTCCATGTTGGGATCTCCACCATCGTTGAACTTGTACAACAGACTGTCAAACCTCGTATCTAGCGGCAATTCTTGCTCTGTCTTCAATGCTTAAAGTAGGCGACATTTCGTAAGTAAAATCAACAATGTTGTGATCAAATTGCATGTAGTGAATTAATATAACGGATAACTTTCGCGGACAGAGGGGTGATCATTACTCACATTCTAATTGACTGAACAGTTTCATGATTTGTCATAAGAAATGGCAGGTCTCATGCAATCTTAAAATATGAAGTTTCAATCAAACGACCATATACTTCCGAAAATATAGCTAAGTAGAATCAGGGAGCGACTTTGCAACCACCCTGTATGTAGCAGTTAATTTCCTTGACACATTAGCTCTTGCTAAGGTGGTCTCCGTGGCACAGTGGTTAAGTGTTTGGCCTAGGGATCTTTCGGTCCAGAGGTCGAGCCCTGAAAGTGTCATTAGAAGTCGTCAGGAAGGGCATTCGGACTAAAAGCACACAGCTCTCTTGATTAAAATCTGACTGTGTCAGCACCGTCGAAGCCCCCAGCATGGGGGAGCAGTGACGTCAAAGCTTCACTATGTAGAATCCCTACGTAAATGCTGAAATCGGTGCAATCAACCGCTCAGGTTATGGGAGAAGAGATTTGTGACAGTAGAGATTTGGAGGAAACCTCCAATGTCGTAAATATTTGGTCTCATGTGGCTCGGTCATCAATGGAGATGAGGAATATGAGATGAGGTTGGAGAAGTTGATGGAAATGAGTTTGCGAATGATTGAGATGCAGACACTGTAACCTCTGGAAAATGGAGCTTTGTAAATGGCACTCAATCGTTGAAATCGCCATAGGCAGGAAAAGAAGTGAAATCTATAAAGCAGATTTATCGAAACTGGATAACTATTCTCAGATGTCATTTATGCGAAAGGGCGAAGCAGCACTGGTTGTCTGTAGACAATGCTTTAATTGGTAATTCTAATAACTACTGCAGTTTTGACGATGTTTTTTTAATTTTGTATGCTCCCAGTGTTTGATGCGTTAAAGTCTCTCTTAATCGATATCGCGAATTCTTCAATTGAGGACTTATGTCGTTCTGTCACTCGTTGATAGCTCAGTTGGTAAAGCGTTGGCCTAGAATGCCGGAGGTCGGTGGTTCAAATCCACCAAGACGCGCAGCTATTTTCCGTTGAATTAATTAATGATTCCTGACCATGTCAGTCATGATCCAGTTGTTTTGCATGTTCTGCATCACTCACTCACTCACTCCACGGTTTTCCGTCTTCTTTTCCTCGTGTTGCAAGGGTTGGACGTCCGCAAATGTCGATTTGGCTTGATGGCATTTCTCCACACCGTCCGATCCGAAGGGTCGACGGAGGATAGATTCCATTTTCGAAGATCTTCTTTGATGTTGTCAAGCCAACGTTTCTTTGGTCGGCCTCGTGGATTCTTTCCTGAGAGTTCGATGGTCTGAACTTTCTTAGGCCAGTCGGCTTCATCCATGCGTTGTACATGTCCATACCAACGTAGCCTTCTCCAGCGCACACTATCTTCAAGTCGATGAATACCAAGCATAGACCTTAGCTCATCCATAGGAACTCGATCAGATAGGCGCTTGGAGCAGATCCACCGCACCATTGCGTTGTCATTACGGCACAATCGGTTTTGCTCCTCGATGTTGATTGGCCATGTCTCGGTTGCATACAACAGAACACGTAGACATGACCTCGGCTGCTGAAGGGGATGTCTCTGTTCGTAAGTATGGGAATGAGCTCACGAAAGTTCTTCCATGCCAGCTGAATTCTCAGTCCAGCAGCCTCACTGCAGCCACCTGATTGTCTTAACATATCACCTAGGTAACAAAATGCAGGCACAACTTCATAATCAGCATCACTAATACGAAGCTTGCTAGCGGTCGGTTTAGGAGCTTGTGCAGCAACACCACGGCGCTTTTTACAAGAAAAGCTAAGATCTGTCTTCAAAGAACCTTTAACTCCAGAGCATTTATGATGTATCCATCTCTTGCATCGTGCGCAGTAGATTGAATTACTACCAACCCCACGATGGCATACACCACATGGAAATTTGCCAGATTCTTTCAGCACTCGGTTTTCGGAACTCGTGCTATGCAGGATCTTCGATTTCTTTACGTTGACACGTAGTCCATACGACTCTAGACCACCTTTCCAGTGGGCAACTTTCTGTTCTAGCTCAGCCAGATTGTCGGCAGCAATGACCAGGTCATCCGCGTAGAGCATTTCCCAGGGGCATCCTGTACGAAAATCACGTGAGAGCGCCTCCATAACAATAACAAATAACAAAGGGCTCAAAACGGATCCTTGATGGACTCCAACGGTAACATTAAACTCAGGACTACATTTCCCATTTATACGGACACTCGATCTAGGAAACTCATACATGGACTGAACAACTCTGATTACCCACTCTTCAATACCGATTCTCCTCATTGACCACCATAACACTTTGCGAGGCACTCGATCAAAGGCCTTTTCAAGGTCGACAAAGAGGAAAAATAATTCCTTCCGCTTACAGAGAAACTTTTCTTGCAGCTGCCTTAGGACAAAAATAGCATCAGTGGTACCACGTCCAGGCATAAAACCAAATTGCATGGAGTCTATATCAGCCTGCTCTCTGATAATAGGCTCAAACACCCTCTCAATGACTTTGAGGACTTGATCTTGTAACTTAAGACCTCTGTAGTTGTCTCTTGTCAAGAGCATCACCCTTTCCTTTATAGCAGTTGACCAAGAAAGATAAATTCCAATCTTCAGGTACCCGACCTTCTCTGATAATGGCATTCGCAAGCTCAGCTATCCATTCAACTGCATGATCACCACCTGGTCTGATCATCTCAACAACTATCCCTGAAGGACCAGCTGCTTTTCCATTCCTCATGTGCTTTAGTGCTTCTTCAATCTTTGTTTTATCTATATACAAAGGAGGACCAACCTTCAAATCCACTTCACGCAAGGTACCCGGGTTCCAGGGGAACTCCGTGTTGAGCAGTCTGTCATAATGACTGACCCAGGCACACATCTTGTCCGCGTCAGAGAAAGCAATGGTGTTGTCATCACATCTAATGCACTTCTCACCGACAACGTCCATATTTTCGCTCTTCATCTTACGTGCAAGCCGAAAAACTTGATTCCTTTTATTGGCATAGTTAAGGTCACTGAACCTTTCCTTCTGAGCTTTCGTTTTAGCGAAGTATATCGTTGATTTTGCAGCGAGTTTAGCCGCAACATACGCTTCTTTACTTCCACCTTTTTTCCATTCTTTCCAAAGTTTACGTTTCTTAGTAACCGCAGCATTTACCTCATCATTCCACCACCAGGTTTCTTTTCGCTTCACAGGACCGCCCTTCGTATAACCACAAACATCCTCACACGCCTTCCTTAGACCCGATCGCAAAGCAGTCCATAGATCACCAACTTGATCACATTTACCAGCTCGTAGGAATTCATTAGAAACACTTTCTTCAAATGCAGCGCGATTCGCAGGAGACTTAAGTTTCCATAACCGTGATGTTCATATCGCACACCATTAATTTGTGTTGAGAAACGCATTCTTCACCTCCAATGACTTTTGCATTTCTTACTAACTTCATATTAGATTTCCTGACCAGTATATAATCAACCTGTATAGATGAAGGGCCAGACTTGTAGGTTATTAACCGCGAATCTGCCTTCTCAAAGAAAGTATTGGTCACAGACAGATCAAGAGCAACACACAGGTCCAACAGACGGGTACCTTCACTATTTCTAGTGCCTAAACCATGATCACCATGAACACCCACGAAACCATCTGTAGAGTTACCTACGTGGCCATTGAAGTCCCCTCCAACTATAAGAAATTCGTTGTCCGGAACAGCAGCAAGGTTACTAATGAGTGCATCATAAGACGCATCCTTTTTCTTCTTGTGTCCTTCCAACTTGAGAAGTGTAAACGCTGATCACATTCATGATTTCGCGTTGGTTTGAAATCCTTAACCAAATAATCCGGTTAGAAATGCGCATAACAGAAATGACTTTGTCAACCCATTCTTCAGCAATAAAAATACCCACACCACTGAAACCGTCATCTCCTCCTTGCCAGAATAGTTTGTACTTGCTGGCTTTTCCCGTAATCATTCTCGCTGAACCTCCTCTCCATCGGGTTTCCTGCACACAGCAGAAACTAATGCATCTTCGCTCTAAAATTTCCACTACCTCATTGGCTCTACCCCTCAGGGTGGCAACATTCAAAGATGCCGCACGTAAATTATTATGGCCATTCAGGCCCACCTTCGCTCCTCTGATCATATGTCGCATCCCAGTCTGAGGCTCCTGGGATGAACCCCTGCTCGCACCTGTCACACCAGTCCGGGGCTGCTGATGCGCCCTCCTGATCATCCTGTGAGGGTCCGGAGGTGGCCCCCTCATATCCATCCTTTCCATAATCGACATTTGCATATTTGATTGAAGCAAGATTTTACAGCTGGATGCCCTTCCTAACGCCAACTCCGATGTTTTACAGCTGTCGGAGAGAAGCTGTCAATGTGGATACCAAATTGCTTTTGATGGCATTTCCTCCATCTGGGTCCCACTACCCATCCCAGGCTTCCTGGGTTAACCGGGTTTGATAACCGCCGCCGAGCACTCGGCGTTGCTCTAGTAAGATTAGTTAAAGCAGGGTCACCACGGGCAGGTTCTAGAGCACCAGACCCCTAATAAAATTGCATGAAATGTTGATTCTTAATTGGCATGCTTCTGCTTATAAAAAGAAAAACATTATATGAAGCATATAGTTTATCTTATATTTGCATAAGATGTGCCTATTTCATATACATAGAGTTCATATACTACCTGGAGTTATTCATATAAACCTATTTTCTAATGCTGATGCATTTACATTACAAGTATTTGGTAGAATGGTCATTTTTAATTCAAGGCAAAATTCATGTACACAGGTAATATTCAATTCAAGTCTGTATTACCCATTATTAAAAAAATACGGGTCAGTGTATCTCTGACCATTTGACTTGCTCCATAATCTTTAATATTGATGTGACAGTTAGTCCTCCTTCAGTCACAGTCCGAAACGTCAAAAAGATCGTCGCAGCGATAGCTCTAAGTCAAGTGGACCAGATGGCATCCCGGTTTCGGTCGTCAAGCATCTCTCACATGAGCTATCTCCACTTTTATCCAAACTGTTCTGTAGATGTGTTTCCACCGGTGAGTTTCCCTCTTGTTGGAAAGTAGCTTCCGTGGTTCCAGTTCCAAAGAAAGGTTCTGACTCATATCTTCCATCTAGTTACCGTCCTATCAGCCTGCTTACAATTGCTGGCAAGATTTTTGAAGCAGTGATTAACCAACATATTGCTAATTCCTTGAAACTTAGAACCTTCTATCAGAAGAACAGTGTGACTTCAAACACTCTCGATCAACTGCAGATCTTCTTTCATATGTCACTGAACATGTGAGTCGTGTCCTTGACAGACAAGGTGAGACGAGATCAGATGCCCTTGATATTTCCAAGGCATTCGATAAAGTCTGGCATCAGGGATTCCTTAGGAAGCTTAAGTCCTATGGAGTTTCGGATCAACTCCACAAACTTCTTGCTTCTTTCTTTAATGACCGGCAGATATCTGTCGTCTTAGATGGCCAAATCTCTGCCACCAAGGTTGTCAATGCAGGAGTTCCTCAAGGGTCAATTTTGGGACCCACTCTTTTTCTTTTGTTCATCAACGACCTCCCAGACTGCCTAGTGAGTAAATTGGTGATGTATGCAGATGACGCGGCACTCTTCAAGTCCAATGAGCAACGTCAGCGGTTGTGTGCCGTTCTTAATGAAGACTTCACGCATGGTCTCTGAATGGGGCGCGAAATGGCTTGTTTCCTTCAACTCATCAAAAACTACACTCACGACTTAAATGAGATGATGATGATCATAGCATTAAGATGTCAGATCATAGGATCAGAGAACAAGATTGCATCTCCTTCCTTGGATCTCCTTCCTTAAAATATTGCAATTTGTTAGTTTTTCATTGAGTAGTCCCAGCTTTATTCACGGCCCATGACTGTGCTAGGGGTGAAAATCCTGTAAAAAATAAAATTTGGAATTTAAACACCACTTAAAGGAGTTTGCGCCGAAAGTACTTTTGTATGATTCTTGATTGATTTAGGAACAATTAATATCCATTGGAATCTCGATTGACTTTACAGTGCGGTCGATCGTAAAAGCTAGTAAAACGGTTATTTAAGAGAAAAGCGGACGTTCACGGCTTCATAGTGCGAACCGAAAACGGTAGAGGTTTCGGTACTATAAGCTTGCTAATGCGTTCATGTAGGGCAATGCGCTCCTTTCATATCTCCAATACTTCTAACGTGTTCGCCCGCCTTATCACTTTTCTCGAAACGTGTAGGAATTACTTAACTTTCTCGAATTATTGCTGCGAAATGGTTCAATTTTCTTGCTCACTGTGGCTTGTAATCAGTCGAGTTGCACTTTGAAAAAAGCTTGACAGAAAGATTAGTCATTGAGATGATCGGTGCATAATTGTTAAAGTTCATTAGCACAAATGTACAGAAGTTTCATGCAACTTTTGTTGGTTCTGCCGAAGATACAATGCCTACCTAAAAACTCGATGGAAATCAAATGAGTTGGATGTAGATTGTAGATAACATGAACTAATGCAAGGCATTTCTCAGTAAGCGCAACATAATATTTACTTGATACAAGGAACTCACGCGAAAGTAAGACGTACTTAGTTTTCTGAATGTGTCCAACTGCATATAATAAGATGAAATATGATTGGTCGTATTGCACTCAGAATACTAAACATCCTGCAACATAACGTGACGGTCAAACGATTATGCAACGTTGAAAAAGTTGGATAACTTCTTTAATGTGGACTTTATTCTGGATTTGTAATGGTAGCAGGCTTGTATTGAAAATTGCTCCGACGGTGTTATTTCGAATGATAAAATGCATTTTATTTCTATTTTTTTAGGAATTTCTCCTAATCTCAGCTGGTGGGAGAATGGAATACATTTAGCAGTATGCGTAGAAGTAGTTGATAGTAAAGTATTTATAGTCTTGTTTATTTCTTTGTTTCTTTATACCTGTCTATGGCCACTCTATGTAGTAGAATAACTTCTTTAAATGTGGATGAGAGTTAAATACAGATGACGGATTTTCTCAGGGCCAGGGCCTAAGGGGATTCTTCACCGAATTCGGGGAATATTTACAGAAAATGTAATTCAAGCTTTATTTATCAACACTATGGTGGCATTAGCTGGCTGAATAATTGAAATGTCATTCAAACTCCAAGTAATCTTTTGCTAAATGGTAATTATATGAATTCGTCATTACCAAACTGCTGCTAAAAAAATCACAATAATGTTAGGAAAGCCTATTTCAGGTGTGGTTTATGCGACGGTGCAATTAAGGTTTGTGATCGAAGCCCCAAATAATCAAAATGATATATCAGTTGTTGTCTTTCGACATTTAAATGCTTGATTTTGTGTTAAAGTGAAATTCGAATACACATAAATACACATTTTACACCATGAAAATTGCGACGTAGCCAATATGCACACGTGTCCTCGTAGTAATCTCCATAAATTTTATATTCTTTCAAAGACCGCTGAAGCACATGCGACAAACTTCCGAATTTAAATCTAACCGAATTTTGCCCAAGATTGACGATATGAGAAGTCAGGCTTGACACTGACCTGGAAAGATTCCAAAATGTCAACAAAACGTGTGAAACAAAATAAGTAGGATGATTGTCTTGTTTACTTTCTCTCTGATGTTTAATCTCTCGGGACAGGAGAATTTGCTGTGTTCTATGCTCACTGTCCAAAGAACAACATTTTTGAAATCTCTCTGCATGTTATTCTGTTTTCTCAACGCAATGTTCACTGCTTCATTTGAGCCAGTTGTGAAATTCTTATAAATTCTTTTATCAATTCACCAACGCAGTAGCGAGACAGCCATCACATGAAGGAATCGTGTCAAGGGTTGCGTGTTTGAATTGTTGAGTTTCAACATTGAACACTTAGCAGTTTCTGGCGCAGCTGCCGTTACTGTCTCTGAAAAGGTCAATATAATCTTCTGTCGTGAGATGTACTATGTTAATCAACTTCCAAGATCAATTTATAGCGCAACTGAGGACAAGACGTAGTTGGGCAAACACCAAAGAATTGTTCCTGAAAACAAAAGGTCAATTTACTACCAACAAAGGATGTTCCTGCTCCGAATCGCTTGATCTGACTTGGAGAAAAGAGGGCATTTATCTCTATTTAAAATCAAGTGAGGAGATTAGGATTTTCGAAGAATTATTATCTCTCGAATCTTGTAGTCTGATCACAGAAGCTATATGAAATGAAGGAAATGCATGCTCTTTGATGTAGCTCTATTTATTAACTTTAATATTAGATATCGTTCTTCTACCAACATACACTGCTGCTTTAGTGAATGACAAACAGATTTCATGATTTCTCCAGCAATTTAGAAATATGATTTGATTTTCATGGTTTTCATCTTTTTTCATCGTGCAAGCGGTGATTGTTGCATAAGATTCAAAGTATAGAAATGAGGACAACAGAATAGACAGCTATTTCAGTTTGTTGATGATTATTTCGTTTTGTTCAAGTCTGAAAAAAATCAGAAGTGAGGTTTGCATCCTAGGAATTGCGCTATTCATGAAATGCTGCTGATAATAGCAATGTTTGATTTTGATTACAGAGCTGTCAATCTTCCGCCAATTTGGCGGAAATTCGCCAAAAAGGGTTCTGAAAAGTCGACTCATAAATCGACAAAAATACAAAGAAAAATTTAGGGTTAGGGGTTGGTGGGGTGGTTGTTGCCTATAACTGCAAGCAAATTCAGGTATTTTTTGTGTACATTTTTGTATTTGATATACAGAATTTTTGTCTTTTGTTACTAATATCATGGACATCCATATATTGAACTTTGCTAAATGTTATTTACAAATTGTTGATTATTGTTGATAAACTGTTGCTTTGTTTTACTCGCAATTCTATTCAGGCCTACGTTGAAGTGATAAATTGTTGCTTTTTTTGTTAATTTTTTAATAATGGATTTGTATGTTTACAAATTGTTCTTATCATAGAGTTAGAGTTCTAATTATAATTGACCAAAGATGGGGACAAAAAGGAATACAATCTTTCGTTACCGGAGGTTCATTATTCAATTTTCCGCGATGTAGGCAAAAATATAGCTCTCCCTCAATTTAGACGATTTTTTTATATTTTATAAGATAAAGTTCCCCGACGCGTTTCGTCACGGTGGACAGAATCAAGGGGATGTCCTCCCTTGATACCCCTTGATACTGTCCACCGTGGCGAAACGCGTCGGGGAACTTTATCTTATAAAAAATCGTCTAAATTGAGGGAGAGCTATATATTTTTTCTTAAATCTCGGAAAATTGACAAAAAGAAATATTTTTTCTTAGTTTACACGAATGCATGTACTGTCACTGATACAGCGATGTTCACGGATATGAGTAGGTCGGCATGAATGGTGTATTATATGGATATATGGATCCGTATTATGTGGAACCCAGTTAGTGTTGGAGAATTGATTTAAGACTGTTCTGGGGACATGTTAGACCCTCAAGACTTAGAATTTAGCTGACCATTCGACTTTTCGATGTTATGAAAAATATCCACCAAAATGACTTTCTTCTGTTGGCAGCTCTGGATTGATTGCAAATTGTGAATCATTCTTTCCATCCTTCATATAGAATAGCAGGATAACAGAACGTTTAAGACATGAAAAATGCGTACATTGAGTACAGAGCATGTACAGAGGTGGCATAAGTAGAGGTGATGACAAATTTACAGAAGAAATTTATGAGATTCATGAGTAAACTGGAAAGAGGATTTTGACTTGCAATTAGCAAGTTAGTGAAATTTCGACGAGCATCCATCAAACATCACTTTGAACACACATGGCAAATCGCCTAAGTTAGTGTGCCAGCAATGATTTATAAATGCTGCTTTTTGCAAACACAATGTAGTAGAATATTTTTAATGGTGATTTTAACTTATCTGGAAAGAGAGGACATTTTCATTAATGTACACTGATGATAGAGCTATGATATGTGCGAATTTTTCAATACATTCAGCCATCATTTAAAATGTCATGTCATTTAATGCATCAGTTTATTCAATGCGAAGAGATCGGTTGATATATCCGCATTTAGATGTAATAAATCAGTTTGTTTTGGACTTAATAGTTTTATTGGTTATATACAGTGCATCTTCGATTATCCGGATGGTCAAAACCCAATTATCCGGTCAGTCAAAGATCCCATCCCATGTTAGCAAAAGCTTTTGGGCTTAGGTCAAAGACATTTGATTTTATACCAAGATCCCCGTAGAAAATGATCTACATATATCTATATAATCTGTATGTATATATCCATCCTGCATATCTACCTAGAAAGTAATACTTGATACATTTGATTCCGATTCTTCGACTGTTAAATAAAATTATGATCATCAATTATACATGTTTGCTATATATTCACTGTCGTTGCTATTTAAGCACATAAATGTGTTCTATCGGATAACATGATAAAGCAAACTATGCGGAGACTTATTGCAATTGACTAAATATATTTGAAAAGTACTAGGTATTGATATCAATGAATGTAAATACCTGATCGTCTTTCATGCAAAACATTTGAAGCCAATGAAAGGAGAATGTTCGATGTTACATTGAAGGTCATTCGACTAATTTCTCCTGCTAACTTCTTGTTGTAATGTTGTGTTACGAAGTTTGATGTCAATAAGCTGTTTTAGATATATAGCATTCAGTGCAAGTATCAAATTTCAAGAGAACAAACTTTCGAATTCTCGCATAGAATCCAGGTTTCTGCGAAGAAAATTTCGGTATGAATTATGAATTTGCACGATAACATTGCTACAATTTCAGTCTTGTTAGGAAAGTCAACGATGAGATGAAGTGAAGTGCGTACAAATTGAACACGATGGACGATGATCATGAGCTGAAGCGAAAGAGCTCGCGCTCATGCGTTTGCCTCAATTATTCTCTAACATTTCGAAATATCGACTGAGTGCATGAAATGCTCTTTTAATCACGGATCATTTCTCCTGTGAATTTCGTGATTACGGGAATCTAAATTACTCGGTGAATCTCGTCGAATATTCAAAGTTCTCAGTTTGCTCTCACTTACCATTTCCTCATTTCCCAATCGCTTGTTTACTGTGGTTCGATTTGAGCCCCTTTCCTCCGGATCTTTTATCCATGTCATTGGCCACTAAGCCACAGAACCACTGAATGATGGTAATTTTCTTCAATGAATGTTAGAAGGTGAAGCCGATCCTTTGTAAAATAGTGTTTCGCATTGCTTGAGTGATATTGAGCTCTTGTATCATCACAATTGAAATGAGAAGTTGATAAACATGTAAATTCATCATTTAGCTATCTGAAGATCCAACATTTGCACAATCTTTAGCGGACCAAAATTTGTTGAAGAGACCTTGGTTAATGATTTCCTTTAAGTTGATGTTGGGAAACCAAGTAGACTAGACAAGATGGTAATAATTTTTTTTATATGCTTTATTAATTTCGGATGATGACCTAGGGGAGAATTCAAGAATTTAGCGGACCACCTGGCACCGTTCAAACTATCCTCAAAAAATGTGCTCTGTACGAGTAATTAGATGGATTATCTTTTCTTTCGGTTGCTTTGCCACATTAGGGTTCACGATGGCAAAGATATTTCCATTGTCGAATCACCTTCGCGAAATTTCCATGGTGCACGACTGAACGCATCATTAAATTAAATTAATGAGTGCGGTTGATCTACCTCTACGCAAATCACCCCTATAATTATTAAATTGTTCTGGGTTCCGTACGAGGAGCTTTTTCAGACGTGTTACTTTTTATTGTTTAGAACTGTGGTCTCCATGGCATTGTGGTTGAGTGCTTTGCCTACCGATCTTTCGGTCTAGAGGTCGAGCCCCGTAGGTGTCAGTGGAAGTCGGCAGGACTAAAAGGAGCACAGGGCCCCAGATGAAGTTCAACAATGTCCAAGTCCACATTGGGGTAGTGTTAGTGACATTGAAGTTAAGATATAACAATTTCTTTAGAGAATTTCAACTTGGCCTCATTCAAGAATTCATCATCCTGCTTAGATTCCTGCACATCTCTTCCTCATTAATGGTTTCGCATTTCAGAAATGCCTGGATTGATCTCATTGAGGAAGCGAGCTCATCTTGACAAACCCCTGGACTCAGCCCGTATTGTTGGATGTACTCATATCACCGCTCAAACTGCAGTACTGATCGAAACACTTGTCATCTTGGGTGCGGAGGTGCGATGGTGCGCCTGCAACATCTTTTCTACTCAGGTAAGTCGGTCTGAAGTTGTCATATCGATGCCTGTGTGCATAGGACTTCCCAGACAGACCGGTCGTTAATGCTCGAAGGTCGCTACGCGAGGTTTGACTGTATATTCTTTTTATAACCTTTCGTCTGAAGCGCATTATTCACATTATTAAGACTAGTGGCCACAGAATTTTCAGAATATCAACGCTAATGTGAGTCTCAACAATTTGTTCTCTCCCGATTCTCACCGATGTTAAGAAAATCTGGGGATCAATGAATAAGCTTCGCTATAGGCAAATGTTCATTATAAAAAGGCTGGCTGTAGTTCGTTGTATCTTCAAAAAAATTGACATTGGTACTTTGATGATATCTAGTAAGGTAATTAAGAAGACAGTAATTAGATGATAGATCAATAAGTGAGGCCCGATATGAAATCCATGAACTTCTTGTCAGTGGTGATATTCGCTGCGGGAATTTCCGCATTGCGGGAAAAACATGGAAGAAATTAGGGGCTACGGATTTTTTTTTAGTGAATTTGTCACCCTCTTGGCCTCTTCGTAAACTAAAAAAGCGTTTCTGACAAACAAACTCATCCAAGAAATCAACAAATAAACGGAATGTCCCGGTATGTTGCCAAATAGGCTCTCAGAATGAGAGATAAAAAGCGTTCTATTCACTACTTCGTCTATCCGTTTAATCTCTCAAAATTTCTCAAAATCTTTATTATAGGCTGCAATTGTCAGCCTATTTTATGAGTGTGAGTCTCCGCGAGCCTGTAGTCTTTTTTAGCGAAGTCCAAAAGAAACACAAAGCAGTACATACATACATGTGAATGAACCAAAGAAAATATATTTTATCTCAATTGTTCAAACATCATCTTGTGTAGGTATCATCCGATTCAGATTTATCATGCACCAAATAATTATTACATGAAAATTACAGACGTAGTCCAATTATCAAACCAAAAAAATGGATGATGCGTTTCGTTTGGACGTCAGTACCTGTAGCACTGTACACACTTCTCATCTTCTTTGTTCTTTATCATAGGCTGCAAGTGTCAGCCTTTCTTTTCAATCTAACTCCAAGTCTTTGGTAGCCTGGAAATCGTTTTTTCTGACCTCCTGCGTGTCTGTGGGTACTCTTTTGAAGCAATGTACACTTCGATCAGGCCAATAGATGACTTCGATTTCTCTTTTATAATTCCATGTATTGATAGCGTGGCAGTTAGGTGTCACAACCAGTTTGATAGACATGTTTGACGAATGGAAGTTTTGATTTACACGTACGACATCGTAAGATTATCGCGATACTATAAGATTGTCATTTACAAATAGACATAGGCCTACACTGTGAAAGACTCGTAAAGGGCAGTCGGCCTTCAAGTAATTGCGCAATAGGGACTCACGGATACCTAAATACCGTGTTTAAGTATCCGTGTAGGGACTATAAGGGGAAATATTTTCGAATGTCATATCTTCGTAAAAACGTAAAAATATCTTTTTTTTGAATAGCTGCGGGATTCTTTTCGACCTGCGGGAGAAATTCGATTTTGAGCGATATCACCACGACTTATTGTTGCATTCTTGGCTGTTTAAGTGACGTTGCGTGAGTTTTACGTTTTTGACTTTTACTTTGACTTTTCCCTTCTATTGTAGATATTTGTAGACTAGCTTGTAATCTGTCAACGGGTTTCATCGTCAGCCGGCTTCATTTTTGTTCAGTTGAAACAGATTGCGAAACGTCGATTTCATAAACTTATATACTCAGTCTAACACGTAATCCTCAGATCAAGGTGAATTTGAATTTCTAAAAGAAAGTTATACGATATTACCTTTGCTTGACATTGACACAAAACTGTCGTGATTGCTAGCGTAAAAATAATACCTGATTTTATAAATAGAAACTTACACATATAGAACTTACACTAGATTATTGGCTTCTTAAATTGCTTCAATTAGTACTGAAATGATTTTTTATGATTGTAGAAATGCAGCAAAATTATAAGTGAAAACGGAATAAGTAATGTGCTTTTTTGTTTCTTTTAATCCGTCTGAGTTGTTTTGGTGACCATTCAAAAATGAAAGTGAATAATACAGACAACTAACTCGCAGTTTTCTAAAATAATCATCTTGTGTTCACAGACACATGTGTTTATCGCTTCTTTTCGATCTTGCAATTGAGACGATGTTACCTAGGATACCGTCGGTGAACTGAATATGCTCAACAAGAGTGGAATGAGTACATTTCCATCATAATTATATTTTCTCAGACGACGTTCCTTCACGATTTTTGGAGATATATCATCATCCATACAGAGCAGAGACATCGGATGCTGCCAATTTTCAGGAAGTCGCTGCATCTCAGTTCGGTTGTATCCCATTCATCGGAGACGAGCAGGACGTCAATTATTTAGGTATCATCCGTAGGGTTAGAAAAGAATATCTGTTTTGCAATAATTTCAAAACTCGGCAGAAGACCAATTTTTAGTTATTTGATTTAGTTTGACGTAAATGCATTTTGTGTCTAATATGTCTCCGTGGCACAGTGGTTAAGCGCTCGGCCTAGCAATCCTTCGGTCCGGAGGTCGAGCCCCGAAAGTGTCATTGGAAGTCGTCAGGAAGGGCATCCAGACTAAGGCTCCAGATTGAAGTCTGACTGTGTCAGTACCGTCAAAGCCCACAGTATGGAGAGGCAGTTACGTTAAATCATCATTTTTTTAAAAGAAGACATGCGATATAGGATTTTCTCATGCTGGAAATATTCTCGCCATGGATCTTCTGATCATGGGGTCGAATCCTGAGAGTGTCATTGGAAGTACCGACCGATGCTATTGTCAACTCAAGGGCATGTCAGCACCGCCTAAGCTTCCCTTGATTCTATTCATCTGAAACGCTCCGAATAGATGAATTTCGCGATACAACGTATTGAAAAACCATAGCATAATCAGCTATAATACTCTGATTAAAAAATTCGCTCAGAAATTCAACAGAATGTTATGATGCGGAATGCAACCTACTTTCACCCTCTCGCTGAAATTTCAATGCCACTTTTTTCACTTTTCTAATTCAAGCGGTCAAATGCGGTCACTTCCATTGTTTCATATTTCTACCACTGTGCCGATGCTGAAGGAAGAACAATAGCCCAATTGTTGAAAGGCACGCTTTCACTCTTTCTAACAATATATCAGAACTTCGCAACAACAGGCAAACGTGCAATTATGTATTTCAGTGTATCAACACCAGCGATCTTTGTTGTCATCCTTCGATGGATTTTTTGAATAGTTCCGCCTCAACGCTATGGATTGGTCGCATTGAAATAGTAAATGATGTTAGCCACGATAGTGCACTGGTTCTGCTCTTCTATCGTTGTGGCAATCTCACAGTGAGAACTCTTTACAATGACAACAGTCCATTTCAAGGGTAGTGGCCGTCATACTTTCATCCTTTTTGAAAATTGCCTTAACTTTCATACTTCCATCTTTGGTGATTTTTGACTTTTTCATATTTTTTCAAAATAAGGATTTCAGTTTTTCAATCAATTGATTCGGCGAATGATTGTTAAAAATTTGCGGTCATGATAATGCTACGAAATAGCGCAGCACCAGCACACCACTGATTTGCAATTGTCCAGTCGGTGCTATAGATATTCAATACGTTGAACTCCTTCTGTGCATTCTTTTAGATCGTTTCACGATCGTTTCATGACATGTAATTTCTTATCAATTGTCTTTAGGTATCAGATAAAGCCTCTATACTAGCAGAAGAGATTGCGGGATTTCTAGGCCTTATAGTTGGCTGGAAAACACGGTACTTGTATTTCATATTATCGTTCTACAAACTAAAGTGACTACTAGATTTAAGTATGCCGTAAGTTCTGATGCCTATTTCGACATTATCCTTTTTAAAATCATATGATACTTTTTTCACACTTTTTCTCGATTGCCGCTGCGAAGGCATTTGTACCTCCAGAGGCGACCTGCCTCGAACCCATGACCTTGCATCCCCACATCATCAGTGTGATTGCTTTAACAACTGGGCTATCCCACCACCTGATTGATTACTGATCTCCAACGTAATTTACAGAAAATTCAATTAATGTTGCATGGCATCTTCTTGCAAGTGACAATATCATAATTTGTTAATTTAGTTACAATGTCTTCATCTCCAGACATGCGTTATCCTGGCGAAAATGATCTGATCGCGTAAGTTCTTACTTCCCAGGCACAAAATTCATTATTTCTAATGACGAGCGAAATCCTTCGCATCCTCCATAATAGTTGATTATCAACTCGTTTGATACAAGTCCGACGTCGCCTCTACTCCCTAAACATACTTGTCCCACGTTGATGAGCGCAAATCATCTTTCTCTGCGTTGAGTAAGCTCGTTCCGCATTAGAGTATATTAAGACAGAAGAGGATGACTTGGTTAGATCAATCCATTTGGACTCTAGTTCTGAACGCATGAACGGTAACAAGGTCATGTGGGTCGAGTGAAACCTGCTTTGATAAGATAGTAAGGAATTTGAACTGTTTATACTGTTGGTTATGATAACAAAGATAACTTTTAATCGGTATCGAATTTCTGTAGCTACTCGCGATAGCGGAATAGTTTCTCATTCGATAGCTATTTACGCAAGTAGTGCATGATTGCTTCATTATAGCGTTCCACGATGAAGATATCTGAAATGCCCGATCATGCAACGGTGAGGGCCATTTAAATCTTTTAGTCTGGGAGTCATTGACACTTTCTTCCTAAATTCGCGCACAATGGGCTTAATAGCATGGATTTGTAGATCTTGAAATTTCATGTTTTGATTTCATTTTGGCGATTTTACTCATTTTGTAGAGGCTCTCAGACATCAAATACTGAATCATGTGACTCACTTCAACTTCTATATCGAAGTTGATGTTCTGAACTCAATCATGCTTCAAATTTCATGGCATTCTGATAAATAGTTTCTTTTCTGCAAAAGAAAATGTACGAAAATTGCCAAGTGTTTCACAATCCATAGATATTTCTTGAATTTTACGATTGGATTCCAATGGGAATCCTTTAACCTTACACATAACCGAAAGCGAATGGGTCTAACACTTTGAATTTGATTTTTGTATTCAGCGTTTCAAGATCTACAAATCCATGCTATTAATCCATCTGTGCGCGGATTTAGGAAGAAAGTGTCAGCAGCTCCCGGACTACAAGGAGTAGCAATCTCATGCACGAGTTGCGTAGAGATTCCGATGATAGCAATAGAAAAAACCTCTCCCGAGTGAAAATTACTACCGATGTATGACTGTATAAAATTCAATAAAATATAATTGTGCCGACGTTTCGCGTCCAGACGCTTAGTCGTGGCAGAACTAGCACAGATAATGAAAGAGTGATTTACAAAACTCTAATTCTCGTTGCAACAGTCTCGTGACGCCTGTTCATCAAAGGTTGATGGTAATTAATTAAACGAGCTTCCACCAAACTTGCCTCAACCAAATCACGCACACGCTTTAAAATTTCTACATTAAAATCGTCAATGCTATTGACATTGCTACAAATATTTCTATGATCGCTTAAAGCGCTCGAATTGTTTTTATATTTAATACTGCTTTTGTGTTCGTTATATCTTAAATGAAATGGACGAGCAGTTTTTCCGATATATTGGCCATTACAAAATTTGCAAGTGAATTGATAAATTACACAAGTCACATCACAGACATAATAAGAAGGCAATTTGTCACATAGGTCACAATTATTGTGCTTATAGATCGGTCTATGACTGAACACATTACGGAGCTTTTTATTACCGGTACTAACAAAATTGATATCTAATTTGTACTTGCGAATACTGTAGTTTATTTTTCTTATAAGACTATCACTAACAAAAGGAAGTTTTAGAGTACACTTATTGGATATTCCGTCTTTTTTGTATTTCTTTTTTATATTTCTTTTTTATTTGATTTTTCTGAGCCATTTTTTATGTCTTGTTGAGAGTAACCGTTACGCAATAAATTATCTTCGCACTTGCTTATTAAATTGCAGTGGTACTCATTCGGTAGAAGATTGCTGTTCCTTAATTCAAGGTCTTTGAATTTTTGATTTAGGAAATTGGTTTTTACTGAATTAGGAAGCCAACTGTCTTTTTTTAAAGTGTTACCAGAGGCTAGCTCTTTTGTATATTTTTGGTGAACTACCTTGCAATTATCAACCCAAATACTCAAGTCAAGAAAGTTGAGAACACCATTTTTTGGATCTTCGAGAGTGAATTTAATATTGTTGTTAATAGAGTTGAAGACTTCAAGTATCTCACTGAAGATGTTATCGTTTCTCTTTATAGGCCCAATGATACAATCATCAATGTATCTTTTGTAAATGATTTTAGAAAAATTGATGTTTGATTTTAATTTAGAAATGGCCTTTTCTTCAATGTAGTTCAAAAAAATTATAGAGAAAGGAGGCGCATAGTGCGATCCCATGGGGACTCCTTTTATTTGTAAATAGATTTTCTCATTAAAAGTGATTTCATAATTATATGAAATAAATTTTAGCATGGTCATAAATTCGTCCAAACTAATGTTGAAGTTATTAATAGCGTTCCAGTGCTTTTTTGAAAAATTCTCTATCATCTCCAAAGCAGTGTCAATAGGAACGCTGGGATACAAATTGACAACGTCTAAGGAAATGAACACAGAATCACTACACAAATTATCAAATTTTCGCCTGCTTATTTCTTTAATAAATTCTAAAGAACTCGAGAGGTGCGCAGGCACCATACTGACAAGTTGGTTTAGTATTCTGCCGCAAAACCAATCAATCTTGTTAGTTGGGTTATTGATAACCGAGGCAATAGGCCGTAGAGGATATTGATTATTTTCATCTTTTGTTTTGTGATCTTTGATAAGAGTATAAAATTGAGACGGCTGTGATCCGGAAACAAGCATACGTTTCAAATTTGAATCGATTACTTTATCTTTTAGTATGTTATTTACAATCTTGTTAGCTTGCTTTTCCAAACTGCATTTCTTACTTTTATTCAGAGGCTTATATGTCGTGCTGTCGTTTAACATATCATTATTTCGACGTACGATATCAGTAATTTTTGTCACACAAAGTCGATTGCTTTTATCTGTTGGCACGACAGTAAGATCATTAGTTTTCAGAAGATGTTTACCGCTTTTTATACTTTTGTTAATCTCAAAGTACGACTGTTTATTTTTAACATGCTGCATTTCCGATTTAACAGCTTTCTTTATTTCTTCTTTAAAAAGGAGCAAATTTAATTCTTTTTCTTCTGACGTACTGCTAGGAAGTTTAACAGCGTTCTTATAGAATGGTATTTTTAAACTATTATCAGGTGCAGAACTATTGTCAGACTCAACATTACATTGATAATCCCAACGAAGACTATAAGTCATTTTATCAAGAGCAAGCTCAACATCATTCATAAACTCAGAGTTTAAGTTTGGTGGAACCCGGAAATTAGGACCTTTCTTGAGTAAATCAATCAAAGGATCAGGTAAAGAAATGTCGGTCTCATTACTATAGAGATTACAACAAGATGCGTAGAGTTGCGTAGAGAGTTTTATTTGTCGACGTGCTATGATGATCAAGGACAGATTGTGACAATTGTGTTAAGATTGTGTTAATTGCAATTTAGCTGAATCAATCATGTAAATATCTAGTCTCAGATCTAATCTTTACTAAAGCGGGACAAGATCAGTTATAATTGCCATAGAACTTGCAGAGATTATGCATTGTGGCAAATATTATCTCCCGTGTGCGGACCAGTAATCTGAGGATATCTGCAATACATGAAAGGAGACAAATAAAGCAATTTATTCTACATAGATGTTATACATAGATGTTATACATAGATGTTGACATGTAGAGAGCATAATTTGATGATACACATCATACAGTGAATTCATTTTAGTTTGCTCGTGAAGCAGAATTTTGATCAGATGCTCGAAAGCGATCCCTCATCAGTTTGGCCTCTGCATGCATACTTACCTGTCAAGGTCTGTAAGACAGAATGCGAGTGCTCTTGTTTTTGATGGATTTGGCTTGTGATTTTGTAGAAATTATTAAGTTAGGCTATTCACTTGTTTCGTAATGATTGTTTCTGCTGTAATCCTCAAAACAATTTCAAGTAATTTTTTGGCCATACCGTTCGGATTGATGAAGCAATCATTTGTTTTACGCTGTCGCTTTCATGTAGAATGTAATGTCGGGTAAAAGAATTCTAGCTGCATGTTGCACATACCTATAGAGCTATTAGACAGAAAATGATCAATTTCGAGTATTCAATATTTCAGTTGACTTTGCCCTGACGCATGGTTCTCCTTCAACCAACCCGTAACTTTATGCATATGCTATTTGTAGTTTCTGATCTTTGAATCTAAGAATACAATTGCACGGTCCTATTTCTCTATTTTTCCCGACGCACCACTGATGACCGCGTCATCCAAAACAGTATTTTTGTGACCACGAAAAGTAAAGTAAAACTTCGCTATCCAAATGATTTTATAATCATCGAAAACACAATGGTGAATGAATGTCATTCCTTGTGTTCTTCATTATGTCACAGGTCAGATCATCAGAGGTATTCGTTTTGCAAATTAGGAAACTGTTTAAAGTGTGGGATGATAATGATGATCTGCTCTGTGTCCTGTTTTTCCTGATAAGGCTAAAAATTCGCTTTTCAGTTGCATTGATGCGACAATAAATGACACAGTCACAAGTACTACTAGTACGATTTCTAGAAAAACTATCATGGAGTTGCCGGGTTTGTTGATATGTTAACACGGATAACGTGCTTTTTGCGAGCTTTTTTCATTTTGCGCGTGCAACTATCACTGAATAAATTAACTTTGAAGGCCCGTTCAGACAGCACGGTTGCCGTGCTCTTAAATGGATCTAAACCTATTTCAACTGTGGGGTTTTTTCATTCCATAAAAAAAATTTGCTTCTGATTGCAAAATGAATAATACCATCGCATTCTCCATACAATTTCAATTTAAATGTAGTCAGTTTCGGTAATTTTGGTCGAGTATTGAGAAAACTAGATCAAAGAAATCATTTGATAACAAACCTCATACTTTAAGTGTGTGGGGCGGCATTTAACAGACGCTTATTATCAAAGTCATTATTTATGATTGTACTCGATCTACCGAATCCATAGAAGTGGATAATGGTACTCTAGAATGGAAGTTTGATATCTTGCCTATGTACAATGATGGCACATGGAAAATCTATGGTTTGTGGATCAGATTCGATTTAAAACATTGTATCATAGTCAAACTATTTGCCAAGTTGGTTGTGGAAGTTGTTGACACCTAATTACAGGATTTTCATGAAGAGAATTGCAAGTGAGATGGCGGCATTGTTTCATGTGAAATAGCCTACTATTCCATGGATTAATTTGTAGCAGTCACTGACAACTAATTCCCAATTTTTCAATTTTGGAATGTGAATTAAAAATTGTTTCACAAAGTCATAATTGAAAGTGGTCGGTGTGCTGTTTGTAAGAACATCTGAAGAATTCACAGATAGAAAGTCTAATTGTTGGATAATTTCTTCATCAAGCGGCAAAGAAACCTGGCGCTTTTCTGGAATAGACACATTGAAAGTTTCTTTACCGACAATCATTTCTCAAATAAATGAAATGTTGCTGGAACTTCTCAATTAATCATTGAATGACACATGTGATATTTTGGAAGCTGATATTCGAATGCATGTAGAGATTTTGAAAATTATTCAAATTCAGTGAACAAGGGAACCCTTTAAAGTAAAATGAATACTCTAAGATCTCTTGGCCTCTGATTTCAAGCTGGAGCTATTCATGTTCTGTAAATCGACATTACAAGTTGCATAAGAGTCTTATTATACTATTGATAGATTATCGGAGCGATATTTCAAAATGATGAACGCACATAACGTTTAAAAGGATTTTCTTCTTTGTCATCCTGTCGGCGCAGCATTTTGTAAATTCACTATTGCTTTTGAGTACATGATCTTTGGACAAGGGCCAACAATCCAGATGGAGAATTGGCCTGATAAATATAAATGCCAATCAAAAAAACATGGAAGCCAGATCGCAGAAGTTGCATTTTGCCCCAACTAAGTTCCCCCGGAGTGTGACATAATTTTCATGCAATTTCCATTCTAGGACTTTCTATGGTACTGTTAATTTCTATGACCGAATCGATTCATGTGATCTACACTGCAAATAAAGCGCAGCAATATAATGAATCTGATAAGCGAAGGGATTTCTTAGTTTCATAAATTTTAATTATTTATTATCAGAGTTTGTATAATTCACTTTCACAGTTAACAGAATATCGGCATGTGATTGGCTCTTCAATTGCTCGATTACTCATTGAAATGGGCTATTTATCCAGCAATTTTGATAAAATTTATATTTTCTGAGTGCTCGTAACATTGTCATTGTGAATATATAACTTTTCATTTGATATGATATGCTTCTGAGGAGACCGTTTTGCGATGTTCAATCTCCCACTACAGTAGACACACCTCTTTTGAAGTTGACGAGGGGCATTTGCCGTCGATAAGACCGTGTTCTGTCTGAATGACCTACGCTTTCTCTTCAATGATTGAGGGGTTAAACCCGATAAACCGCAAACCGTTCTCTGTCTGAGCGGGCCTTGAGGTCATTATCATTGCGAGTAAAAAATTGTTAAAGCTGTAAAGAGAAATATTTGTACAAGGATACTATTTGAAGCCATTATCGCAAAGTCTTTTTTGTAGAGTATTAAACGATACCAGCTTCCATGTTGGTGTCGCTAGAACACCGCTATCGGATGTCTTGTCGTTATTGGCAAAAAATGTTCAGAGCAAGCGCAACTTAACTGAGACGGCTGAGACAGCTGCAGCCAGCGCTGTGTATGACTGCCGTCCTTTATTGTCATCGCATCACAGCTGACGTCATCACCGAGAATCGTTGTACACGTAGCGAGAGAACTGCGCCTCGAGTTGCAAATCGACGGCGATAAATCAACTTAACTGAAGGTCTGATATCGATACATGTGAACTTAAAAGATTGACCGGAGTACACCTTTAAGTACTGATAACAAGGAAAGCATTAGTGAGGTTTTACGGAGGATCACTCAAAATTTCATGCGGTTTCGCGGAATTCTCGGACTCGTGCATTGTTGAGTGAATGATTAGAAGCGGCGCGGTTTCTACCGGAGTGTGCGTTTGATATTTCTGAAAACATCTCATGTGTAGTTTTCTTCATGAGTTATCTCGATGTCGCCAGACTAAAATGCTGTTTTGTATAATCTCACATTTTTTCGCAGAAGAGGAATCGTTAATTGATGTGTGCCTTCAGAAATGTTCTTATTTGAAGTATTGGAAGCAACTCTGTTGCGCTCTGGTCGGAATCTTTGATTTCGCTTGGATATCACTATTCGCACAGTATTCACAAGAATATGAACAACCACATCACTCAAATACAACGGCGGGATGACACTCGCGATTTCCTCTGCATTGGTCCTAACCGCACGCTGCTTTAAAGACAGCAATGTCAAAATGTAGTTGAGAAAAATGTTAAGCAGGGCTTCACTCCTGAAAATTTACTTATTCTCTATAGAATGTTGCTATAGAGATAAATTTTCTGGAACTTAATTCAGAAAGAATCATGTTAATTAAATTACCCGCAGTTCTCCACGTATCTGTAGATAGACTGTAGAGAGTAGTTGAGGACCATTGCAAATTAGCTCCCAGCTACAAATGTTATCCTCGTTAAAACTTGCTCTCCTTCAATTTCTAACAATTACAAATCCTGTTATAACGGAAAATGGCATTACCTGAGATTTCATTAATAATTCTTGCATTTTCGATGTTTGCCAACTACACGAGGCTCTGATTAATGCCGCACCATCGTTTTGTGGCACCCTTCTCCTGCAGGTGCATCGGCCATATTAATCACCAGACCTGACAAGTTCATTTGATTTAGAGGAGGTTTGTACATTATGTATACTTACATTGTACTGTTCTTTTTGCATGATGTGATAAGGTCTCCATGCGTACTATTCTAAACTACGTATGCAAAAGGATGCAAAGAGTGTTCAAATGCTCAATTTGATGTAAAATTTGTTGTTTATAATGTAGTTGCAAGTCTTTGGCTGGAGATTCTGAGAAGGATAATAAGTGGAAGATATCTCACGGATGGTTAGAGAAGGAATTTAGTGACTATGTTTTGTCTCCAATAACAAACTTGATAGATGCTCAAACAGTTGAATTTTATTTCCCAATGGGTGTCTATGTGTTCCGATTAATCTATTTTTGCGCTTAAATTGATGATTTACAGCTCATTAGGGGACATTAAAGGTTCAATTCGTAGACTTGTTTTGAGTGCATTTACAAACAGAGGAACGGAGAAGGGGAATATTTGAAGACGAAATCAAAGGATCCGGCAATTTGTGTTATGCTTTAAGACACGAGGGAATTGCATCAGGTAATTGGTTTGCGACAAGATAGAATACATTCGGTACGAATTGTCCATCTGTCTACTGTACAGATGTTGCTGATGATGCTCGCAATGTTCGCGAAGTGTCAAAACTATCGATTCTTATGTAGAGAGGTTCGAGATCACCCTAAGCAGCAGGGTCAGAGATGTCACTAGGGATTCCAAAATGAAGGTCTCAATCCCGGGATCCCGGGATGATATCTCTTGATTAGACCTGTGATTAAGTCGAATCGTAGACATGTATTTCATATGTATCATGCATCATGTATATATCATATGTAGCATAGCTGTATGCAAATAGAACAATTAAATATTGAGTTGCATCCTGAGATGAAAAATGGGAATATACCTGAATAGCTGCCACATCCAATATCAGGAATCATCAGCGGACCTAGTTCACACCTCTCGACACAACTCACAATTTTGAAAGAAGCAAAAATAAGCAATTTTCTGCGACCGTGTTGTAATAAGCAGAAAATTTCTTATTTTTGCTTCTTTCAAAATGATTGAATCCCGACCGATGGCAACTAAAAATCAAATTCAAACAACTCACAATGTAAAGTGGAAATTTTAGTAGAAATAGAAAAATTAAATATTAAGTTGCATCCTGATGGATTATGTGATTGAAGAATCTTATCTACCGCTTGTCAAGCTAATGCTGTGAATAATGAAATCTTGATTACAAACCTTAAATAAGCATATATGTCATCGCGTTCATCCGTTCATGTTATTATTTCTGATATTTGTGATTAGGCATATTTATATGTTGCAGAAATTAACTGACGGAAGTTTTGAAAAATTACATCGATGAAAAGATGATTATTTATATTCTTGTCCACTCCTTCCAGCGAACCTGAACATATTTTCATTATCTTTCATCTCATGCCATCTTTGTAAATAAGCTACTGTCATTCACTGCATTACTTGTTGTACTTATTTTCATATTTTGAAAAATTTACGTTTCTGATTTCTGTGGTGAAATTAGACGAACTTTTCGAGGTTGGTCTATCCTCGGAAGAAGTTTTTATTATAGGGGAATAATGAGCCAAAAACTGCGGTCAAGGGATCAATTTGCGTCGTGAAGATCTCAATCCCATGGATTAGCTCGCTTCTGTTCATCCTTAAATTGGTCATATTTCGACAGGCAAATGATAAGCTCGAATTTAATGCTCGACCTCTGATCAAATAGCCTCTCCAGTCGATCATTGGAAACATTGACAATTACATTATAGTGTGCGCCTATATCTGTTGCGTGTGGATTTGTTGTAGTTCTATTTCCGACAAGTTTTCTTGCTTAAGACGGAATGCTGCTATCTTGTTAAAATCTCAATCCCGGAATTTGAATCCTTAGGTGTTGTCTGTTCCGGACCAGAATTTTTGGGTCATTATCGGACCAGGTTCGATCACAGCGACCCAACAGGCGTAGTACAGACTCGATTGGAAATGTTCGGTTTCTCATGATTCTTTTGCGATAGTTGCCTGAATTTCACGTAATTACCTGTATCCTTCTCTCTCTACAATTTCTTTCTCAATAGGAAGCTGATATCTAAATATTCTCATTGTTAATTTCTATGATTCTGAATTTTAAAGCATTTCTTTTATGCACCGTTTTGTGCTGTTTTGTGCAGTTTTGTTGCGGATGCTTGGAAGATGTCAAAGATATAGATACACAGAAATGAGAGTGCTGTTTCTTGTCATTCATCGGCTCAGGTGCTTTTCATTTTGTAGAAAAAGCTGACACGCTGACGGATGAGTTGGGTTATTTAAAAGTGAAAAATATATTTCACTATATTTAAGAAGCAGGAAACAATCTAACGGAAGATTTTATTTTCCACTTCATGATGTAACTAGACAAAATTGATATTTCTGGAGATTACAATGAGCATGTACGTAGCTCTCATGTCTTCCATTGATAGTGGATGAAGAGCTCATTTGTCTTCCATTGATCGGCAGTAATGTGCTGTCTGATTAATCCTGTGGATGCCACTCCTTTGTACAGGTGTGAAAGCAGTAATCTTTCATAAAGCAGGCCTGTGATTACTCCTCAAATTCCTCAGATTCCTCAAATATTTTTTGCTCCTCAAATCCTCAAAAATTCCTCAAATATACGGTGGGAACGCACCACCTGTCCTCTTAAGGACAAACCTTAAGTCTTATTAACTATAAGTTTATTAAAATTATGAAACATGTAGACATCGTTATGGGAATGTCCCAGCTTCAATAGGTTAACTAAGGGAAATTCCTCAAATGTGACACATTTCAGACTAAATGTAAGATATTGTATTGTTTTTTGGCGAATGGCGATGATATGTAAACTTCCAATCAAGAAGCTGACATAGAATCATGTAACACGTATCCTACATCCTGACTCCTGAGCTTGAACAATTATGATTTATAACGTGTTCTTATTTCACGTCGTTTTCATTTCTGGAAGTTACATGGCTGCAGATGTTTGGGTTAGTCTGAAGTTGTTGTCTGTCGAACTCCTTAGTGCAACACTTTCACGTATTTAATGAGTGAAGCACTGCGATCAACCTACAGAAATTGTTTATTTGAACACTGCAATCAATTTTTGCTTCCAACATCACAATATTGTGGAGAATTCCAACAATAAAATGCTTATTCAATTATTTTCATTGTTTATCTTGACCTGTTTCACAGCTTTCATTATGTTTCTGCGACTATATGGTTGCCAAATGTATGCCTGTGCTTCTTAAAGAACTTTAGGATATCGATCTTCTATATCCATTTTGTGATAACGCATAGGTGGCCTAGGCCACTTGGATTTCAATGCTCTTATCAACTGAAGCTTTTGCTTTACTCATTCTCTTCCATTATATTTCCGCTGAATATGAACACATCCGATGGGGTAAAGCGGATGGTCTCTAAATGTACTGTCTATATGCCTTCTGGTCACTAGTGTGTGGGAGTTGGAAGCTTATGAGGCTGTGCTATCCTATGAGTCTGCAGCTACGTTTTCCAGGGTTTGCAGACCGACATCTGAACACAGGATGTTGTGAAAGTAATGCACAAATCGTTTATCGTTGTATGCGAACTTCGATTAATGAAGACATTCAAACCACATATTACTGGGTTGGTAGATTTTCAACCTGGGTCTAATGCAAGATGTGGATGTCAATATCTCAGCAGAACTTCATGCGAATAGAGATGATAATCTTTCACTCTTTGCCTAGATGATACCAACGACTTAGCTGGCAAGCCTGTTCCTAACAGTTGATTTGTGTCGTCTGAGAGAATTCGTGTTCATTTGAATGTAGATTGAAGCGATATGATCAAAGCGCTGACAGGTAAACAAGAGCCACCAAAACTTATGCAGTAAAAAATAATATTAATATATTAGCGTGTAATGTGGCGTATCCTTCATAATACTGAATTTTTTTGAAAGCCACAAGCAATGCATTCCGTCAACGATTTCGATATTTTTATAGTTATGGGTTACTCTCCTCCCAAAATTTGTCTAACATCTGTGAAAATTAATCGTCAGGCCCCAGATGCCTGTATTTAGGATATTTCCTACATTCAAAAAGTTGTAGTATACAATTCTGACAAGCATAATTGAATTGGCGTGAAGCACAACGATGTCAGCAGCCTGATCTGACATCCTCTGTTCGACACATTCCAAGCAGATAGTACTTGAGGTCAACAAATTATATTCGTAACAACGCGGGAAGTGATTATGACCAGGCCATTATCCCTTTGTAATATACACAACTTCAAACAGTGTGGTGTGGTCAACCCTGGGGTCATCTTCTTGGACCTTCATGACTTGAAGTTTGGCCCAAAATCCATGCGAAAATTTTTAGCTTTTACCATATTAGGCTCCGTTCCATTCCTCAAATATTTCAAGGAAAATCCTCAATTTTTCTCATAGGCTAATCACAAGCCTGATATAGTGAAAAAAATTACAAAAGTGAAGAAAAAACCTTCAACTAGCAAAATTGCGTCATGATGGCATGAATGTTAATTATTTCTGTTTTCTTTTATCTTTTGAGAAGTAGGTCCTCGGAAACTTTTGGAATATACTACGCGCAACATGTAGTAGCCGAGGATGATATACGTGTATACTCAAGCCAATACTCGCGGACAAATGCGGCAGGGCAAGCAGGGACTATTTTGCCATTATGCTCAAGGAACTTGAAAAGCGTCACAAAGTACACCGACAAGCTGCCGGGATCTTCCAATTGTCAGCCACTCGAAGCTGCCATCGTTAAAGTGTTTTCATGACGACGCATGCCCACGGCATTGTCCAAGTCCGCTTTAATTGTTTGTCACATTATAGTGTCACATTTCTGTGGTCATTATATAGTGTCACCATTCTATGGTCTCATGGGTGAAAAACTTGCTAGCAAGTTGCAGCCGCTCTCCGTCAGACGGGATGTTGCTTCACTCAGTCTCTTCTACAGGTACTATTTCGGTAGAAGCAGCTCTGCAGTAAATGAGTGCGTACCCAAACTTAAGATCTTCTCCAGAAGCACACGCAGAGCTAATGCACTCACATGCTATAATGTGAGCTTAGAACGCGCACGTACTGTGAGTCGCTCGAAAAGCTTTTTTGTTCGCACGGCACAGCTTTGGAATCAGCTTCCCCAGACCACTTTCCCTGACCAATACAATCTTGATACTTTCAAGAGGCGTGCGAATAGGTTTCTGATGGGGGCAGCTTAATCAGATTATAAGATCTGTTTTTTTTCTTTTATTTATTTAAAGTAATACAATTTATTAGTTTTTCATTGAGTAACCCCTAGCTTCGTTCATGGCTCATAGCTGTGCTAGGGGTGAAAATTCAGTAAAAAAAAATTATAGAGTATCGGATTTCTATGGTCATTGTAGAGTGTCGGATTTCTGTGGTCATTATATAGTGTCACCTTTCTATGGTCATTATAGAGTGTCAGATTTCTATGGTCATTGTAGAGTGTCAGATTTCTATAGTCATTATAGAGTGTCAGATTTCTATGGTCATTATAGAGTGTTGGATTTCTATGGTCATTACAGAGTGTCAGATTTCTATGGTCATTATAGAGTGTCGGATTTCTATGGTCATTATAGACTGTCGGATTTCTATGGTCATTATATAGTGTCGGATTTCTATGGTCATTGTAGAGTGTCAGATTTCAATGGTCATTATAGAGTGTCAGATTTCTGTGGTCATTATAGAGTGTCAGATTTCTGTGGTCATTATAGAGTGTCAGATTTCTATGGTCATTATAGAGTGTTGGATTTCTATGGTCATTACAGAGTGTCAGATTTCTATGGTCATTATAGAGTGTCAGATTTCTATGGTCATTGTAGAGTGTCGGATTTCTATGGTCATTGTAGAGTGTCAGATTTCTATGGTCATTATAGAGTGTCGGATTTCTATGGTCATTATAGAGTGTCGGATTTCTATGGTCATTACAGAGTGTCAGATTTCTATGGTGATTATAGATTGTCGGATTTCTATGGTCATTGTAGAGTGTTGGATTTCTATGGTCATTATAGAGTGTCAGATTTCTGTGGTCATTATAGAGTGTATGATTTCTATGGTCATTATATAGTGTCAGATTTCTATGGTCATTATAGAGTGTCAGATTTCTATGGTCATTATAGAGTGTCAGATTTCTATGGTCATTATAGAGTGTCGGATTTCTATGGTCATTACAGAGTGTCAGATTTCTATGGTCATTATAGAGTGTCAGATTTCTATGGTCATTATAGAGTGTCGGATTTCTATGGTCATTATAGAGTGTCAGATTTCTATGGTGATTATAGATTGTCAGATTTCTATGGTCATTATAGAGTGTCGGATTTCTATGGTACAAACGCTCACAGCTCGATTGAATCATGTCAAACAAGTTTCCATTTCTTCCCTTGAGGATCTTGTCATTTCAAAGTTATTATTTTAGATAAAGGAACTTTCAATTGAATTCAGCATATTGATTGAGATGATATCTTGTTTGAATTTCTCCCGTCTTCAGTGATACGGAATTTTCACAGCTTTTGCTTTGTACATCATGACGTTTTGATGTGCATGAGTTTAATGTAGGATGTTTTCATAAGGATATGGAAATTTGATCTCACTTTGGATTTGATGAAGGCAATTCACACTTTCAGTGTCACAATCCTTGAGAGTCTTCATAATTTCAATCACATCATTTTAAACATCATTGTTCTTCTGCAGCTGTGAAGAGTGCAAAGCAGACTTCTTGACTGAATCCTGATACCTCCCCTTCTAGTAAAGAACATGTGTCAGAGTTTATTAGGGATTTCAACAACATCAAAACTTTCATTATACTCATGAATGTGAATTACTAAATCAATGATGGAATTTGAGAAGAGCTCAAGTTGAAGTGAACGGAGATTCATGCGATCGTTAGAGAATGAAATGATTTTCTCCTAAGGGCTGACTCAGATGAATGATAAGGTTACACTGTATCTTGTAATGAGGTTTATCAAATCTCAACGGACATAACCACCACGAGGCATGTTTCGGCCTGTTGGGCCTCCGGCCACCGCATCATCTACTGAGAGCGTGAATTCTGCAATCACTTAATGCCGCGCTTCACACCGGCGCTGCTCGCTACATGTTTTAAAAGTAACATGTCTCGTGGTGGTTACCAATTGCCAGGTTACTTGTTCAAATGTATCTTGTTACAGGTTGAAGTGTTCTCCTTGGTCTCTTGTCTCAGCGATTAATTATATGGACCGTCGATCAGGGAGTTCAAATTAACGACTTCTAAGCGTTTTATTTTGTAAGCAGCCAAAAGGCAAAAAGCAGCAATTATAAGTTGGCACTGATGCACTAATTTAGACGGCATGTCAGTAGTGTTTAATGTAAACTAGCAAAACTCACTAATTGCAAACCTCAGATTTACACAGATCATAATTGCATCTTTAAATATGGAGCTGTGCTGATGCTGAGAAATGGGAACTTGGCTTGAATGAAATGACAGCTATTCATTTCTGTTCCCATTTTGTTTCAAATGAAGATACACTTTGCTTTCAGAAAGAAGCACTTTCTTATTATTGCTTGTGCCTAGCTGAGATGAAATGTCAGTGGTGTGTTTAACGTAGTCCTTGATGAATATCGTTTGAAATTAACTTAATGCGCAAATTCCGCTTCTCAAATATACGATTATAAAGCTTGAAATATAATTAATCACGGCTGCAAATTATTTAGCAATAATTTAAAGAGTAATCATTTATATAAAACAATGCTGCTATCGCGATTAATTCCTTTTAAGGTATTTTAAAAGCAGAGCCTATGAATCTCGGAGAAGAGGTGTTGCAGACGCAGAGCCTATATCTTATGAAGAATGCATGTGTGAAAGCCTGTCAGCATGCCATCGACGAGAACCTTCGCTCAGCCAGAGAGATTGATAATGATCAGATGTGAAGCAATGGCAGTTATGAATCATATTTTATTTGTGCCCGATGACTTACTTCTGTGGTGCTCGACTGCATAGATTTTCACCCACGGTTCAATGATTTGTTGTTGAAATTTCATATTTTTGTTCTCCTGTTTTAAATTCTTTTGTTTATGTAATTGACAAGTTGTCCTTTAAAAGTACACAAGTGGCATGCTTTTGATTAGAAGAGAATAAACATCAGTAAAGAGACAAATAATTAAAATTACTTAAACAAATTAATTTTATAGATTTGAGTTTCAAATACGGTAAATTTTGTTACCATTGTAATTGTCTTGATCACGTGGTTCGGATGTAGATCGTTTGATGATTTATTATTTACAGAAATTGATTACTATCTCTTGTTGCTCACATGTCAAGCGCTGACTACACATTGTATGCGCCACATTGCCTAATGAAGTTAATTCAAGAAAGTTGCTAACCCAATGCACGGAAATCCCTGCCATTAAAAACTGATTTCTATCGAATCTAGTGATCAAGTCGACGAATTGAAGACGAATCTGCACAGCTTGAGGACAGGCCTCCAGACATGGTGGGATTAAGAGATACAATTAGAGCAACTTACTGAGTTGAGTTTTCGTGGTTACTGTCGACAATCAGAGAATTTGTTCAATTAGAAATTTTTCACTCACTTGTCTATCAAGCCTCGATGTTGAGATTAATCTGCAGCTTGCAAACCTAAGCTTGCTCCGTGTTCTTGTCATTTCTATATCAACCGAAGCGGGAATTTTTTGATTGATTTATCTTCTCCACGGATTACAAAGTGTAAGAAGGAATAAGTTTGATAGCTGAATAAAACGCTAAGTTTTACGTCGTCCTATTTGTCTTGCAGAGGCTGGAGACAGTTAGTTATTTGATAAGGAAATGACTTTATAGACAGATTCCTGCTAGCTTTGTGAAGTTTTAGGTTTGTATTGGATGTCTGTGATATAAAGTCCCTTGAATAGTGATACTAACGATTGAATAGAACTCGCACTTAACAGAGCAGAGAACAAAAACAACTAACTACTGCGAAATTATTTTTCTTGCTCGGTTTAATGCCGATTTTCAGTTTTTTGATATATTTCAATGTGATCTCCGTGGCACAGTGGTTAAGTGCTTGGCCTAGCGATCTTTCGGTCTAGAGGTCGAGCCCCGAAATTGTCATCGGAAGCAGTCAGGAATGGCATCCGGACTAAAATATCAGAGATCTCCAGATCAAAGTCTGACTATGTCAGCACCGTCCAAGCCCCCGGGTAGGGGGGAGTAATGACGTTTGACCATCATTTTTTTCATAGAATTTTTCTTAGTTGCGGTTTAAGGCTTTATGAGTAGCAACACGAAATGATACAGGACTTGTAGGATGAGATTTTTATAATACTTTTGATGCACAAGTAAAAGGCACATTGCATGAGCCCTTATGATATCTTTCTCTATTTTGTCATCAATTGAAACAAGATCCTTGCGAGATGACATAGAGGTGTAAGAAGTCATGAAATACTTATCACTTGATGGTTGCTTAGACAGTATGCATCTTTCGTCATTTAGCGGAAATCCTCCAAACAAATTCCGCCAATAAAAATGTCTATTTTGAATGCAAAAGTACTGTTAGTCACGTACATGGATGTTCATGGACGAGAAATGATTATGGATCATATGTATGCTTATTGTAACATCTGTCGGTGCAGTGTTTTTGTGGTGAAGTTTTCTCTCTGCGCGCAGGAGACTTGGGTTCTAACAGAGGTTGGGACAAAACTAGGACTTTTGAATATGTCATCTCTCGTGTTGCATTTGTTGCTTATCAGTCTGCACTAAAGAATTAGTGGGATAAATGGAGCTCGGCACGAGAAAGATACTAGTCCTAATTTTCAAACTTATGTTAAGCGACGAAGCTAGTAAAAAAATCTGCTGTTGCGTTTATATTGATTTCGCATTACTGAATCTTTCATTGATATAGCTATGAACGTGTTTTTCATTTTGTTTTCATACATGTGCATTTACATCGAGACAAACTAATTCGTGCTCCATAATAATGTAAGAAACAAGACAGCATTGTTCCGCGGGCAATGCAGAGAAGGTAATACAGAGAAGTAGATTGCCAATGTAAAAGATAGGAATACAATCACTCGGAAATTCCAGCATCATCCTCATTTCCGCGGCCGCTTGTTTCCATGTTTATCTTTACCCACGAGTACAATTATCTGATGGCGGATCAGTACAAAGCATCAGTTTGTTTTAATGAATGAATGAATTAATTTTGGAAGTTGAACATCCAGATATTAGATGCGTATTACTTGGAAATACACTACAACATATTTCAATGATGATTCACTGTCATAAGTTCTCTATTTTCTTTCATAGAACGAAGTAGCTGCTGCATTGGCTGAAAGTAACATCCCAGTGTTCGCATGGAAAGGTGAAACGGAGTCAGACTTCTGGTGGTGTATCGACAAAGTGATCAATTGTGAAGGTTGGGTTCCCAACTTGGTGAGTGGAAGTTTCATGGAATTGATTGGTAAGACATCCGATCATGCTGGAAGCGCTTTCTTTTACGCGCAGAATTGTAGCAAGAATAGTATTTACATTCATATAAAAAGTGAAAGAACATATTTCCGTGTAGTTCACGCATAATCTTAGCGGCCAAGTGCAGAGGGCATGAACATCAACCCGAACATAACTCTGCCGGAATATTTGACCTTTATAATCAACCCAAGCGTTATCCAAACTTGCTCAATTTACAATTCTCTATGAATATGCAGAGATTGAGAACATGTAACTAAATGGACTACTTGTCTTAACATGCAATGAGTAGCGACTGCGTGAATCGCCTCTTTAGCGCGTGCGACATTAAGTGGTTGCAGTGTGATATCCATACTCCTTGTGTCTGCGTTAAAGCGGTGCCTTCCTAGCTAATTCACGCTCTCAACAGAAGGTCCGGTGGCCTTGTGGCTAGAGAGTGCGCTTGCACGTCCTCTGTCTCCAACGTCGCTGGTTCGAACCTAACCGCGACCTATGAGACCCAAGTCGTGATGGGTCATCCAACAACGTGATGGGTCATCCTATCAATAATTGATAGATTTATCTAATTTCAACAGATGTAACCATCACGACTTCACTAGATATGTTTCAGCCTGCAAATTATTGTCAGGTTACTTGTCATAACAATGAACTGTGCCTATATATAGGGCAATGTGTGTATAGGCAGTATGCTGAAACAGAGCATGTACAGATACTAAATCTTAAAGACTCTTAACTTGTGATTTAAGATTCAATAACATGAATATCGTGATTTAGGCTTCATCAGCTAATTCTTAAATCACAACAACAGGTACACACAGTGTTTCCCCCAATTAGTCATAAGAAAGGACAGGACTACATACGTCAAATCATTCAACCACACTAATCAAAGAAGCCTCATGTTCCCTACTTCTTTGTTGCCTAGAATAAGATCTAAGTGCTCCAATTATATTGTTTATGTACTGTTAAATTCAAGATAAAAAAGGTGAAACATATTCAACCAATATTTTAGGCTATTGCATGTGTGCTACCAACACGTTGTTCCATCTCACTTAGATCATGAACACCGAAACACATGAGAAGTTAGTTGTAGACAGAAGTTGTCGCAAAGTCTGAAAATTCAGCACAAAATTTTCTTGCTCATTTCGAACCCACCGAATTCGGATCGGTTTGCACGTCTCTATTTTGTAGTAGAATTGCCCCTAACAATTGAAACAGATGTTCTTTCCACTCACCATTCCACTGACGGCTCTGCTGTTGAGTGGTGGTGACCAATTAAAAGCCAGGAAGTGATGCGTTCTCGGGATTTAGACTTGCCTACCAACGAACTGAGTTATGCACGATTAGGCCTTGCCTTAACTACTATCAGCTAACTTTCACTTATTCATGTGCACATTTACAATGCATTTCGAATTTTGCATCATCAAAGTGAGTGTGCATTGAGACTTCAGCCTTCCTGGTACTTCGTTCACTTGCTTGCTCGAGTTGATCACTTCACATTGAATGTACACCGAAATGTACAAGGCTCCAGTATCAGATGTTTCATTCTAAGTAAGACTGCAGGAAATTCGTTGCAGCTAATTGGAATGGACAAGTCACAATGTTATGCCATTCATTAATTTTGTTTTAATTGAGGCAAGCTTTCTTGCTTTTAAACATTAAAATTGTTTGGAACCTCCTTATTATGATGTTGTTGTTTCATTAAACTCCAACTCAGTGTGAACCGGGCATGGCCGAACCATAGATTTTTAAGCTTGTTTTCTTTGATGCCCTTTTGAACTTGACATTTCTATTACACTGCGTTAATGCACTGCAACATGCAATGTTTCGGTTTGCAATCATGTCCATCATGACGAACGCCAATATCTATTTATATTGTTGGTTAGGACATGAGCTTCCCTGACTCACACGGATTCGTTTCTCCCTCAGAATGATTCTATCAGTGGGTTTAAAGCCCAACGCGTTGACATATATTGGCGATATTGACATCCACAGCTTTTTGTTGGCGTGGTGTTATTAACATTGTAGCAATAACATGAAGAATCATAACTGCGGTTTGAAAAGTTGGTACGGGCTTGCATTACATGAATTATGAATGCATGCGTTTCTTACATTCGTCAAAAATTGCACTTATTTGGTGGCTGTATATACTGGATGGATTCCGGTCTTGGTTAGACTAGAGGTGACAGGATTCTGTCTGACTCTTTGTTTGCAATGGCAGCAAGTGATAGAGATTGATAAGGAGATTATTTGTCTCCCTGTGGCTAACGTGATTGTCTAAGCACGCGCAATACATGAAGTAACCTGTTTAGAGAACACACGAGCTTCAGTTGTCACATTGAAGACTGAGCATCTTTCAAGTGAGAAGTACCCATCTTTGACTCAATTTTCCTCCGTGATAAATTCATCAAATGGAAATATTATTCACACCGTTCGACAGCTCTCGATCTAAATTTATTGATTGTGTACGTTTAAGACGGGCTAGTGATTAAATATCACTTTAAACACACTACTGCCAAATCGCCTAAGTTAGTTCGCCTGCGATGATTAATAAATGCTGCTTTAGTAGTGTGTTTAAATTGATATTTAATGAATGCCCGTCGAAATTTCACTAACTTGCTAATTGCAAATCTCAAATTTACCCGGGTATGGCTGCAACTTTAAATAGGGAGCTGTGTCGATGTTGAGAGATGTTAACTAGGCCTGCCGATGATTCCTGATGTTGGATGAAATAGCAGCTATTCATGCCTGTTTCCATTTTTCATCTGAGGATGCAACTCAATATTTAATTATTTTATTTACTTTGTGCTTCTGTGGTCCCCGTGGCACAGTGGTTAAGTGCTTGGCCTAGCGATCTTTTGGTCCAGAGGTCGAGCCCCCAAGGTGTCATTGGAAGTCGGCAGAAAGGGCATCCGGACTAAAAGTACTGCAACGCTCCATAAGTTTGACTGTGTCAGCACAGTTCAAGTCCCAAGTGTGGGGAGTAGTGACGTAAAAGCTTCATTTTATCATTCATTTTTTTGCACGTTTAATGTGCTGTCAATCTTCTGGTTCGTCAGATTCTAGAATTGAGTTTTCATTATGTTCAATGGAAAATTGATGTCCCTGCCCTTCATGTCTAGTTCTGGCCATGACCATCAGTATATGGAATACTCATACACCTTGATTCTGAACAGGTTCCCACTCCGCATGTACGTTGAAGTGCATGTAAGTCTGTTACATCGAGACAGTATTTGGTAATCTGAGAAATGGCGCTGTTGTCAAAGTACCTATTGAGTTTTTGTTCTCTATGAATACCGACGACGTAGAGGTGAAGCTTTATATGAATAGTGACACGGATACTCTCTCAGGTCTATCGACAAGGGAAACTGAATGAAGTTAGAACGAATTTAAAAAGCGCTTCATTTTCCTATCTAAGTGAAGAGAACTCTCCGCTGACTTTGATATACTCCGAAATATCGTTTTCATTAGTAAGAAGTTAAGACTTCGGAATGCGTAGAGGCACGTGGATTTGCATTTTCTGTCGATGTTAGACTTTCACAGTCAACGAATTTGATGATAAGGTGGAGCAAAGTAGATCTTATGCGACGTCTCGGAAAGGGAAGAATCAGATAAAGTGATCCGTCTGGAGTTATAGACACACAGCAGGTTTTGATGAGAAACCAAGCTTGTCGACTGAGTTGTGGAGAGATTAACTATTTGATCTATTCATGGTGTACTCTAACATATGAATGCAACTCCAAATGAAAGGGAAAAGTGGAAGTAGATAGCTTATATTGGATTTAATATTAACTTGATCAAACACGTGAGAATTTGGTGAAAGATATTTTGTGACGTTCATCTGCCATTAGGTGCATAGTGAATGGCTGCCAACAATGTTAGGCCTATCAGATGATGTAGAATGTAAATCATGCATATACAATCAGAGATTCATCGCTTTTTTGTTGACCTTACAACTAAAGTGAGCTGCACATGACGAGGGTAGTTGATGTGCAGGATGACTTAACAGGAGACGTGGTAGTTGGCATGGATGACGTGCAGAGCTGGAACCGGTCCGTTTTTTTGCGGTTGGGGCCCGTATACTCTCGGCCCGGGCCTGGTAAGTAAAATTAATCATTTTCTGCACTTGAATGACAAATTAGTGATTGAATGACTGCTTGCATTATGTTTAGTCTGTTGGTTCAGTTGATTTTGTTGTAGAGTAAGAAGGTGGAAAGCGAGAAATATTACCTATATGTACCATTTCTTCCAATGTTGTATCTTATTTGATTTCCGATCTTATTTAAAGTAAAGTATAATTTGAAATACAATATGTACTTTACTTTAAATAAAATCGCAAATCAAATGAGATGCAACATTGGAAGAGATGGTACATAAAGGTAATATTTCTCGCTTTCCACCTTCTTACTCTACAACAAAATCAACTGAACCAACAGACTAAACATAATAATATTGTATTACAGTATTATGATATTGTACTATAATAATAATATAATAATAACAGCATGATAGTGTTAAGCAGTAGAAAAGGACCAAAGAAGAAGCAGAAAAAAGCAGAAAGGACCAGAGACACATATATTCATATCTTTTTATTACCAAGAATTACGTTAATTCGTTAATCGTCACATGAATTGATGTAGCGCATTCAATCAATTACGTCAGGCCTAAACTACTAAACTAAGAACTGTTTGGCTAAGAATCATAAAAGCCTATCAGGTGGCTCAGCTACAGCAAAAATGCGACGGAGGTGCATTATTAGTTGGGCAATTCCACGCAGTCACGAACGAACTTTGCAGGATTTATTATTACATTTCTGATTGTCATTCCTAACCTATTGAACCGGTGATAATCATACTTTATTTGAATTGGCTGCAATATTCACTGTTTATGAAACGCTAGCCAAACCGATGAAAAAATGTGTATTTGATGGTTTAAAATACAATAGTTTGAGTGGTCACGAACGAACACAGAACGACACGACTTTTTCGAAAAAAATGTAGACGTTAATAACCTCCAAAGCTCTGGATTCTTCATCACGAAATTTGCTCTGGTTGAATAGATTAGTACGCTATTTGATCAACTTAAATGCTGAAAAGAAATCTAGAAACGTTTGATTACTAGCAGTTCATAAGTTTCGAAAAGTGCGGTCACGAACGAACATTTTGTCCAACTTCATCAGAAAACATATTCGAAAAAGAAATCAGTCACAAACGCGCTCCATGCATTCCTTTGTATAAAGATAAAGTTAATAAATCATTTCGGAACATTAGCTTCGTGTCGGGCATCGAATATCTATTGGCATTCGTCGTTTTTTTGGCATGCAAGTTCATTCACGAAAGTTAGTCATACTGGCACAAATTTACAAAGAAACGACTTATGGCTAGGTACAATTTTGACGCACTTCAATGTCCTAGTTGCTTGTAAGTTATTTTCAAAGTTTCCAAGAGAGTGAAGTTTCTTGACTCACGAGTAATTCTATTTTTTAGCAGTCCAGGGATTCCCATGATATTTCAAGACTGATTTAATCGATATGGAGACAGATGTACGTCTTAGGTGGAGAAACACACATCAACCATAATGTAAAGCTCTTTTAGTAGCCTTGGGCTTCCCATGACATGACTGATTAACGGAATGGGAGCAAATGTATGTATTGGGTAAAAGAAATAGGCTATTTTTAGTATCCAGAATTTTCCCATGAACATGGGTATAAGTTGTGCTATTTTTAGTAGTCATGGGCGTCCCATGAATATTTTTGACTGTGAAATATAAAACAATGGAAGATATATTTCAATGTGATTCATGACCGAAAAATGGGCAAGACTCGAGCTGAAATCGCGAAGAAGTATCGTTCCACAAATTCATCATATCTTTCCCGAGAAGTTGACCGGATGAGAGTGAGACGTTCAAATATGACCCAAGAAGAACTCGAACGTGATCGTGAGAAGGCTAAAGTAAGGATGAAAAATCTCCTAGAGAAGAGGAAGTTGAATGATTCCAACACGGTTTTCAAAACAAAAGCGGTCGAATCGAAGGCAAAACAGCGAGTGATCACTGCCACGTTCCCCACGTCACAGGAAAGTCATAGCACAAGCAATTGCTGAAGAATACCAAGTCTGCAGCAGCTCGTCGTTCATTAAAGGGAAGAGAACATCTTTATCAGAAAACCACAAAGACTCCATTGCTGATTTCTACGATCAGGATGAAATATCTCGTGTCTGTCCAGGAACCAAAGACTATGTTACTGTGCGCGAAAAAGGCGAGAAGATGAAGGTTCAAAAGCGTTCGTTGATCTACACAGTTGGAGAGTGTTATCGAATGTTCGTAGAAAAACACGGCAAATTAGTTGGCAAGTCTCTCTTCTATAATGCCCGTCCCAAACACGTCATCCCTATTGGCAAAACTCCACACAACGTTTGCTGCTGTGTGCTTCATGAAAACTTTATGTGCTTGCTAAATGCAGCCTCATCTGCGGGATTGACGACATTACCGTGTTATCATTTGAATTGGATTGTTGACAATGCACTGTGTCCTGATGCTAAGCCAGATTGCCTGAAGAACACATGCGACGAGTGTGCCAATGGTCAACGAATATCGGAGAACGCGATCGACCAGGATGTGGATTTGACTGTTACAGTCAAGAGATGGCAGAAAGGCTTCTCTGGCGAGACTATTGCTTGCCACGACACGATTATGTCAGCAATGGAAGTGAGTGAGGCATTCCAAGCTTTACTTCCACAGTTCCAGCTGCATCATCTACTGAAAAGAAATCAACAAGCCATGTACCGCAAGGACAAAGAGTTGGCATCCTCAGAACGCGTACTGGTTCACTTTGACTTCAGTGAAAATGCAACATGTCCCTTCCAGGATGAGGTTCAGAGCGCCCACAGGTAGCAGAAGCAGTTGTCTTCGTTTGTTGTCTGCGTATTCAAGTTCAACGACTGCCCTAGCTGCCGTGTGATGGTCAGTGACCATCTGGATCACTCAAAACGATCAGTGTCTCATTATCTGCAGACAATCATTGAATCAACTGTCACATCGGAAGTGCAAGAACTGATCTTCTGGAGTGACGGACCTGCATCCCAATTCAAGAACCGGTACACTGCCATGCTGCTGAATCATTTTGCGAGGAAGTATGGGCTGTAGATTAGCTGGAACTTCTTTGCGACGGCTCATGGTAAAGGGTGTGTTGACGGAGTCGGAGGTTCTGCAAAACGGATGGTTTGGGACTGTGTTCGCTCGAGACGTTACCAAGTGCAGAGTGCTCAACAGTTCGTTACCTGCCTCAACGAGTGCAACAGTAAAATTGTAGGCACGGTCGTGTCGTCCGGTGACATTGATTGTACTTATCACCAGTTACAGAATATTATTGAGAACGCGCCAAAGATGACCGGTGTTCAGACGGATCATCAGTGGATAGTCAAAGACAATCAGCAACTAATTCGACGGCCATTCTCAATCGTCTACGCAGATTGTGCTCCTCCATCCATTATCAACGAGGTTCGTGTCGGTGATATGATCATCGCTAGTGTCAGCACAAGTCGTGGCACCACCAAGAACTTCATCGGAATCATCCAATCTCTAGCTGATAATGATTATGAGGTGCAGTTTCTCAAGGAATGCTCGCAATCAATCTACATGATTTCTGATACAAGTGATGTTGCATGGGTACAGAAATCTGACATTCGACCAGTGGAAGTAGATTACACAATAGACAGTCGTGATCGGTATATTTTTCATCTCCTCCGAAGTGACCATGAAACATTTTATATTTTCCTGTTGCATATAGGCCTATTCAATATTTTTTAAGCTCTCATGAATTGATATAGTGTCCTCTTTGTTACCTGAAAGGTGTTTTCATAGCTTATTTCTAGTTCAAGTTTGCGAGATGGGATAATTGTGAAGTTGTGGTCATGTCGCGAACGAAAATAATACCACAGTCACGAGCGAACACTCATCTCTTTTCTTCCGACGGTCGTAAATATTAACCCCTCATAATCAAATTTCAGTCGAAGGTCACGGTAGCCTAGGGCATCATTTACATATGCATAAATTTGTGCTAGATAAAATTGATCTAGTAGAAGATAGAAAAATAGTAGATATCTGGTCACGAACGAACATTTATACTAAGATTCAAACTCGTGTCAAAAAATCGGAAGAAATTATGTCCTTGACAAAAAATATTGTTTGAGCTTCGACAAAGGAGTATCAATAATAATATAACGCAGTATAGACTACTTGGAATTCCATTTCTAACACTGCCTACATTGTTTCAAAAATTCAAAGGGAATGTATTTTTAATATCTTAACAATAGCAAGATATTCCAAAATTGAATTTATTAGTAGAAGAAGTGTGTCTAGGCGATAAATTTTGTGATTCCTAATGAGTTCGGATATCCTTTCAAGAAAACACAAGTCACTGACAGAAAATAATGCGTTTTAAAATTTGCCCTCCGTGTCGTTTTTACCGTGGAATTGCCCAGTTGTTACGCAAATATTGCATGATTGCTTCATTATTTATGAGATTTGACACCAGTAATGTCGTTTTGTCATACTCGTAGATATGCATTCAATGCAAATGGACACCAGTAATGACGGAAGCACACCTGTAATGACGGAAATAGACATCAAAGGTGACTTCATCTGCTAGTTATGAATAGATATCAAAATTCAAAACATCATGCAAAATTGTCAAAGAATACAAAGCAATTATGAATTTCATATGCTACATGAAAGAATCCTATGTTTTTCCACTAACACACTGCATTTCTTTTACCTCTGTTTTCGTTTCATATTCTTGCATATAAAATGTTGAAGTGTCTTTGATGAACCATTTGAGATCGATAGGGGATGGTTTTTTGAAATATTTTCCTTTGATCTGTACGTTGTTTCTTCCTGATCAAAATATTGATAAGTTTCAAGAATCATGTATCAGTGTGTACAAATCTTTAGATATGCCTTTCATAGTGCATTTCTTCTGTACACGAATATTTGGCATTGCGTCAGAAAAATTTGGCATTTGAAATATAGAATTTGATTTGGTGAACAAAGTCTCAAGTCACTGATAAATCAAATGATAGAGTTGTTGTCAATAGATAGGAACAGAATATATTGTACATCGTAACAGCGTGGCCAAGAGATATTGACGACAAAACCATTGAATGCATTTGCTCATTGCTCGAATTAATAATTCTGTAAAGATTGCACAACTTAGGGTGTGAAATGATAGAAAGTTCGATGACACTCATTTTCAAGTGAGAGAGTGCATGAAATATTGGAAATGGATTCTCGTTATGTCATGATTGAAGCGAAAATAGTGGACAATTTCAAAGCATCTGCGCCCAGCTTGTCCTGCGATGGTAATTTTGCATTGCTCAGAAGATAAAAACAATAATGCTGTTGTCTTGGACATTTCAATAAACTATCATCACGTCATCTGATCAACTTCCTACATATTGATTTCCATATTGTGAAAATGTGTTTGGTTTTGTCTTGTGAAAATGAATTTGTTAATCAATTGTTCAAAAATCTACTGTTCTGAATGCGTCAATGAGCTAAGACGGCTGGTTATGAAATGATCCATTGAACTGGAGCCTCAGATCACGGTGTCCGCGCCCCCTGGAAAACCTGGAAAACACCTGGAAATTTTGAGACTAATTAAAACACTAACTGCAAGTTGTTGAAGTCATACTTACTCTATGGTTGAAGTGTTTTCTATTTTTCCAGATTCTACTCTTCATATCTCTCCATATTTATTACAATTATAGCCTTCATTCTCGTACAATTATTTTGTTTTTAGAATATTTCAGTGACTGGAATCTCTTATCATAACGTATACAACATGAATGACACTGAGCTGCGTGGTATGGTTAACTATGAACTGTTGTCGAACTCCTAATCGTTGTACAGTATGGTGAATTAGTAGCTGTGAATTCCATCACAAACGTTTCGCGGTATGGTGAACTAGAAGTTGTAAATTCCCTCACTAACGTCGTGTGGTTTGGAGACTAGAAGCCGTAAACTCCGTTATTAACGTCGTGTAGAATGGCGAACTATGAGCTGTAAATTCCCTCACTAACGTCGTGTGGTTTGGAGACTAGAAGCCGTAAACTCCGTTATTAACGTCGTGTGGAATGGCGAACTATGAGCCGTGGACTCCCTCATTAACGTCGTGCGGAATGGCGAACTATGAGCCGTAGACTCCCTCATTAACGTCGTGTAGAATGGTGGACTATGAGCCGTAGACTCCCTCATTAACGTCATGTGGTATGCGGAACTAGGAGCCGTAAACTCCGTTATTAACGTCGTGTAGAATGGTGGACTATGAGCTGTAGACTCCCTCATTAACGTCGTGCGGAATGGCGAACTATGAGCTGTAAATTCCCTCATTAACGTCGTGTGGTATGGGAACTAGGAGCCGTAATCTAGGATTAATGCTGTTACACAATTGATTGCCGTGTGGCAGAATCTACTGACGCAAAAATGGTGCTAAGCCTATAAACTTCATTTAGGCACCAGGCTTGTTCCGAATGATCCGAGGCTAATATCGAACATCTTCTAACATATTTCAAGTAGGTTTTCAATATGTAGATATATTATTCCCGACACGTCGTGTGCCAATGAGCATTCCTCGGTCAATTCTTTGTGTCATTCTCTTAAGCTAATTGTGATTACTCTCATGTATATGCAGCACATCAACCATTATGTTCCTCTTTCTGGCTCTTGGTCTTCCACCTTCCACGGACGGATTTACGCAGCAATGCTTCAGTTCAAATGAATTCAGTTCTTATCTGAATGACAACGCTCTGACGTTCACCTTGTTGCATTTTATTATAGAGTGGACTTAACAGATATTCCGTTAATTGTTACATTTCATTGTTAAGTCTTATATTTTTCGTTATTGATTGTCATACTCCTCAATTGATTTTGTTCTCCTCAATCCGCAAGCTTTCAATTTGTTGCGATCGATTATGTTTTCATTTTTTTCTAAATATAATGTAGCCGTTTGATGCATGCATTGGTATTTGTTATTTGGAATCACCTGCGCCTTACAAATTCAACCAATTTCACGTCACTTTTCAAATTTTTGTCTTCAATAATATTAATTTTATGGTGTGTAAGCTCCTTAGCCACAGAACTTTGGGTAGATTTTCCCGGAATTTTTCTTTTAAGTTTGACGCGTGCATTTGAGTAAAATTTCTTTGCAGAAAGTCTGGAAATTTTCTTTCAAATTTGAACCCCCCCCCGTTTTTTTGTCAAATTTCCCTGTAAATCCTGGAAAACACCTGGAAATTTTCATTCAAATTTGCGCGGACACCCTGCTCAGATTTTCCCTTGATATCGAATGGGACATTGATATCTTCGAGAAACCTGTCTTTATGAATCAGTGATTTCAGACACCAGTAATGACGGAAATAGACATCTCAAATAATATGACTATTGTATCGATATGACACCAGTAATGCTGCCATTGATATCGTCTCGTGCGCTGACGCGCACTCGTCGATATGGCACTGGTATATATAATACTGGTGTCATATCGATACAATAGTCTTATATTATTACATTTCACGAGTTAAATATCTTAAATGCCCGAGTCCGTCGAGTGAGGCATGGAATCTATAATCTGTGGGCTATTTAAATCCAACGAGTTAGAATGCAATGTTGAAGCAATCTCATGCACGAGTTGCGTAGAGAATTTGATTTGGCGACGTGCTATGATTATCTGTGGACTTCTAGAAGTCCACGGATGATCAAGGACAGATGTGATTGACATGTCTATGATTATCAAGAATATTTGAATAGAAATTGAGCCTGACCAATATTGTAAATATCTATTCTCAGATCTAATACGTACTAAGCCGGTCAAAACTCGCCCATAATGTTCATAGATATGCTCCTTCCCGTGCATTGGAGTAAATATTATTTCTCGTGCGGGCAATAATCTGCTTTGCAGGTAAAATAAACCGATAGGATATACATTATGCTTCTGGAGACATAAATGAACATGCTGTACAAGCCCCTATTAACTTCAGACACTATATATACTTCGGCCCGTATTGTTGACATTTCAGGGCCGGACCGCTTCCAACTCTGATTACGTGGCAGGTGCTAAAGTGTCGCATTATATTCTAATCCTGCGGGATGCACTGAGAAATCTTCAGTCAAGGAAAATCTATTTTTGTACATTTCCATTGTTCGATGAAGCAGATATTATGACGTTCAATTAATCATGTGTTGATGATTGAGGTCAGATACATCTCCAAATTACAAATAATTATTCTCTCATTCTTGCTCGATGATATTCATCACTTAGCTCGATTAATTTATCAAATTATGGCTGGTAATTTCGACGATTGCTTTAGTATGAAAAGAAGAATTTATTTGACACCAAAATATTTCATTTCAGATTATTCGATATGAAATTTCATTCCCAAAAATGTCTCGTTATAAGGAGCTGTTATTTTGAGCTATCTTTAGTCATCATTCGTTACTTATCCCAGAACGCACAGTCAATGCAGATTTGTTTAGGAAGCGAGCATCACTTCCTACTGGATTAAGCTATTAAGATATTGATGAGCAATATGAGGTGCGGATTTCGAAAGGGATTTTGAGAACAGATGAAAATGGTCATGGGAAAGCTTCTCGCGACTTAGGTGACGAATGACCTTGAAGATAATTAGGCCTTAATTTGAATTCTTCTCATCGTCTTACGCTGACAGGTATTTATTGATTTTGTATAGACAAAGTTGTTTTTTTTGTCTAATTTTAGTCTCAGTGATGTCATGGAGGCGTTTTTGATTTGGTTGAATGGCGTGACTGAAAGTGCACTATCGAAATATTCGTATATCAAAGTGCAGCTTTTGAAGTAATCAACAAAAGTGAAAGATGTTGGTTTGAATCTAACTCGAAGTCATGATTGCGGTTATGGATTTGGCTGAGGTGTCTTTCCCCGGTCAAAGTGTACCCCGATGTACTATGCTAGAAGTGGAGACTGATTCAAAACGATGGCACATGCTGGAACTTAGTAAGTGGGCAAAAAGTAATTCCAAATACCTCACAGAGATAGGAAAAAAGTCGTGCGTCGCTTGCAGAATACTATGAATTCCATCGAATTCAATTACTTCGATTCCCACAATTCCTTCAGATTCGAAGAAATTCAAATAATTGCGCACAAGGCTTCTCGATGAAGTTAGTCATTCTGATGATTATTAAAGAAGATAGCAGGCGCACAAAAATTGGTTCAGCTGGTTATTTCACCAACCTCTTCTCATTCCTCATTGAATATGAATGTCACCAGACAGCGATGTGTGACGGAAATGATGCTACAACACGCACGCAGACTGGTATTTTAAAACCCGACTGCCAGCTTATGCGAGAGTATGTTCCATCTTCAATAGCATGCGATACACGACTCTAACTTCTAGGCAACGAAGATTGAACGAACAAGTTGTCTAATTCTGTGGGTATAACGGTATTGTACCATGCTCCAGTCACCACTCAGTTACAAAAGTGTTGATTATTACTCGTATAATAATACTGTTGGAAATTGATATCTATAATGAGTACAGATGAATATTGAACTGAGTAAATTCTGCGAAATACTGAAATACGATTGTCAATAATGGAAAACGTCAAATTAACATGTACACATCGACTTTGCATACATTAACATTCGCTTTCCTTCCTCACTTCTCACTAGAAGTGCTATGAAGTGTTATGAATATGAGGTGAACCGATCGGGGCACATCAATGAATATGAAGCTCAATTACATAGATAATACATAGAATGCTAGCATGGAAAAAATGTCTCATCTGTTATGAGAGATATGAGAGATCCTAAGTTGTCGTTCGGTACGCTGTCGGCCGGTTCACCTCGATTTCACCTATTCAGTTGCAAATGACTTCAGAGGTTGATGCAGTTCAATATTGGGAATATTCCTTGGCTATTCATTTTATTTTTATAGATTGGAAAGAGCCAAGTAGATTGTTAGAATCTATCAAAAATTGCTTATTACTGCAATATATTTCTCCTACTATCCGTAGGCATCATCAGGCAGTTAGTGAAAGATTTACAGAATAAAATTTGAAATTCACATCAAGAGATATATAAAAAGATGTACAAAATGTGCAAACTATGGTAAGAGAAGAGAAGAGAAGGAGCTATGCGGCAGGTAGTTAAGGGTTACATAGTACCATTAGCATTTATAGTAAATGACCTGACAGGAAGAAAAAGGGGAAGAAATAGGATGTGAATTAAAAATCTGATTACTGTGGAATAACAAAGTCAATGAAAGAGGAAATCTCTATAACTGTCAAGTTCGTGTCTTGAGTTGATGTTTGGTTTTAACTTGTTGATGTAATAGGCTTCTCTCAAGCGAAGATTGGTGGAATCATTATCAAATGACAAAATTGTTGTTGTTATTTTTGTTCTAGAGATGTTGCACGCTTGCAGGTGTTTGAATACGGATGAGTTGATGTTGGTGGTGTGTTCACGACAGCGGATGTGTAAATGTGTAATGGTGCTGCCAATATAAAATTGTTTGCACTTGTCACATGTATAGTCATATGTATTGTTGGTTCTTTCCAATCTATAAAAAAAGCAGTTCAATATCAATCTAACTGAGTAGTAGTCATGAGTGATCACGGCAATGGTATAGCTTCATCGTGTCTAATCCATAGACATTTTCATCGTGAATACTAAGGTCAATGCCATAAACAGCTGTTAATGATAGCAAAGTCCCTGAAAATACGTCTAGAAGTCTATAACCAAACCTTTGATATCCACAGTCAAAAGCCGGGAACTATGAAGTTTCATGCACCAAAAAGATCACGTTGACGATATAGACAAAGCACAGATATCGCTCTCATCGCGTGTGTGCACCCATAATTTATATTCTCAAAACCCGGAACCGAGAGAAAATGCGGGGTCCGCACCTTAGATGACGATGATAATAATCATATTCTTTATTTTAAGAGGAATACATTTGTAGCAATAGCTAATTTGAAATGATCCTCCAAACAGCAACATAAAAGAAAGCGAAATTAACAAAAGGAAAGAAAGTTTAGATTCAAAAGTTCGCAAACAAATGGTCGAAGTGTCGCCTGGTGAAACGTTGGATCCTGTCAGACTCTTTGATACTTCGATTGCAGAGGATGAAAAGCTTCGGGCTTTCACATCGAAGTGTTCTTTCTCAATTTTGTTTCAGCATGCAGTACGTATAGTTCTCCGGCAGATATCGCTCATGTAGCTTGACTTTGAGTAGAACATGTGTTGTTAGTATACTGAGACCAAACCATTTATATCTATTTGAGCATCCGATCTGGCTGCATTTCAAATTACATATAAACGAGCACTAGCTCCATCCGGCTGTATTTGATATCGGGTATAAAAGGGCACAGGTCTCGGTGCGATCTATCCGCATAATTCCTTTTGGCTTTCGCTTCAAGAAACGTCTTAGATGTGAAAAACCTCATTTTCTGCAATTGTGAGTTCTTCAAATTTTTATAATCAGTTTTTTCAGGATTCTGACCTGCAGGAAAAGGACGAACTAACTTCTCTAATTGCTGTATGACCTTGAAGACAATATTGTGAATCCACCCGAGTTTACTCGCCAACTTATACTCAAGCTGGCACACCGAATAAATCCCCACAACGGATCTTCCGATATTCTGATAGCACTTGTCTGTCAGGATGTAAGGTTTCATGTTAGATATCAATCCACGACTTTTTAGTGATTGTGGACAACTTAGTTAACGATGATTGATGAAACTGAGTTGAACTTTATACAAATTAGTGAATGCAGACAATATTTCTGTCTGAACACGAGAGAATGAAGAGTGAAGGGGGTCTGTGTCTTGGGAATTGCTGCGTTAGACGCAGATAATGCGAGTAGATGTTGAAAGTACGGGCTGATGGATACATGAGCATTCAAGTCTCTGTGTTCACGGAGACAATGGAAAGTTAACTATCAATTATCCAAAGTGAACAGTCTCTCTTCCATCTCATGAGAAGCAGTCATTAATTGAAGCTTCTCGGGCTTTTGCCATCTGGTTCAGTTACAAGAAATGAGTCACTTCTGAACCAGAAGGTGAGAGGGATATTTTTTCGATGAAAATCACTTTTCATATTTTCTCTATCTTAGGGCGAGATTTGGAAATTGCATCAATTTGTATTTCTCGAAGTGTTGTTTTGAGAAAAGTTATTTGTAACAGAAGCGTTTCTTAGATTGTCATTTGTTTGCTAAAAGGGTGAAACTGCTTTGAATGTATGCCAGAAGGAAAATGCTACGAGCGAAAATCCTCAATGCTATCATGGCTGCTCTCGATACAGTTAACGTCTCGATACGAGTCGGTGATTGAGTATTATATTATAAAGGTTAATTTTCCTTAAGGGAAAATTTCTCTATTTGACGGTGTTTTACATTAGACATTATATTTCACTGAAAGTAAGCACAGCAACTTGTTTTTAATCTAATTTTTCAGATTAATCTTCAGTTATATTCACTGATTTGCGATCCAGTTTGAGTGAGCGACTGTGCAGATATTAGTCCGGCAGCCAGAACGAGTTTCTGCAGGGAACGAGGCCGAAAATGAGACTTTCACAGAATGATGTACACCCGATGTCTGCTACGAATCGGTACGTCGTCCGAGTTCTAGTGAGTTCCTCTTCTTGTCAGACAGGATTAAACAAAAATACATCCAATGGGACGCAGATTTCAATTTTTTGTTAAAATGAAATTGTGTATGTTTTCTCTGTTTAAACGAAAAGTACTAAGCCTACAGTCATAATTTTTGGCATGGCATGTCTTCAAGTGATTTCCTATCATGTGCATGTGCTATTATCATGCATCTGATCGGCAATGTATGTGAGAATGTGGTTGAATGTGGATAAAGTTGCTCAAAATGTCTGTGTTTGCCGACATTAAGAGGCTGGCCAAATCTAATTGTGTTTAGCTTTATAGACAGGGGTGCATAAAGATAAAAGGAAATGACCTGAAGACATTCCATGCCAAAAATTATGACTGTGGGCTTAGTACTTTTCCTTTAATCAGAGAAAACATACAGAATTTCATTTTAGCCAAAAACTGCAATCTGCGTCCCATTGGATTTACATGTGTTTTTCTTTGATCCTGTCTGACAAGAAGAGGAACTCACTAGAACTCGGCAGACGTGCAGATTCGTAGTAGGCATAAGGTGTACATCATTCTGTGAAAGTCTCACCTTCAGCCTCGTTCCCTGCAGAAACTCGTTCTGGCTGCCGGACTACATCACCTTCATATTAATTGTGTTACAATTCAGTCATAACCATACTTATGTTCTCCACAAAAAATCGTAAATTTCTATTTTGGCTGCCTTCAATTTTTTGCATGTTTCGTTCTTGCCTTTTTATTTGGGTCAGCGAGAACATGTAAAATGATTTCTGTAAAACTCATTTACATGAAAATTTTAATAATCCTCAAATCATCAGAAGCCATCATTTTTGAACTCCTCTTATCTGAATGATCATGACACAATTCTAAAAATAAAATTCATTTTTTCGATGTAAACACACCTCTTAGAAACTTTTTTCAGTAAATATAATTTCTTAGTTTTCTTCTCTTCCTTTCCCTATATTTGTCATTTTTCCTTTTATTTCAATAAAAATGCATGGACCCGCATCATTCGCTTAGTGGAGTGAACTTCAAACAAATGCGGCATGAATTTATGGAAACTTTGTTTTCGAGTCCGTTTATCCCTTTGGTATGAGGATATCAATTTTTTGTATTCAACCTAATGTTTGATTCCCAACTCTATTTTATGATTTTTTGATTCTTAAATTATGAATTATTGATAATGTTTCAGCATACGAGTACATACAATCGATCAGGTAGACCTATCTGACATTTTATTAGATTCCTCTTGCCATCCATGTCAGAACCGTCTATGACATATGGTGCATTGCGAATCTCAATTTTGAGTACATTGTTGCAGCTGTCGCTTCAACGAATTTGAAAGAAAGGCGCTCTACTTGTTACTGTTTCAAGTAGTTCTCACCGAGTGAGTAAAACACATAACTCACTTCAATACATGACGAGTAAGTAAATGAAGCATATTGATCCTCTTCTAGCGAAGTGTTTAAGTTTCGAGAATGTGGGCGTATATCCGGAATCATATGTCAACGAAGGCAACTCAAATTAACAACGTTTAACAATCTTGAACTTGTTTGAAATAATGCAGTCGACAAGCAGTTCCCAACGATTTCTGTATTTTCTCCTGTTGCCTATTCAAAACGTTCAAACTGTTTTTGCAGCTCATTCCTTTATTCATTTATTAATTGGTATTCCGTAGCGTATTTTCAGTAGCAGTAGTTTCCCCCTGTTTAAACAATAATATAAATTGCTTAGAGGGTAGAGTACTTGATAGAGTTTAAACTAATTAACCCTATGTATTTGACCTATTGGTTAGCGTATAACGTTTTAACTTTATTCAGCAAGCTGTTTTGATGGTCAATTTCGAAATTGATCTTCGTACTATTGCCATAGTACGAAGATCAATATTTCATCATTTTTAAATCCATTCTGTGTCGTAGAAAGCGTTCTCATCCTTCATAACACTGTCACTAAAATGAACCAAATCAATGGTCTTCGAAATAATCGTGAATAGAGATCCAAAGTATTTGTCCATGGAGTAGGGATATATAGGTAGAGTGTCGACTCAAAAATGTATCTGTATACTGTGAAAATTTTCATATCAAAAGATTCAGTTTTTTGCGGAGATTACGTTCCCGTGGTCCAAAAAATTATTTGAGTACTTTTGAAAACAGTCAAAATTTGTCACTTTATATACTACCGAGATGACTCTCCTATATAAGCAGTATGAAACAAGTTGGATATCAAAAGGAATGAATATTTGATAATAAGCATCCTAACTAAGCGGAAATCAAGCTGATTATCAAGGGAATTTCATGAATTGTATTATAATGAATGAATGAATTAGCGTTTATTGAAAACAAAAATAGGAATCTCGCACCTCCAATGGTAAAAACGGCAGGTGAAGTCGATTTACATAAGGTATTCGTGACGGTCTTAGTAGAAAATCACTGCTGGTAAATGAGCAAGTTTGAAGTTCAAGATAATGAAAGTCTTCATGAAAAAGTCGCGATATTATTCGTGCTTTCATGGCTGAAATTTCAATTTTCACCGGTTTCAAAGTTTTTATTCAATTTTCACCGGCATGATTTTATGATTCACTAAATTGATGTTTCATTTCTTGAATCTGAATAGTGATGTGGACCCATTTACATCATTCAAAGTTAATTGAAATCATTGTCTTTTATTATGTGATTTTGCTCCACAAATGGCAGGTTGCCTGTGACATTATCACGCTGAAGAAAATAATCCTGAGGTTGAGCATGAAAGTAATAGGAACATACCAAATTTCTCATTCAACAAACATTAACTCTCCAAGGCTGTCATGATAATCTGTGAAATTCCATCATTCCTTCTGCATTAATATCATGATCATTCAATTCCGTTGTAATTTCTGCAAAACTGCTAAAATTTGCATATGTCTCACATTTGGTGACAATACCACCTGTATCCCCACGAGTTCATTTAATATAATCGAAAGTGTATACACATTGGGGATTTGATAAATGCTGAGTTACCACTCTACCTAATATACCTACTCTGTATATTTGTTCTACATTCTAGTAGCGGGTGTTTAAGTCTTTCTAATCGCTTAAACTCGTCTCTGATAAAAGTTTTGCGTGCAATTATGACTGCGATTGTTTGAGAGGATTTCAATGACCGTGGAATAACGTGCCTGATAATCATTGCCGTCCAAGTTGCTCACGTTGACGTTGTAATATGAGTCTATGGGAAAGTCTTTGCGATGAGGATAGCACTCAACAAAAACTAAACCCCTGTTATGCAGTCTAGAGACGAATCACTCGCGTCGCTTGCTGTCAATTCAGCACACATGCCAAATGCATGTAATCTAATTAATTGATCTATAAAAGAAGTCAATTAAGTGACCAAAGGTCGCTGTTATTGTTAATCGGTCTGTGTGTCATCATGGTGAGGCACATGGCTTAAGGTGAAAAATTAGGAGCTGTTGGGATGTCTGAAGCAGGGAGTTCCTGCAAAGTCATCGCTCGTTACTTTGGTAGAGCTCCAAAAACCATTCATGAGCTTCTCGTTAACTGGAGAATGACTGGCGATGTAAAGCACTGTAATTGTGGGAGAGTTCGCCGACAAACAACCCGAAGAGCAGATCGACGATTGATTCATCTTGTTCGAGTCAACCGAACTCTTCCAGCAACGATGCTGAGGCTGATGTGGAGTGAGAAGGACCATCTAGGTCACATTCTCAGCTCTCAGACAATAAGGAAGCGAATCAGAGAGTCTGGTCTGTTCAAAGAAGATGCGGAAGCGGTTGCGACTTTCCCTGTCCATGTAGCAGCCAGGGAGGTATGGGCAATGCAACGAGTGCACTGGCGCCCGCAGTACTGGAGGAGTAAATTTGATCAACTTTACACGTAATGAAATGATAGCTAATTCCCTCCACGCATTGGCCGGTTTTTTTGATATCTCAGGTCATTGACAGGTATATCTTATTGATCATGATAATGGCTTAATAGAAATAATTAGATGTTTAGAGGATTTAACTATGTCATTTGGGGAGGCCGTTTAAAATTGAATAATTTCCCAGAAATTTTGGCCGGTAATAATTAGCTCTATAGCGGAAGTAGGGCTACGAGACTATCGTTCAATTATTAATAACTCTGATAATTTCTTTTGATCAACAATAGGTTGTAATTATTGCATTTGGCAAGTGTGCTGAATTTTGAATTATTTGATAAATTGTCTTCATAGTACCCCTAATATCGTGTCCTGCAAGCGACGCGAGTTTTTAGTCTTCACAAAGTCCGACAGATGAGATTTTCGTCTCCAGACTGCATAACAGGGGTTTAGCTTTTGCTGGGTGTACATAATACTTTAGCATACAATACAAAGATGTCATCTCACAGTGTTCTAGTTTTGTCTCATTTATCCAAATATTTGGAATAACACCGTATTTCTTAGAATAAACGCCGCCCTCGAATAATCGCCGCAGTAGAATTCTCTTGTTTTAATAAACGCCGCAGTAGAATTCTCTTGTTTTAATAAACGCCGCACCAAATTTTGAATTATTTGATAAATTGTCTTCATAGTACCCCTAATATCGTGTCCTGTATATACATGACAGTGTTCTTATGTGAAATTATCTTGTTTCTACCGGAAACAATAATGTATACTGAATCTATGTTTAGACTTACAGGTTGTTTCATAAAAAATGGATCACCCTTAAACATCGCCTTAACTTCAACTTTGTCTAACATGTGTACTTTGTGTGTAACTTTGTGTAACTTTGTTGTTACATTTGTTTCCTTTGTTATGTAATATGTTGTTCTACAAGCCAAAAGCTATCAAGCAAAACAAAAATAAAGAAAATCGGTCAATCAGAGCCAGTATAGCACCATTATTCATCAACAATAATGTAACTGCTACATGTGATTAACTGGACTTCATGTTCCATAGCTTCCTGACTTCGTTGCGGTGGTGTTGGCAGCACTCCTGATTGCTTTCAGCTAGAAATCTATCTCTTACCGGTTGAAAACAATACAAAGCACAAATGAACAATAAGGAGATCGCATTCACAAAAGGCAAAGTGTCAGCCTTGCTAGAACTACAGATGGCGTATCACAACTTACGTCACTGTTAAAAAGAGAGTGGAGAAAGTTAGCTCAGTCAAAAATCAACGATATCATCGAATCAATGCCTAGACGAATTGGTAATGTCATTGACAATAAGGGTAGGGCCACAAAATATTAGCTTCTTAAGAACCGTTACTGTATCATAGCTTATCAGATTATATAAGGACATTTAAATATATCAGGGACATGAAATAACATGAAAAATGCTTTCTGTATCATACCTATGTTTTATTTAGTCAAATTTTAGGATGATCCACTTTTTATGAAACGGACTGTATTAAGCCTGCCTAATTAAATTTAAGGTCTAACTATTAAAAAATACCCATCAGTGCTGATCCCATAAATTGCCAGAATAATAATTGCCGCTACCCTGAGCAAGCAAGAGAACACGCGTTCTGACTTAATTGCTAGACAGACAGATGCAGAGAGTACACAAAAGGTGCTCATTCCAAGGACACATGATAAACTGACTATCATTAATTTGCTCAACATTGAAAAATTTCCTGTTTCGAATTAGCGCCACCCTTGAATAAACTCCGCAGCAAAATTTTTATGTTTCGAATAAGCGCCGCGGCGTTTATTCGAAGAAATACGGTAATAATATATACCTGCAAAGTTCGTAAATCTGATTTAGAAATACAGGAAGTTGTCATTTTATGTAAAGAAGTGTCTCACATCAATCAATGATAATGATCATCACAATCGTTATCAATTTATTCTCTCATTCGATGTACAGCCGTGCCACTCTGCTATCGTTATCATTTTTAGTCCTTGGATCCGTCCTCAAAAGTCATCCTTTGTATTTACAGATCCTAGACGATGGCGGTGACTTGACTCACTGTCTGCATCGTGATCACAGGAAAGTGTTCTCGGAGATCAAGGGAATCGTGGAGGAGTCAGTAACCGGTGTACATCGCCTCTATCAATACGCCAAGAGTGGTGGATTGGATGCACCCGCCATGAATATCAATGATAGCGTCATCAAAACCAAGTTCGACAATTTCTATCTCGCTAAGGAATGTATTATCGACGTGTAAGTGTGAACACTTTGCTATTTCCCGCATCTGGATACCAGACTCCAGTTCATCTAGTCCGGAGATGGCTAGAACTTCCCTTATCTCCTAACCTGAGATGTTTCAGCGAAGTCTAAGTGCACATTTTTTCCTTCGTCGAAATCAGAACACCGAATCATTCCTCTGTTGCAGGAATATCATCTAGTGAAAGCTAATGTGGTGTTTGAGGCTCTTATTTGCATAACTTCACTGTTCTCAAAGTGGTTTAGTTATAATTCTCATGTTTCTGTTTTCAATTTGATATTTCAACCGATCCGAGAACAATTCATGTCAAATTTCATTCTTTCCACATAGTCGATGAAGGTCATTGGCGTGTTTGTGGACATTGAACATTTCAACATTCCTTTACGATGAAGTACTTCCTCTTCCTTCATCTGGATATAACTGTCTTGCCTCAACAGTCGATGTCATTCATCCCCTAATTAATCTTCATATTTTGCGAGATTGCTAACATGCTTCAGTTCAATTCAACCCAAGTACTAACAAGTTCAAATTTTGAATGAGGAATAGTGTACCCGTAGTTGAAGCTTTTAGGGAATTCTCGGAATTCCGGGATTTGGGAATTCAGAATAATATCAATTAAAATATTTAATTATATATATATATATATATGCTTGATATTTAATTAATTTTTTACAATTTTTATATTTTAACTCTTACTATTTCATGCATTTTCTTGCTATTACTCGGATTGTCCGGGATATCCACTCTCCATAACTGCTTGTACTGCCTGTTTCATTATGTGAAACCACGCTTGAATAAATCTTACTCCAGCTTGAAGACGGAATTCGAAAATTGCCTGTATCCCCAGGAATTATTTGTTCAAATGGCAGGTGATCTCTGTTTAACTTGAGTCAGTTTAATGACAGCGGTAACAGCTCCAGCGCAATAATGTTCGACCGGAATCAGCCAAATAAAGTGCATATGTAAACACTAGTGAGCGGTAAGAATACCTGTTATGCGTTTGAAACATATTGAACTACATGTTGATTGTACAAATTGCTGCAAATTTCTATCCTTGAGTTGACTTTTGTAATTTTTCTCTCAATAATCAACGTTTTGATTAGAATGTGATTTATTCAAAAAATGGAATGAAAGACAATTGAACAACTTACCATAAATTAGCTCGGAGGCGCCTTATTTACTTATCTACATGTCATAATTACCTCATTCTTTGACTGCACATGACCACATACAGAGTGCAATCATGTGCACGTAAAATTGTTCATTTTAACCAACAAAGTGATAAAACAGTCCAAATACGCCGAAAGTGCGCTGAATTGATATCTTGGTTTTCTTTGCATGGCTTGCATACCGCGTTGGATCGTTTGGTTTCTGACAAACCCTCAGATCTCTTCTCTTCGATCGCAGTCAAGTTTTGAGTCAGATAACTTCTTGCATGTCATGACTGCTGGGTCTCGCACGGTTGTCTCTACCTCGCCTTTCATTTGACGTGCTGTAATGACTCTTCCTCTCTTCAAAATAGAGTAAAGAGACGAGAAGGAGCTCTCCAATTTTCTCTGGCGTTTGCGAGAGAGGAAGGAATGTGAGGAGATAAGAAACTCATCCTCACCAGCGATTGTGTTGCAGTGAAGGAATGACGTGAAATTCATTAAGTATGAGGAAATGCCGCCGTTATCTCGCATTGAATGAAGCTTCGATATCTTTGCTCTCAGATCCACTAGACATTGAGACATTCGGAGGGAACTGACCGTGAATGAATCCAACTTGCGCTTAGATGGTATCTTGTGTCACACGTATTCAGATACAGAAATATCAACGACTTTCGTGACTGTTACACTAAAGCCAAATTCTCCTTAGCAGGTGACACTGATATTCAGTGTCTAGTCGTCGATTGCTGCTACTGCGGAAGCTTTAACGATGCTACTCCCCAATGCTGGCGGCTTTAGCGGTGCTGACACAGTCAGACGTTTCTGAAACGCTGTTGTACTTGTAGTCGACCAATGACACTTTCGGGGCTCGACCTCTTGACCAGCAGATCTGTGCCACGGAGAGCACTCTGACCTTCTGATTGTTATATATTGATATTCCGCTTCGGAATAATTCATAGCGAGGGAAATTGGGCCATGTGTCGTCTTAGTCTGTCTAATAACGATGTTATGATAATAATAATACGATGTTATGGTGCATTATTGATTTTGCAGATGTCTTGTTTTTTCTTAGATAAGTTGCGATCGACAAAATGCTATATTCCAGTGATCGTATTCCAGGCAATATCAACTTCATATTGTTCGTTTTCTGAAAACAAGGCCTAAAAAGTTGGGAACTTTTATCTGTGATACCCTGTTCCCATTAATGTTGCAATCGTCTGACCAGTTCTTCACGGTATGAAAACATAGGATGTCTAAGTCGAAATTTATTTTCACATTTTTCTTCGGCAGGTAATTCGACTTGTTTTAAGACACAAACATAGTTGTCGTCTCAAAGAAAACATTCACTATTCTTCTACATTTGATTCGCATCACATGCACAAAATCATCTTATGAATACTTTCAGCATGCAGAAGTGAACATAAATATCGCACTTATAATTACAGGAAACTATTAAACATTCGGAGTAATGTCCTATCATATTGATTTTTGTGTCGACTGCTTTGTGAGAATCTAAATGACGAATAGTATCAAAGTGATCGACAGAATGAACGTTATTTGGAATAGGAGTTGATCTGAATTTAGGGAAGGAAGCCCAGTGAGCATGCGATGTTTGGAATAAGCGAAGAGGGAGGCCTGTTGGATAAAATCAGATTATGAAGACTAATAAGAAATTGACCAAGTTGATGTACTTAGAAGACAACATGCGAAGAAATTTGACCTTTTTGTGCTCTCATCAGATATCCCATCAATCTACTGGTGAGGATGAAATGACGTTCATGTCTCCAACTTTCATCTCTGCAAAGGACTATCGATATCAGGCTATGTCGAATATCTATCATCAATCCTCTAGAGATTTCTGTAAATCCTTCTCAATCGAATACGAGGGTATAATAATGCAGAAAGAAAGGATATATGTCGTTGTAATAGGTGAAATTTGTATTCCATGCTGTAGCAACGTGGATTATTAGTTTCAAAATTGTAAGAAAATTGCATTTTCCAGCGCTGTTTTCCTGTCGATGTGGGGTGGAATTACTTTTTGAGGATCGGATAGAATTGAAGTAAAGTCTTCAGAAAAGCATGGGAACTCTTATGATGCATCTGATAGTGATGTACTGATACATCATCAAAGTGACTTGACAAAGAGGAAGCTGAAAATGAAAATAAGACAATGAAAAAATGAAATTCTTCTTGAGTTTAATTCTAGTTGCAACGGCAATGTTCAAAAGACTTGTTCAGTTGCGGTCTAACGCTCAATCGGGTAATAATTGTTGATTACGAATAAACTGGCGAAATTCATAGGATCGGTAATCAGAAATCGTTGCGTGTTTAGAATATGTTTAACTCACCAATATTAGAACATTTATTCATGCTATTCATTTGTCATGGATTAAGTTAACATCTATGTCTTTCTTGAATGTTACCCATTGCTCTTGAAGGCGTTTCAAGCGGTCAGATATATTCTCTAGAAGAAGCATTATCAAGAAACCTAGGAAGATTAACCATTCATTATAATCCATTTAATCCATATTAACCATTTACACATTTCCTCCATCAAACAAACTGAAAGTTTGGCATGCTTGAAAGAAAGGCAGGTCAAATCTTCAGTGAACTTTCACAAACTCTAATTGGAAATACTTATATTGAATAACAAATGTTGTTTCAAGATCTTTCGTCCATGAACTGCTTATTGAATTATGAAAATGGCAATTTTCTAGGGATCCTTTTATTTTGTCCGAAAATGATGTCTTATTGAAACGTTTCGTTCTTAGCTAATTACTCGTCATCGAATAGCTATTTACGATAGCAAATCAAGAAGTCTATGAAAAATGTCAAGAAATCGGTGACCAATCCACTGATATCCATCGGGGAGCCATGAAATTTTATTAACCAAAAGATTGCTTTGACGAGATGGAGCATGGTACAGATGTTGAAGGTCATGCCAGTCATAACAGTATGAATTTAGGACATGCGCTTTCATGTAGATTTGTCCTGAAATCGACCTTTACATTAGATTTTCTATTTTTATGTTGATGATGTATTTAATGTTGTTCGCATTTTCGATTGATGTAAATCATCTCCTATTGATATCATGGTTGTCCTTGAATAATTCAGAGGTCGGAGAGGAGTGCATCTTATCTTCATCTCCTGTCATATCATGCCTGTTGATAATTCATCAACTGACGTTGAAAAGAGAGCGCTGAATTTTTAAATCGCCTGAAATACTAGAACTCAGTTCTGAATTTCATTTATCAATCAGGTTCCTCTGTGTCTCTCTCCCCTACTTGAATTCTCCGAAAGAGAAGACTAAAGCGTTGGGTCGGGTTTAATGAATTTAAAAACCCTGCTCGAACTAAAACACAATCCCAACCCAATGAGAAAGTATCAGAACTCGACCCGACTAGGTTTAATTCGAAAACCTTTCATAGTATTATGCCAATATTCACATAAGCAATTTTAGAGTGCTTCACAGTCTTATTCCAGATTCAGCACAGTAGGTGTTCTTAAGAAAGGATTTAATTGTACTCTCCTAGACACTTCATCGACTAATTCTAGAAAAGTAGACCGCAATAAACCGCAAAATTTGCCTTTTTTAGTGTGCAGTCGTATAAAATTTGCTTTATCCTACTTCTGAAACAACTTCTATAAAAAGCGACATAACAGCAAATCTAAAAGTGAATGTATAAGCAAGAAATAGTAATTCCTTTATTCATTTGTCAGAACAATCCAAGAGGCAAAAGTATTGATCAAATCTGGGGTCCGAGTCGAGGAAAATCCGAATTCGGGCTTTTCGGGTTTTCTCGTGTTGAAGATTAGAGAAATAATCCGAACCGACTTAAAAACTGGTAGAATTATTTACAGTGAATAAGACACTTTCGACCTGGCTTGTTCTGACTAGTCAAAAGGGAACAGCTGTTGTCAGTAAATAATCTAGCTTTCAGCTGTACACTGGTTAGGTTTAACTTTTGATTTGTTGTCAGATTATTCTTCACAATTAGTGTATCAGGTTTCTCATATGCGCGATATATGGACGTCATATAACACCGGAATACTGTGAAATCCTGCAATGAGGACGTTAAATGTCTGTTGAACTTTGAATTTTTTTTACAAAATTGTAAGAAATGGTGTGGAGTTGAGACCAGAGTACATATGAAGTTGAATTCTGTTCTGCATATTCAAGAAGAAGCATTCTTTCTGCATTCATTTGGCCGCTTCATCTTATGCACTACAGTATTGTGTGTGCGGTTTTATTATGACTTCATGTTCAATAGATTTCAAAGTACTGTGGTTTCCTTTTGTTGAATTTTTTCTTCTCCACAAATAATATATCAAGTTTCCCATATGCGTGATATATGGACGTCATACAATATCCGGAATACTGGGAAATCATGCAATCCCTATCCCACTGTGTCTGGAATATTCACAGTCATGAGGACATTTAATGTCTGTTGAACTTTTAATCCTTTAGTTTGCTGAAAACAACGTCAAACTTCCCATGTTTGCTTCGTCTCGACAGCTGCCTAGAAAGAATGAATCGGATGTTATTGTATGTTTTGAAAGAATAGCCTAATGGATTCGACTTTTCATGAATGGCACGGATGGCATTAGTAAATTGAATATCTATTTTGTGTATCGAAAGTTTTGTTGACTGATAGATGTTGCATAATTTCATTCATTGATCTTAAAAGGACGGTCAATTTCTGAGTCTGACTGGAATTTGGTCGGTTTGTCTGATAAATGTTGGCTTCCCCTGAATTGTCGAAGCTGGCTCAGCTCGTTGACTGGAGACGGGGCTAGGATATGTGATCATAGAAATCAACAATGCCATAGAAAGTTCGAGAATGGAAATTATAAGAAAATTATGGCACACGCCGGGGAACTTAGTTGGGACAAAAAGCAAATTCTGCGAGCTGGTTTTCTTGTTTTCTGGCTGGCATCAATATTTCAAGTAAAATTGTGATCTGGATTGTTGCCCCTGGTCAAAAGATCATGCTATATACACAAGCGATATTGAATTTACAAAATACTGCAGCGGCAGGATGACAGAAAAGAAATCCTTTAAAACGTTCTTTACGTTCATCATTTTGAAATATCCCTGCTGTAATCTATCAATCAGACAAATTGTGATCTCGATTTGCAGAGCATGCATAACTCTATCTTGAAGTCAGAGACCAAGAATACTTCGATTATTCATCTTAATTAAAAGAGGTCCTTTTCAACATATTTGAACAATTTTCAAAATTTTGTATGCTTTCGAGAATCAGCTTTCACTTTGTATCACATGTCGGTCATTCAACGATTGATCGAAGGTTCCAGCACATTATATCTATCTGAATGATCATTGTAGGTTAAGAAGCTTTCAATTTGTTTATTCCAGAATAGCGCTCTCTTTCTTTATCGTTACGATGGGAAATTGTCCAATAATTAGAAGTTTTGTTTTTTCAGTGTTCTCACAACCAGTGCACTAATCACCTTCAATTATGTGACTCTGTGCCAATTTTTACTTCGTTTTCTAGTATTGAAAAATTGGATAATGTCTGTCAATGACTGCTGCAAATAGTGATAGCATACTAACTCATGGAATAGTAGGAATGAAACAATGCCACCACCGTGCTTAAAATTCTCTTCAGGAAAAGTCTGCGCTTTGCTGTCAGCAACTTCCAGATGAAACTTGACAAATAGTTTGACTGTGATACAGCGTACTAGATCGCTGTACATAAGCAAGATATCAAACTTGCATTCAAGGCTACCATCATCTGCTTATATACCTGTAATTAATCTATGAGATGTGCTCGTTATTAGTTTCATATTGATGCAGTTTATTGAATGGTAGCATTGTTTATTTGATTGTTTTCTGGATCAGAATTTCTGAATATTAGACCTCTTCTCTAGAGTGAAAAGTAAATGAGTTTCCATTCAGTTGTAATTGATCGTCTTGCCTGTAACCGACCAGACCAATAACGCTACCTCAAATATGCATGGATGGTAAAATTAGATCAGGATATGTCAATCGCTGTGAATATCTCCGTATGCTAAGTTGTCACCTAAATATGTCATAATGAATAGCAATTTCCCTTACAGAGAATAAATGACAATGCGATATCACCATAAATTTCTTAAATACGGCCAATGAATGATGGCTTAACGATGACAGAATTAAGATGACGAGGAGATTTTTTACAGAATTTTCACCCCTAGCACAGCTATGAGCCATGAACTGAGCTAGGGGTTACTCAGTGAAAAACTAATGAATTGCAATATTTTAAATAAATAAAAGAAAAAAACAGATCTTCGAAACTGATTAAGCTATCCCCATCGGAAACCTGCTCGCACGCCTCTTGAAAGCATCAAGATTGTTTTGGTCAGTGAAGGTGGTCAGGGGAAGCTGATTCCAAAGCTGTGTCGTGCGAACAAAAAAGCTTTTCGAACGACTCAACAGTACGCGCGTGTTCTAAGCTCACATGATAGCATGTGAGTGCATTAGCTGTGCTTGTGCTTTTGGAGAAGATCATACGTTTGGATACGCACTGATTTAGTGCAGAACTGCTTCTACCGAAATAGTATCTGTAGAAAAGACTGAGTGAAGCAACATCCTGTCTGACGGAGAGCGGCTGCAACTTGTTGGCAAGCTACTTTAATTCTTTTATTGTTGCAAGAAGAGATCTCTACAGATACTAATAATCCAACTATCAGTCGTCTCCTCAACTTCTCTGACATATTTTATTGCGCAATTTCAGCTTTATACAAATAATATATTCACTCTTGGGTTCACATGAACAGATTGGTCGAATTGGTGGATTCTGTATTCCCATTATTGGGTAGCTAATCGTAATTTTTAGATTATCTTGCTGAAAATATAGCAATCTCAACCCACGTATATGGAGAATTCGTTCTTGTTTTCATCCAAATTTCTAATTTCTTGCACCAGGATAATCTGACTGTTTACAGTTTCGACTTCCGGGAAAGTAGAATTGCAAGCGCGACTTTTGACAGAAAAGTAACAGACTCCTTATATCAAAATCGAATTTTCTCTCATAACCGTCATCTAGAGTAGACTGTTGTTCTAAATCCATGATAAGGAAAAGAGATGCATGAGTCTAACTGATCACTAGCAATGTTGAATGTGTTGCTCAAACACTTGAGAATTCAAATGGCAAACAATAGGAGATAAACGACAGGCCGCTCTTTATTGATCTAAGAACCCAAAACGTTTCTTAACATTGACCCTAAAGGAAGACGAAAATAGTCTGATATAATTTAACGTCAACATTGTCACTTAGATTGTGGACAATTATGATTTGACAACCATGAGAATGCTTCTTAAATTGAACTGGTTTGCACTTTTTGATCTTTAGCTCCTTTTCATTCGAACGCATTACAACTTGATGCTTGATTTGGTACCGGATATCGGATAACCAATGAATATGATGCGGCCGGGTTACTTGACACTGATTATTGGGTAATCCGCATTAATCGCAAAAGCACTTCATTTTACATCCTAATTTTCGCTTTTTATCTAAATTTTGAGACCAAGAAATCAGACCACATGGAAAATTCCGACTGCTACCATCAATCTAGTCTCAATAGGATAGACATTATGCTAATTATAATGTGTTCGAACAATGGTATTGGATGATTAAAACAGTGACCTCGTGTGGCATAATGGTTCAGTGCTTGGTCTAGTGATCTTTCAGTCCAGAGGTCGAGCCCCGAGGGTGTCATTGGAAGTTGTCGGGAACAAAAGCAGTCGTCCGGACTAAAAGATCACAACGCTCAAGATTAAAGTCTGACTATGTCATCACCGTAGTAGCACCCAGTAGGGGGAATAGTAATATTAAACCATCAATCATAAGATAAAAAATAGCATCGTCGATAAAATCATTATCCATCTAGATAAAGGATCTCGTGAATTTTCTGTATGAATAAGTAGTCCAAGCTTGTCATCACGAGATTAGTCGATTCTGTTGCTATAACTGTGCAACTAATCATAATTTTATGTTTATCTTGTTATAACAATCCCAAGCGTGTATATTAGGGATTGAAAATATACATGTAGGTATCTTAACAGGTGTGCTGCCATGATATTCTTGCAGACGTTGTCTACCATCTTGATGACAAAATATGACTCTCTGTAACAAGCACCCCTCTCTGTAATTAAAGGCCCATTAAAATAACACAATGCGAATTTATTGGAAGCCCCATATCTAGTAAACGTTCTTCTTTAGTACAATTCCCACCACTGCTAATCATTAGAAATAGACTTCTATGGACTTCTATCACAGTGCGGTGCTGAATTGCGGGCACACAAACATTACAAAATATATTTCACTAAGAACAAAATCGTCTTGTTTACCATGACTGGCGCAAAAATGACACTTTGAATTGATAGTGGCAAAAACAAAACTATTATTCAGTTATCATTACTTGTGAGGATATGACGAAATATGGCACTCTGTAACAAGCACCTTGCTCTAATTAAAGCCTCCATTAAAATAGCAACAATACTTATTAAGCTAATTATTATAATGCTAATTTATTAAAACTTGCTTAAATTTTTAGAATAATGTTTAAATATTTTAATAATGCAAATTTATTAGAATCCCAATCACTAATAAGCGTTCCACTTCAATACAAGCCCTTCCCCCCCACAAATCATTCAAAAAACAGACTCCCAAGGGCTTGCAATAGAGAGAATGCGGTGCTGCTTTGCGATTACTTTTGGTAAACGGATTGGTTGTGGAATGTCAGTAAAATAAATTCTTCAAACATGTGAAAGATTAGATAGTAATAGATTATAAACAAAAGTTGTCATGATTCAAGCGTTAGGTGGAAAAAGTAGGTGCACATGTACAGTATAGTAAAAAACCGCAGTGCAGTTACAAAACCGCTATGATATTAACTTGATTACCATAGATAGAGGTGAGAATTGCAATTCAACATAGCACGCCTGCTTGAACAAAAAAATCTTCACACCTACCATTGTCATAATAATGAAGTTAATTAGAATTTGCAGTGGGTGTGACTCCACAAATTCATCATCATTATTTGTTATTGTTGTCATATTGCTGTCAACACAGTGTACTCTTCACTCGCAAAATTTTCTCCATGACCAGCCGTTACACGATAAGCGCCTGTCGTGAAAGTTGGTTCAATTGTTTATCGGGGATTTAATCTAAGAATATCCTCCAATCCAATAATTCTATCCATCTCTGAATTATTATCCAAGAATTATTTCCATTCAGCTCTCCTTTGCTTCATCTCGTCTATTCATAATGATTAATATCGATAGTTTTATCACGGAGGATTTCTGTGTGTTATTCCACATGGACAGTTATGTACTGGCTGAGTGATAATAGGTCATTTAGAATTTTGTTACATTCAAAGAGATTTGTAATGCAATGCGACGCAACCGATATCCCATCGACAAGACATCAGAAGTTTGTTTCTATAATTATATCATAATTATAACAAATAATGATTTTGCTTCCATAAATTTCAGAATACCAATAAAACTTAAAATGATATAAAGTAATGAATATAATACAGCTTATAAATGTACAGCAAGTTATACATATATCTTTCTGCGCCGCATTATCCTCTGCTTTTTTCTCTTTATTATCCAGCATTTCCATATCCCCCCCCCCCACCCGAGAAACACCTCGTCGACCTATCGGCACTTGAAACGTTTTAGCGTTAAATAACCCTGATTAGGTCTCTGATAACGAATTTGTCTAATGTAGAATGACTGATAAATGTGTGCATGATTTACAAGCTTTTCATGAATTGTACGCTTACATTTTACTTTAATAAACGCCTACTAAATATAGCAACGGATAAATAAAATCTATCGGTTATTTTTAGAAGCAGCATTATAATGTATTGGCATAATACGTTAGATCAGTGGTTCTCAACCTTTTATGTTCCATGGCCCCCTTCCAAGTTAATCATTTTACTGTGGCCCCTTGTTCTATAGGCTACTTGGTTTGATAGTTAATTATTTCTGCTTTCAATTTCTTTGTTACAGTATTATCAAATTGTATATCTTCATTATTTCCTTGATACACCTCGATTTTTATTTTGCAAATTTTATTTTTATTTTTTGATGCTCTCTTTTCATTTCTAAGTTGATTTACGTTTATGTACATGTAAATACTATATTTTGAAGCGACTTGAATTTTGCAATGCTGAAACAATGCTGACAATGAAACAATGAAACAATGCTGTAAAACAAAGGACTATTCGAGTTATTTTTTCGTTTTCTGTACATTTGTAAGTGGCAGGCTTAATAAATCAAATATCCGCTTTTAATGAAAACAAATCAGCATGAACAGCTGAGTTTAATATGAGAACAATTACACAGAAGAAGTAACACCAAAAGATTCAATGCGATTTCTGTTCTTGTCCGTTAAGCACAAGGTTATTGATATTTATTTTTGTGTTTAAAGTAGATATCAGGATATCACTCCGAACATCAAGGCGATTTCTATATTTAGTTTTGATTAAGACTAAATTCTCTTCTCCAAACGCACACATCTGTGAAATATAGCTCTTATTGTTTTCTTGTCCGATGACATTCACGCAATTTTCTCACTTAATTTACGGCGGCGTGGCTACACATGTGTTTTATGAGCGTAAAATCAGCTGATTGATCAACTGATGAACTACAAAACAAAACATACTTGCTATGTAGGCCTTGCATACTACAGTATATTACGAGGTCCTCTCGTAGCCCCCAGCAAATTGTCCTGTGGTCCCTTAGGGGGCCACGGGCCCTTCGGTTGAGAGCCACTGCGTTAGATGATATGTAGATGCATAATATATGTAAGGTATGCTTTCCTGTGATCCTACATATTGATGAGATGGGCAACAGCACCCATTTTCGATGTCTTGCTGATTAGGTTGGCAACTAAGTTCTTGCTCATACCAATTATTCGTAATTGTATTAATTATCTGTGAAACTATTCATCCTATTCGAGTTTTATAAGTGTACCTATGATAAATTCGACGGTACTATTTTGGAATCTGATGTTATAATTTTACTTCTGACATAATTTTCTCAAGATAAACTGCTTATATGTATTACATGCATGCACACGAATCCTAAATAACTGCTAATACTGAAATGCAAAATTCTACGTTAAATTGGAGCATTGACTCGGAATGAGCGTGCCCGAATTCATGCGAGACGAAGACATTTTAATCAAGTATGAAGTTTTTTTTAGTGCATCGGAATAATTTCGACCTTTTAACAATTTTGGTTTTTTTATTTCTCTGGCTTGATGTACCTAAGAACGACCTATGCATCCAAAGGCAAGGACTTGTCACAGCCAAGTTGTGGAAAATGCAGTTTTTTAAGTCATTAGAGTTTGCAATACTTCTATTCTTTCCCCCCACATTTTCCAACTTTTCCAAATTCATGAAATTTCGTCAAGCTTAATCGCGTTGTATTTAGAATAGATTTTATCTGTCAGTAAGTGACAGTTCAACACCACTGAGAAGTCTTACTTGGAGGATTGGTCCCTTGGATACTCAGTTAGAATACAAGGTACAGCTGTGATCATGTACTTCGTGAGATTGTTGTCTACAGACAAATGACGAGCAGTTGTCTAATTCTGAGGCTGTAAATGTTCTCCAAGTCATATAAATTTTACACACTCAACGCTATGCCACGTTAGTGAGACTGCCCTTGGGAGCAAGAGAAGATCGTTGACGATGCAACACTCCCGGGTGTCCAGAAATGTGGGGGGGGGATGAATAGAAGGACCGAATGTGCCACTAACAGGATGATTCCGTGTAACCGTTTAGAAACTGCTCAAGAAGCTACAGAAAATAATCAGCGATAAATCCGATAGCAGCATAGTAAATCAATTATCAATATTGCCAGAGACCGAAAGCTTCAGTCATGGTAAATTTAAGTGAAGATGAAATTCCTTCATTAACGGTACATAAACTGCTCGTGTTTTTCGATGACTTTTTATTTACTTCAAATTGTTTTGTACCGATCTGTTCCATTGTGGAATAATTACTTAGTACTGTAACAGCTCGGATTCTAACTCGCTTGTGCATTCATATTAGACGATGATTGACAGGCTGAAACAGTAAATCGACTAACAGAATGTGTTAGGAATGGAGCTCAGTTTTTTGTGGATTCTATTTTTGTTCCAAAGACTGTTGAACCATTTCTATGTCAAGGATGATGTGAACAGTAAAAATTGATTGTTTGCTGATTCAAAGGACTCCCGAACGCCGAACATGAATTCTGCTATCAGACAGAAATGATAAATTTCTCACTCTTTGTGTTTTCATTGCTCAAAACATGCTTCATTCGACACTTCATGTTCTCATGCGATAACAAATGCAGTCAAGGGTTGAGCTGATATTCTCCAAACTCAATTTTTCATCTACCTGGTATGTCATCCAGACTGCCACTTGGAGTCGATTCAAAGCAATGAGGAGCTGATACAGCTCCCTGTCGTCTGTTATGCAGAAGCGATGCGTTACAGGAATTAGACGTGGCACGTGACCTGGAGAGGCCTGGTTGTGAACTAAATTTCGTTTCTTGTTGTCCGCAGAAGAACTATTTTCGTCCTGCTTGTCTACGAATAATTGATGGTTTGATAGAACATGCAGTTCGAATAAGAAACTTAAGCGTACTTCTATGAAATTCAGTTTCATTGCGAAAATATCAACTTCACGTCAATATTTCATCTCTAAATTGACTTGGGAAGGTAGTGTGAAATGATTGTTCCTTGACATTCTAGCGGTTCCTGTTGAGAGAGTTTCCAACCGTTATTGTTGATGCCATTTTTGAGTGATAAAAAGGACCTCACGAGAACGTCAGACTAGCATTTTTCTGGCATAGAGAGATGAAAAGCGCTTCAAAATTACTGGCAATGAGTTTGTATTTGTGTGGCTCTAAATTAAGCTCATGTTTCCATGATTGTTGGAACAATGTCACGGAAAACGAATAAAGTGGTAGCACAAGATCTCAAAGCCAATAAAGTATAGACATGTTATACACGGATTAATGTTGATTTGATTACTCCACTCTTTAAAATGTTTAGCGGTTTCATTGTTCTGTAGAGAATGACAGTCGACTCATTTTGATATCAAACTCATCTGAAAAGTGCAACTGAATTTTTGCACTTCAAAAGTTCATTTTTATCAACATCAGTATACCGGCCGCCAGATGTTTCAATTATCTGATGTTTCAAGCCGTATCCAAAACGGCAGGGGGTTGTTTCGTTCCCCTGCCACCGTTTTGCTTACTTTGGGCCTGCCAAAACTGACCTTCTAATAGGACGTTCCATGGCTATTACTTTAATCCTACAATCAAAGTTTCTCCATGTATCGTGAGTTCATAAAGAAGAAGAGTTTATAGAAGTATATATTTCTGTCCCTTTTTGAGAACTACCGTTTTGCTGATTTTATAAAATATTTCCCGCATGAATTCAAATACTATATGCGGTCGTATATCCCATCAGTTTTCCACCAATTCATCTTGTTTACTTCAAAGCCCTTCTTAGTGATCGACAGATTGCCCGGGTACACGTACAAGCAGCTTCTATTATGAATCGAATGACTGTGTTGTAGGCGGAAATAAGCGAACCATTGAACCAAGAAGATGATCGGAAAGACAATACACGTGCATTATTTTTGTCATTCCACATTTTGTTTGCCCATTTTCTCCTAGATTTTACTCTGAGGCTGGATAGTAAGTAGACTTTGAGGTCATGGGTTTCAGCAATGATGAAGGTATTGGGTGAAAGCAGGGCCACGGCCCAGACACAAGCCAAATGCCCATTATTGTCACAGATTAATGCTTAGTGCTCGGACACATGTTCAAGTCGTCTGGTTTGCTTCGGAGGTCTATCCATTTGAGCTTCTGGATAGATGGTGTATCGGAACGACTATCCGGGTGCAGATCTTTCACCCCTATTGAGCGCTCTCAGACCTGTCACTGCCATCTTAAGAGACCATCACGATAAATGCTGTCGATAGATGCGAATGAAAATTGCTTTGTGAGATGTTGGAGGTTGTGAAGGTTTGTTGATGTGGCAAGCGCGGTGTCAATTGAGGAAAAATGACTATCCTTGAGGAAACCGAGCGGGAAGCATGCGGGGGATGCATGTGATTCATAGTTTGCTGTGCATGTATTTGATTATGTTGTCTTTAAAAAGTTACACAATCGCTGTGTCGGCGAGACTTCCGAGAATTATCCGCATTTGAAGCATTTGAGATGATAAAATGATCATTTCTGAGGGGCTTGAGAGAACTACTGGAACTTCCGTAGAGATAATTGTCCATACTGCTTATCAAATATACTGTATTAGTAGTAACGACGAACCAAAACTGAATTTTCGAAATATGTTAAATATTACGAAAGTTTATGCATTAAAATCATCTTGTCTTTCAACAATGTGCCTTGAAGGTTGCTCGCTGTGTTAAATAGTTTTATAACTGGTACAGCAGCATAGCTAGTAATAATACATATAAATAGTATTTCACATCATAATGGAGGGACCAATATTTGAAAGACAAACTCTTGATTTCATATTCAGAAGTTCGAATTGTATCACTACCAAAATTGATTATCAGTAGCTCAACTAAAAATACCCTCAATGATTTAGGTATTATCATTAGTAAAACAGTTAGTGATTTCACAACTAAATATCAGTAACCTTTCAAAATTAACAAAGATTGAAGAAAATTCAGGCCTTATTAGATACATGCGCTTAAACAAGTATGGCATTTTCTTAAAAGCTCTAATATAAATCATTGATCCATTATCTGGATCATTGAATCCACTGAACCGAAATCATTGATTGCATTTATCTGGACGAGAGCTCTCTCATTCCTTCGCTTATTTTATGCCAAATACACATCATGGAGTGCAAGATATTACTTTGTTCTGATCCTACACAACCTTCGTCATTTAAAAATGAATTAGATGAATGATTTAAAAATGTTCACAAGTTTAGAAAGCCACTGATCTGATGGCAGAGCATCACAGAGTAGGACCAAATACAGGAGGTCACACTCATTTTCATTGGGATAAGCAACTCTGTTGTCGATGTCAGTGTCGTCTTGTTTTCGCGAACAGTCACCAAAGTCGATTGGCCGGTTTCGACTTGGGCACTATGGTTGACCGATATGAGGCCTGCGTAGGTCAGACAGACTGGTTCAGTCGGTAAATCCGGCCCACGAAAAGCTTTGTCAAAAGTTCCTGGGTTCGAACCTTTCCTCAAGTGAGGACTCTCAACGCCTATTCTAAGACTTTCTAACCTTGACCTCATGCAGGCTGTCATTCTTCAGGCATTGCAAATGAAATGGCAGAAATGATATTTGAGTCGAAAGGATTTTGGTCAGATATCAATCAATTTACTATTGCATTTGCTTTCGAATCATGAAGGCACTATTGAATTCCTATCTCCTTGTTCTGACATCACAATTTCTAAAAAAATGATTTGATGAATTAAAATCACAAAGCTGCTACTGAATTTCAAGAATGTGGTACAGTATGATGTATAATCTGATTCTGATTAGCAAGGGTTGCCCGTTCGTCGATGTTCTCATGATGCACGTTTCTCGTCCACGTTTCATAATCCAAAGGATTACGTTCTTTTGTAATGAAGCACTTATCTTTTTATACAGTGACGTAATTGTGTCACACGATCATATTTTAAATTACAGTATTGATTCATGCAGAGGCTCGGGAGCTGTAAGTAGATGGGTGTCAAATTGAATTAATTAAGAGTGTAGCGCAAGCTCGTCTCGCTACAGATAATGATTTAGAGTGATTAGATAATCACAGCAACAAATTAATGAAGGAAGCGCACGGTGTGAAGCTATCATCGCGAACTTGATTTCGCTCGTCTTCGAGAACGTTCGTTTAGATTGTTGTAGGGTGAAACTAAAAGTACCTGTAAGAGTAGCCTACTGTTCTCTAATCAATAGTTGGATGCTGCATGTGAGCTTCGTGGCACACGGATTAGCTGCTTGACCTGTCTCTCTTGGATGTGAGGCCGGGTTCACCGGGAATGTCGTTTGAAGTGGCTAGGAGAGCATCCGGCATGCAATCCAGCACGAATAAGAAACCTCTAAAGCTAGATTTGGAATCAGGGTGCACTACGAGCAGTCGTTGTCTATTATCATGTGTAGTCGTCTTCCGAGAAATTCGTGTAGGCATTGCTGTTCAATGAGACCTCTTACAGGTAGGCAGACTGATAGGGTTTGTGATACAGTCAAGAAATTGCGAGTTGAGAGTAATTGCAATATGACTTTATAGAACACAGGTAGAATTTCTAAGCTCGCAATGTCACACATGTGTTTTGCTTAAGGTGACTGCACTTTGATCTGCTCAAACCGAGGACCTGTAGCGAAGTCTCGGAGATCAAGGGAGTTGGAACCGGTGAAGAATATGAACACAGCGGAATAGACTGTGAATTGACTGTTAGAAAGCGCTGAATGCCGAATGCCCGTCAAGTGTCAACTGTCGTCCAGGACATCGGGGTTTTTGCTCTGACATTTCCTTTGATTTCAATTGAAGAATCCGCGTAATCCAATCAGTGACGTCATCCTCTATAACATCTCAGTATTTACCGTCAAGTCAAACTGCTAGCTAATATCAAGATCAGCAATCGAAAGCCAGCATAATACTTCGTAAGATCGACGACAATATAGCTTGTGGAAACTGCGGCGGAGCGGTGCGGATGAAAGCTGCTCCAGAACACGCGCGGAGCGGACAAATGATGCTACTCCAGTTCCCTTGTTAATCCCTTCCCATCATCTTCATGAAGTTTGTTTGTTTCTATCTCATGTCTGACAGCTCGGGCGCCTGTTCGAGACTTTTTTACGACTTCGAGTTCTCTGTCAAAACATTTCCTGTAGTCGGTACAGAGCAAAGTGTCGGCAGATTTGACAAGCAGTGGAGACAATGGCGTAGAATTCACTCAACAATTGCTGCGCTGCTAACAGTTGCGAATGTCGTAGTTCCTCTTTATGTTTGAAGAAAGCTGTGGTCCGGATTGTCATCAAATTGGCGGCCATTAGTCTTGTCTTTCCGCTTATTTGTCATTGAAATGTCGAGGTTTCAGTTTCTATTTGCGAACTACGAACTAATTTAATCACAACAGCGGTTACTTCGTGCATTCTGGAAAAGCAAGGAACCTCTCAATTCTCTCACCGTTCATACCAATCTTGTGAATTTTTCATTTCTTGGATAGTATGAACAGGAGAAAGGCAAATTGCGACTATTGCAAGGAAATTGCTCCATCAGAGTCGGAACATCTTGCATAACCAAACTTTCAGCTGACAATGGCTCTTTCGGTTAGGAATAGTTGCTTATATGCAATCCACTTTCTTTTCATGTTTATACAATGCTTTCACAACGGAGTTTGAATAGGCTTTTCATTTAGTCTTCAAAAACCTACTTCCGTCTGCGTAGAGAAAAAATCAAATATTTAAACAACAAGATTTGTGTACATCGTCATCCCGAGGGATGGGCTGCAAATGCGGATGTTGAAAGAGTGTCGTTAATTTCAGTTGATGATATCTATATTTCACAGTGAGATGATCTCTATGATTATTGCTTCCATAATATAGAAATGCTATCCACTTTTAGAAGACATAAATGCATAGTTCAGAGCATCAACTTCGACATACAAGATGAAGTGAGTCACGTGATTCAGTATTTGATGTCTGAGGGCCTCACCAAAATGAGTAAAATCACCAAAATTAAGTCAAAACATGAAATTTACTCATTTTGTAGAGGCTCTCGGACATCAAATACTGAATCATGTGACTCACTTCAACTTTGATATCGAAGTTGATGTTCTGAACTCAATCATGCTTCAAATTTCATAGCATTCTGATAAATAGCATATTTTCTGCAAAAGAAAATGTACGAAAATTGCAAATTGTGCAAATTCACAATCTATAGATATTTCTTGAATTTTACCATTGGATTCCAGTGGTAGTCCTTTAACCTTACCTACAGTCCGTTTCATAAAAAGTGGATCATCCTAAAATTTGACTAAATAAAACATAAGTATGATACAGAAAGCATTTTTCATGTTATTTCATGTCCCTAATATACTTAAATGTCCTTATATAATCTGATAAGCTATGATGCAGTAACGGTTCTTAAGAAGCTAATATTTTGTGGCCCTACCCTTATTGTCAATGACATTACCAATTCGTCTAGGCATTGATTCGATGATATCGTTGATTTTTGACTGATCTAACTTTCTCCACTCTCTTTTTAACAGTGACGTAAGTTGTGATACGCCATCTGTAGGTAGCAGTGAACGACAAACGTTACGTTGTAATTTTATAAGAGTGAGGTATGATTTTGTGTAACATTGCTAAATGAAGATCAAATTATCTACTTCTTTTTTATCTACAACAGGAAAACAACTCAATATTCATGCTTGAAATTTCCAGCTGTGATATTAGTGAGCACAACTGACATATCTTCCAAATTTCAGAGAAATTCGTTTAAGTTTGGCGGAGTTAGACAAAGTTGAAGTTAAGGCGATGTTTAAGGGTGATCCATTTTTTATGAAACAATCTGTATAACCGAAAGCGACTGGCTGTGACACTTAAGAATTTGATTTTTGTATTCAGCGTTTTAAGATCTACAAATCCATGCTATTAAGCCTCTTGTGCGCGAATTTAGGTAGAAAGTGTCAGTAGCTTTCATAATAAAGATTATGCTTCCAAAGAGTGTATAAACTTCAAGGATTGCAATAAACAGTCTTTAATGTACTCCTTAATTGAAATACATCAAGACAAAGTTTTTCATCCTCCATAATGCATGATTTTGCTTTCTATGTCCACAGGTTAATAAGTTCCACGAAGCAGGTAATTTTTTTTCCTGGATTAACCTGGTGCAGACTTCTATGGAAAAAGGATCTACCGAATCCATAGAAGTATATAATAGTACACTAGAATGGAAGTTTGATATCTTGCCCATGTACAATGATGGTACATGGAAAAATCTATGGTTTGTGGATCAGATTCGATTTAAAACATTGTATCATAGTCAAACTATTTGCCAAGTTGGTTGTGGAAGTTGTTGACACCTAATTACAGGATTTTCATGAAGAGAATTGCAAGTGAGATGGCGGCATTGTTTCATGTGAAATAGCCTACTATTCCATGGATTAATATAGTGTGTCTATTTGTAGCAGTCACTGACAACAATTTTCCAATTTTTCAATATTGGAATGTAAATTAAAAATTTGTTCACAAAGTCATAATTGAAAGTGGTGCGTGTGCTGTTTGTAAGAACATCTGAAGAATTCACAGATAGAAAGTCTAATTATTGGATAATTTCTTCTTCAATTGGCTAAGAAACCTGGCGTTTTTCTGGAATAAACACATAGAAAGTTTCTTTACCGACAATCATTTCTCAAATAAATGAAATGTTGCTGGAACTTCTCAATTAATCATTGAATGACACATGTGATATTTTGGAAGCTGATATTCGAATGCATGTAGAGATTTTGAAAATTATTCAAATTCAGTGAACAAGGGAACCCTTTAAAGTAAAATGAATACTCTAAGATTTCTTAGCCTCTGATTTCAAGCTGGAGTTATGTATGTTCTGTAAATCGACATTACAAGTTGCATAAGAGTCTGATTATACTATTGATAGATTATCGGAGCGATATTTCAAAATGATGAACGTACAGAACGTTTAAAAGGATTTCCTTCTTTGTCATACTATCGGCGCAGCATTTTGCAAATTTACTATTGCTTTTGAGTACATGGTCTTTGGACAAGGGCCAACAATTCAGATCAAGAATTGGCCAGATAAATATAAATGCCAATCAAAAAACATGGAAGCCAGATCGCACAAGTTGCATTTTGCCCCAACTAAGTTCCCCCGGCGTGTGCCATAATTTTCATGCAATGTCCATTCTAGGACTTTCTATGGTATTGTTAATTTCTATGATTATAACAGATAATGCATAGATTTCTTCGGTCATTATTTGTCACAATAAACTTCGAGCCTTCGGCTCTCGGTAATTATAGCAATAATGACCTCAAATCTATGCGTTATCTATTACAAAACGGTAAATTCTACATGGAAATCTCAAGAAATACCATTGATATCTAGATTTCCCATAGAAGTGGATAATAGTACACTAGTCAGTAGTTTGATATCTTGTCTATGTACAATGATGGCACTTGAAAATCTATGGTTTGTGGATCAGATTCGATCTAAAACATTGTATCATAGTGAAACTATTTGCCAAGTTGGTTGTGGAAGTTGTTGACACCTAATTACAGGATTTTCATGAAGAGAATTGCAAGTGAGATGGCGGCATTGTTTCATGTGAAATAGCCTACTATTCCATGGATTAATTTGTAGCAGTTACTGACAACTAATTCCCAATTTTTCAATATTGGAATGTAAATTAAAAATTGGTTCACAAAGTCATAATTGAAAGTGGTGCGTGTGCTGTTTGTAAGAACATCTGAAGAATTCACAGATAGAAAGTCTAATTATTGGATAATTTCTTCTTCAATTGGCTAAGAAACCTGGCGTTTTTCTGGAATAAACACATAGAAAGTTTCTTTACCGACAATCATTTCTCAAATAAATGAAATGTTGCTGGAACTTCTCAATTAATCATTGAATGACACATGTGATATTTTGGAAGCTGATATTCGAATGCATGTAGAGATTTTGAAAATTATTCAAATTCAGTGAACAAGGGAACCCTTTAAAGTAAAATGAATACTCTAAGATTTCTTAGCCTCTGATTTCAAGCTGGAGTTATGCATGCTCTGTAAATCGACATTACAAGTTGCATAAGAGTCTGATTATACTATTGATAGATTATCGGAGCGATATTTCAAAATGATGAACGTACAGAACGTTTAAAAGGATTTCCTTCTTTGTCATCCTGTCGGCGCAGCATTTTGTAAATTTACTATTGCTTTTGAGTACATGATCTTTGGACAAGGGCCAACAATCCAGATGGAGAATTGGCCTGATAAATATAAATGCCAATCAAAAAACATGGAAGCCAGATCGCATAAGTTGCATTTTGCCCCGACTAAGTTCCCCCGGAGTGTGCCATAATTTTCATGCAATTTCCATTCTAGGACTTTCTATGGTATTGTTAATTTCTATGAGATTTCCACGACAAATAGAGTTGAATTTTTGACAGCTGTAGATTTTGGATGGTCATAGATTCCGACGATCCTGTGAAATATAAAGTTACTTACGATCGTGCAAGTAACGCCCTTCGGCCTCGTGCATAGACATGTTGATCGTTTAAGATGCATCACAGATGAACTGTCGACGAAATTGCTTTTTGTTGTGTGTAAATTGATTATGCAACTTGTGCATAGTAGTTTCCGTGGCACAGTGGTTAGGGTCTTGTACTAGCGATCTTCTGGTCCGGAGGTCGAGCCCCGGAAGTGTCACTGGAAGTCGTCAGGAAGGGCATCCGAAAAGATCACATCGTTCCAGATTAAAGTCTGACTATGACAAGTACGTGTGCAGTCTTAAGATCTACATGTGCATTGTTATAGATTCATGCAGACCTTTTCAAAGTGATGAGCATACATGGTGATGGAAAAGTTCGATACAAAATATGTTTGATTATTGCTTTGTGACTTTAATTGAATGTATATATTTCGTTGACAAGGTGAAATGCAGGACTCACAGGTATCAATGTTCAGTTTCTCAGCTTGATTTTTATGATTTATTTAGTAGAACTAGATCTATTTCAAAAATTTTTATTACATAGCATATCACTAGAACTGAATTTTAGTATAATACAATACAAAATGACACAAATATCTGCGGCTATATAATTGGGTTACAATTAATTTCATGCACAATTCTCAACCTTTCTTTGGTCATTCGTGCTTCTAACACTCCCGGCGATGCCGTGACCTAGAGTCGATTTCTGTTCTAGTTAGTTTCAGATAAGTAATCTACAAAACAGTAATATGAAATATAAAAAAATGTAAATTTTAGAAATAAAATATAATAGACGTCAAATGATGATTCTGTTTACACCTATGCAATATTTGCACAATGTAGAATTAATGTATCAGGATGGAATTTTCGTCAGGAGGGTGTAGGTTCCTCTCTAGCATCACAATTCTTCGTAAGTTTAAATTCGGAACGGCAAATTTGCTATCTCTCAAGCATTCCCACATTTGCTGTAAATGGTATCGAATATTCAAGTAGACACATTAAATGATCATTTAATACAGAGCATGATGCCATGTTGCGGATATTAACTAGCAGCAGACATTTCCACAATTTTCTTTTCATCGATTTTAATAACGGAAGCTTGCATTGTCGAAAGCTACCTCCATATGAGAGACATCAAATTTAATTGACAAAGATTTTTTTACAATGTTTGCTTGTTCAAATTTTACATCTCTCGAAATAGAACCAGCTTGAAACGTGCGCTGTAGACAAATCTAATGATCCTTCACAAAATATTCTTTGATTAACGTTTCTATTTGATATCAAGCATGCTCGATTTAGATCTTCATGAAACAACGACATGACATTATCTGCAGAGGAAGATATAAGAAGATTGCTTTCTATATATTTAGAAAGAGAATCAAATTGTTGGATAGGAGACAATGAAAGTATGATCCATGCATAGCATGTCAATTATGAATTGAAAATCGTCACATTTATGTAGTCATTAAGGTATTAATCTCGGCGACTTAGCAACAAATGATTAAATGAAGAAATTGATTGAATTTGCAGTGAGAGTCTATGAAGTGAGTTATATTTAGAAAGAATTAGATCTATCTTGAATTCATGCGCCTACATGTAATCAAATAGTCTTAAGAAATTAATGCTATCTACTGCATCCATTGAATAGGACGTCAAACGTAAAAATAGAACAAATACAAATATTGCTAATCGAAGCCAAATGAAAGTCGAAGCAATAAGCTGTTCGTGTGTTTTCGAATGTTGGAGATTGGAAAAATGGTGAATTCACAAATCTGAAATCTTAATGAACAAGTTCAGACGATTGTTCTTATAAGTTGGTCTGTGTTTCTAATGTTCATTTATAATTTATCTTTTAGCCCGGAAGCGGACTTTCGGCTTCTTATACTTTGTTAGAGACATGATTACTCGAGCGCGAAGTGTTAGATGTATAAACTTTTTTAAAATGAATTACTGTTGTGAATTACTGGGCATGAAGATCAACGTCGGCAAATGCAAAGTTTTGTCACCCCAGCAATGATTACATCCTTATCAACGGGACGCCAGTTGAAAGCGTGGACGAATTTATCTTTCTGGGCAGAGTTGTCCCTGATTCCTCGTCCGACATCCTAAATAGGACAACTCTAGCTTCACAGCCTTTGGCCGTCTACGGAAATCAATCTGGAACGAGCGTCGTATCAGCCGTACTCAGAAGATAAGACTGTACAAATCGCTCATAATACCTATAGTCATCTACGCATGCGAGGCATGGACACTGAAAAGTGAAGAGAAAAGAAAACTGGAGGTCTTCGAAATGAGGTGTCTACGTGACATCTATGGAGCCAGCATCCGAGACCGTATTCCGAACGAAACCCTCTGACGGAACCTCCACATGAACACCACCATCATAGATCTTATTCTGAAGAGAAGGCTAAGCTGGTTTGGGCACGTATCGAGAAGACCGTCACATCACGATGTCTCAAGGGCATTCAGGCAGGACTTCTCCAACCCAAGACCGCGCGGAAGGCCAGCGAAAAGATGGAGTGACCAAATACGAACGGACACGGGCTTGCCAATCAACACTTTGCAACGCCAAGCCCAGAATAGGGGACATTGGAGCCGTTGTAGCAGACTGGTGGGAGCAAAGGGCGATCGTAGCCTAAGCAATTAATAGTAGAAAATGGAATTACTGTACTCGAGTACAATTGTCCACTTTTTGTCGGTTTACAAGAAAAGGATAACAGACGCATGGAACGAGTTCACAAAAGGGCTATTAGACTTATCTGTGGGAAAAGCTGCCAATGTATTATTCTTAGCAATGCTTAGCATTCGTCGTGACCAGAGCTGGAACCGGTTCGCTTTTTTCGGCCCGGACCTGCGTTGACTCCAAAAAAGGCCCGAATGATAAAGTTTATAGTTTTGAGTACTATACCATCTTCAAGGAAAACATCGGTTTCGTTAGTTAGTGCAATCATCTTGAGGATTTTACTAAAAAGATGATGTTTGGTTACATGAATATACACTGTAAGGCGTACACGCCATCTGTGAAAAAATTGATTACTGTTAAGAAGTAAGGTGAATTTTCAAACATTCAATGCATAGTACATTTTTACCTGTTTTAAATAATGTGGATCGTTTGTTTATCACATTAAATTTGGAGCTCGTTTAATGCACCGATAGCTTCCTATTGATACTAAACAATGAACACTTTTTTGGAAGTGAAAAATCTGAATCATCTCAGTCATTCTTCGTTCCCTCCAACACTGTCGCATTTAAGGGAGGTGCTTCTACCCTAGGCAGTTACAAGTCGGGCGGTCGTCTTTCGCACCATACTGTGCCTCAATGTAAAGGTCCTGTGTCAGATGCAAAATGCAAGAATGGTCTTTCTTGTGTCTGTCCGACGTTCGTCCGTGCCTTGATCTGCGGCTTGGGAGACTCAAAGCGGCCTGCTAAAATGCTCTCCTTGAATAATAACATCATACCAATGCTCGACTACATAAGGATCCCTTTTACCCCTTATATGCGCATGTGCTGCGACTAGTAGCTCTTTACCCGCTAGGACATTGACACCTTCAAGGTCTCATCTGCTTACTATCTGCTCACTAAGACCAGCGCTGTAGCCTTGTGAAAGAGTGAGTGTTCTCTCTGCGTCCGAGAGACCGTAGTTCAAATCCTGGTCGACTCAAACCTGAGACTTATTAAAATAGGTAGACTCTGCATTCTTGCTAAACACTAAGCACGAAGAGAATGAGAGTGGGATAAATGACAACTCGGCAACATGGAAGAAGGGCTCCTAATGTGCTTCCAAGTATAGACAAGGTATAATCATTCATTTATTCATTTACTTATCTACTGTCTCATATATGAAAATCTACCATTCCAGATGTGACATCTATTACAAACAACAATATAATTAATAAATTGAGAACGCTGACGCATGAGTAGTTACAGTCAAGACACCTCAGACGATCCTAATAGATGCCACTGTGTTGAGTGCTACTACCCCAAATCTGACGTTAATATACAGTCAATCCCGGTTAATTGGGGCACCTACTTTGTTTCAGCAATTTATGGTTAGCCAAAAACATTTGTATCATACAGAATATTTGATTGCTTTATTGGGACTCAATTTTGTCGAACTATCCTTCTATTCGTTGATAATTTCAACGGGGCTTTGACGAAAATTCGCGTGGAATTTCTTCCAGCAAATGCAACATCCGTCATTCAGACATTGGACTTGGGTGTCATCCGCAACCTAAAGCTGTGCTACCGCAATGAATCGGTACGCATGGCTCTTCTTGACATGATTGATTCCAGCGAAACGCCATCAAATTCTACGGCGATAGAAATCAGTTAAAGGTGTCACTGATCAATGCGATTCAATTTCTCCACAAGGGAAGCAAGTGAAGGAGACTACAATCCAAAACTGTTTCCGCAAAGCTGGCTTCTCGACAATTAAATTTGACGTTGAAATCCTCAACGACGCAAACCATAATGATTATCTGCCTTAACTGTCATCCGTCACATGTGTTACGGAATTGACTGACATTGATGCCGATATTCCTACCTGCGATCCCGAGTTGGACGAACTGAGCGATGTCATCGAAGAGTTTACAAGCCAAGTTCCAAGTTTAGAAAATCAAATAAAGGTTTAGCGCTCCCAAGGTTATGACGAGGATTTTATTTTAAAATTGTATAAAATACACCCGACCGGTTTCGTCGCGATAGGACAGTCTCAAGGGCTGATTATGTACATCTCCAAGAGTGCTTAAATATATGAAGTAAAAGGTAGGACAACTCTTCACATCTGTTCATGACGTCTGTTCATTTGTGTAACGTTCTGTGTAACGTTAGATTATATTAACGACAGTATGTTACGAAAATTAAATAAATTAAATAATAAGTACAATTTACCCGTTAGAATCGTTTCTAAACCAGGTAATTACCTCATTTCAACAGTAAATAATAATTGTAAAAATAAATTTATTTGTAATTGTGATATCTGTAAAGTTATCGCACCTAAATATAATTGCAATGATAAATACTTAATTTATAATTTTTCTTGTAAGCTTTGTAACAAAAGCTATATAGGCCAAACATGTCGACCTTTTCGATATCGTTTCCAGGAACATAAAAGAAGTATTTCACACCGTGACTGCAAAAGTGCACTTAGCGATCACAATCGTATAGACCATCCGACTAAAGTGATGAGTATTAATGACTTTAACTGCAAAATAATCAATAAACAGCGCAATGCGATATCTACTAGGTTGGCTGAAGCTCGCTATATTGCAAAGAACATGCCACAAATGAACAGACGTCATGAACAGATGTGAAGAGTTGTCCTACCTTTTACTTCATATATTTAAGCACTCTTGGAGATGTACATAATCAGCCCTTGAGACTGTCCTATCGCGACGAAACCGGTCGGGTGTATTTTATACAATTTTAAAATAAAATCCTCGTCATAACCTTGGGAGCGCTAAACCTTTATTTGATTTTCTAAACAATGAAGAACCTCCCGTATCGACACACAAACCAAGTTCCAAGTTCCTACGGAGATAGTGAAGAGGCGACTCATCCCCCACTCCCACCATTTCCCACTCAACAGCGAATTCTTGTATCAACAATCTATACTTGTTCTTTGTCCAACAAGGTTTACCCCATGAGTGCTTGCCTCAAATCAATAATCTGCAAGATCAAATTGATCAGCATTCAAACAAGAGCATCTTGAATTTCTATCCATCTGCGAACCATTTATATGCATCATGCATTTTATGTAGTTTTGATAACGGAAGGGTTAAATATCTAAAGAGAATGACAACTATTAAATCAGTAAAAGACACCAACACCCTTGATTCCCTACCACACTCGCCTGACCCAGGAATCGAACCGAAGTCCGCGGCGGCTCGCACCTTCACTAGGCCACGCTGACGGTTCTAAAGTAATGCAAGTGAAGGCAGAAGTCATCTCTAAGTGATATTGACAGCATATTGTCCTATTATTATTGACAGAACGCTACCAGCATTCATGCTGTAGCAAGACAGCATATCATATGTCGATATCGGTTAGAGATGACTTTTGCTTTCACTCACATTCCTTTTGAACCGTCGGCGTGGCCTAGTGAAGAGGTTGCGAGCTCGTCTCCAACCCGGACTTCGGTTCGATTCCTAGATCCGGCGAGTGCGGTCGGGGAATCAAGGGTGTTGGTGTCATTTTTTTTTACTTAATGGTTATCATTCTCTTTAGATATTCAATGTACTACGACAGACCTTTGTTGTCAACGGAAGGGTTAAGTTAAATTTTTTTCTATTTTCTTTGATCTTAGACCACAATGCTGGTTAATGGGGTCAAAATTCGAGGCAAAATCCTTGCAACACTCTTGCCCTAATTAAGGGGGATCAACTGTATCATAGATCGATTTAGCGCAGGCTATTGTTCAGGTGTTTTTACTGTAAAATTCAATTATTTTTCATAGCGTGCGTTAAAATGAAAAGCAAGTTTCCCCTCAATCAATAATGCTTCAGTATAGAATAGTGCAGCTATATTGCAATTATGAGAGATAAAATCTGCGATCCCAAAATGTGACCGCAGATGACCCTGAGATAAACACTGCTATAGGGGCTGCCTGGACCACGGTAGAAAACACTGACCTAGTTATTTTTCCTATTTTTGATAGTCACAGGAAATATGTTTCTTTCACTGCGTTCAATCCTGCCACGTGTTTGGAAGAAGTTACTTATCAAATTATACATGGGGAGTTGGTACAATCTCCTCTGAATTTCAATCGATAGACATCTCTTCTGTCTTTGTTGTCTCCTACTGAAAGCTATTCGATGCAAGTTTCGATTTAAAATATTGTTGGTGTACGAGTAGGTGGATGAGGCATTCTTAGTGAAATAAGTTTTCTTGTTTCAATAATTCAGCAGATAAAAAAAATGATTCCTGATCTATAATGTACAGTTTCGATATCAAGAAAGATAAGTGATGAGATTTTGAGGGGAAAATGGTTTTCTGATGTTCCAAAATATTTCATTGGATGCAACAGCAGCGTTTCAAAATGCAGATTTGAAGACTGCCCAACCAATTTCAGAGAACGTCTTACTTCATTGTGATATTAATTCGGAAACAATAGTAAATTCGAAGCGAATTTGTTTGTTTGCATAACAGTAGGGATCGTCCGGGCACTGTCGTTATATTACCCGGCTGTTTTCTAGGCAAGGACTGGTCCCGACCCGTCTTCGGTCATTTTGCAGATTTTTGTTATTGTTGAGATAAAGCTAGATGGAAAAATCATTAACTTCGCCAAAATTGCTCTAACTTCTGAAAAATATCCAATCGACTTTTCTTCGAGAACTGATAATTTGGATAAACAATTGATCAAATTCGGAAAGAAATAAACCAATAGATAATATAACACGAGAAAATTAGTTCAATGCAAAAAAGCAATGAAATGTCATTTTAAAGCGTCGAACTAATTTTTCCCACGCCAATTCGAGCATTTATCAGCTTAAAGGGAAACAACTCATCTGCACTGACTTACAATCTACGAACTCGACACATAATATCAGCGAGATTCAAGATAAAGAGCCATAGCAGTGAGAATCGCCGACTTGAAATAAAGTGGAAAAGAAAGTAGTAGGGTCTTCTGGCTCAACTCGGTTCGATAGAGTCGAGATGACTCGGAACGCTCCGCCAAATGATTCGCAAAGCTACTTACAGTCTTTGTCTGTGCAAGCAGAAATTAAACGAAAATTACTGGTTTCACTCTAAAAAATCAGTCTATAAACACTGCTTATACATATTGAATACCTCGGTATCTATCAACTCAATACATTTGGTATGATTTAGGGAAGTTGTTCGTGGTTAGACTTGAATTCTTTGTCCATGTCTAATAATCCATTTCTTGAAACATTTTAGCTCTGTCCACTACTTGATAAATCCTAATTTCCGTGTCAATTTTTCCAACGTTAGATAATATTATAGGATATCAGATATCAGAGAAGTTTGCTTTTCACGATTCATTAGAGGCCATAAAGGCTTTGAATTTCATTTAATCTATTCTGTGATATATTACGCCTGTGTTTCCTTTTCTTCAATTAAAGCTGCGGATAATTGTCATTATAAGAGTCTCCCGAAGCGAATTCTAGCTTATGTACAAGAGATTATTCCGTCAATCGTGAACTAATGATATCGAATTTGATGAGGAATGATATAACATCAAGGATATAATACTCTAATCAAATTTCACCTAGAAAATTATTTTCTTGCATCCTCTGTTTTTAATACTCACAACATGTGACGCTTCAAAATGCCTGTAATTAATGCCATTTTAATAGTTGTGCTGATGTTAATTACGTCTTACTTTTTACCTGTTACAATATCCGAGGCGACATTAGCTTGTGCAAGACACTCTGTGCCAATTGCCTTCCTACGCTTTATTGGATAATGCTTTTGTATTGATTGTGTGGAGATGCCTGTCTTCGATGATAGTCGGTAGCAATCGTCATATGAGGTGTCTTCAGACGAAATCAAATTTATAATTGTCATTTTCCGACCAAGCCGATCATGTAACATGACCAACACGTGACACAGAGGGTGAGGAGTCGACCAGTTTGACCCTCCAAGAATTGAATGGAACTAGCTTGAGTCACACGATGAATACTCTACGATGTCACAATCTTCGCTGAAAAGCGCGCAGTATCCGCCGTTGTGCATCGGATCGGATTTGGTGATTGAATCCGATTCGATGGCTCGGAAACAAAATCCGAATCCGAACCGATCCAACATTCGATTCGTATGATCCGACTAATCCGAGAGAATTTTTCATGATGCTCACAGGGTACATCGTGCATACTTCCTTTGTATTCTACATTCGATTATTTGCTCACATTTTTTATTGTCTCACACGGGAGGTTGGCCATTTGTTGAAAAATATGAAAACAGATAATTTATTAAAACTGATGATATGATAATTTGGGAGAAGTTCTCTCCCAAATTACAACTTTATATTGAAAGAAAACACTTCGAAACCCGACGTTTCGTCGTCCTGCCGACTTGTTCACGGGAAATAGACGTCTTTGCACTAAAATCGGCTTTATATAGAACATTTGTAGACCATTCAACAGCGCTCATGTTGCTTGTTTAGTTCAGGTTTGTATTGATTGATAAATTTACTACAATTTATGCACAAGTAAAGTACAGTAAATTTCTCAATCAATGCAAGCCTGAACTAAACAGGCAACATGAGCGCTGTTAAATGGTCTACAAATGTCCTATATAAAGCCGATTTTAGTGCACAGATGGCTATTCCCGTGAACAAGTTGGCAGGACGACGAAACATCGGGTTTTAAAATGTTTTATTTCAATATAAAGTCGTAATTTGGGAGAGAACTTCTGTTATCATATTTTTCAACAAATGTTCACATTTTGTATGTTTATCATCGAATGATTGGGGATCTCATTTTCAGCTTAGAACGGCGATAGAAATCAGTTAAAGGTGTCACTGATCAATGCGATTCAATTTCTCCACAAGGGAAGCAAGTGAAGGAGATTACAATCCAAAACTGTTTCCGCAAAGCTGGCTTCTCGACAATTAAATTTGACGTTGAAATCCTCAACGACGCAAACCATAATGATTATCTGCCTTAACTGTCATCCGTCACATGTGTTACGGAATTGACTGACATTGTTGCCGATATTCCTACCTGCGATCCCGAGCATTTTCATTTTCAGCTTATTTGTAGTAGGCTTTGCTTTCTTCATCATCATTAATGGCCTAATTGTGTTCGACTGTTGGACAAAGGCCTCAGCGCGCAGTTTCCACTTTCTTCGATCTTGTGCCTCTCTTCTCCAGGCTGGAAGGTTGAAGAAGCTGTCGAATTCATCCCTCCACCTGTCACAGGTCGTCCTGTGCCTCTCTTTCCATATCGTGGTGTCCAGTCCGTCGTTCTGATGGTCCACCTGTTGTCTGTCATCCTCGCAACATGGCCAGACCAGTTCCACTTCATGCACTTTGTTGTTTCTAGCACGTTCTTCACCTTGGTCTTGTTCCTTATCACCTCGCTCGTTTCTCATTCTGTCTCTTAAGCTGATCTTGAGCATGCTTCGATCCATTTTCCTTTCAGCCGCTTGAAGTATAGCTTCCTGCATTGCTGTAAGGGACCATGTCTCGGCTCCGTATGTGATGGCTGGTAGCACACACGCGTCAAAAAGTCTTCTTTGTAAATTTATTTCCACATTACTCTTCAAAATGTTCTTATCCTGTGCAAAGGCTACCCATCCTGCATTCATTCTTCTCTGTACTTCCTTTACTGAGGAATTTTCTGATAGGCTGAATTTTTGGCCGAGGCAAATGTAGTCCTCCACAGCTTCGATTTCTTTGCCGTTGATTTCTATCTGGCATGGAGGTGTGAGGGGTTCGAATATACTCAGTCCGCATTTCTGACTCTCTCAAGCCACGTCTTTCAACATATCTTTCAGATCTTTTGCATTGCTGGTTATAAGCACAATCACTTTGCTTTAACAATGCACAAATGTGATTCACCTGAATGTTCAAGTCTGATATTCCTAGCCTTATCTTTGCAGTACAAATGCACTATTAACTGTTGCTTAAATCAGAGGTATTTACAGCCTATAGGTATTAGGTAATTTCAGTCGTGAGCGCGCTAATCATGCACAGTTACGTACATGCAGTAACTAATGCCAGCTTTCTCGGATTTGATTCGGATTTTCATAAAAATACTACGCCGATACAGTCCGACTCTTTAAACTTCAGATTCGAAGCGGAGAAGATGAATCAAAAGCGTAATCGACGACAGTGAATTACGGATCGGATCAGATTTGCACACCTCTGCTGTGAACGTCATTGTCTCAGTTGCATCCAACTGCACTTCCATTGCTTGTTGGAATAAAATCCGATTAATGCGGCAGCGCATTAGTTGGATCGATGGCAAAGCAACCTACGTCTGAGCGATGATCGTCTATACAATCACGTTGATGGAATGGAAGATAATGAACATCTGTCATACTTGCATTTTCTGTGATTTTCCAGGTTATTGATGCAGAGCTCATTTCAAAATGTTCAATTCATCAATGGCCAGTGGTTTTTTTAACGAAAAATAGAGCGATGGCTTCTCCGACATTCTTAGATTGACTGTTTATTTATCGCATTGATAAAATATGATTCTCTTACAGGCTACTGTATATATTTCATAAGTAGACAGAAATCATCATTGTAATTATTGTTGAGAGCTAAAGCAATTTTGCTACAACTTATCAATCAGACTAAAGTTAGAACACGAGTCTTTGATTGAAATGGTCTCATCAGATATGTGTGTTTCATTTCATAGGTCTATATTTCTACAGGGACACATTCAGTCGACTGTAACCGCTCTTGGGAAAGAGATCTACACAAGACAAGGTTATATTTTGTGATACCTTTCGCCGATTCCCTCACAACAGTTCTTCAGACGCGCTTGATAAAGAATGGTACCCGCTTTGTTTTACACAGATAAAGCACCCGGTGGATCCCCACTGCTCTGTTTACCATGGCATTCAGATGAAAATTTAATTGCTTAACGACTCTTGCAAGAATTTCTAGAAATTTTAATCACAACCTTGACTCGGCATTTAGTGTGCTGTTTGAAACAATTTTCGGAGATGGTCGACTTGACAAACAGTTAGCGTGCGAATCTATCTGTGAGACTAATGCATTGTTAGTGTAGACTTGACTTGGTTATTCAAATCTTCTACAATCGCATAGAAGACGAAGCTTCTGTTTCATGCGACTTATGTCCTCTGCCATTGGGTGTTAGGTTTAGAGGTAGCAAACAAAAATTGTTTTCAAATTGGATGATTAGTGAACGTGATTTTGATTAAGATTGATAAAGCAATGTGTCAATCAAAGTGATCATACAGGAGCGATCATGATTGATTGTTCTTTGCCCAGATCAATCTAATCATTTTTTTATTATTTCTGTTCAACTCTTATTCTGCTTCATGAAATATGTATATATACTCGTTACTCTTCATGTAATTTAAGTAGAGCGAGAGAAAACCTTATAATGACAGGGAAATTATTTTATTTGCAGGCTGAAGCGAACAACGGATATAATGATCAGTGGAAAGACAGTTTGTGTATGTGGATACGGCGAAGTTGGTAAAGGTTGTTGTCAAGCACTCAAGGGGATGGGCTCAAATATCATCGTAACGGAAATTGATCCAATCTGCGCTCTACAAGCCTGGTAAGGATGCGAATTTCATCTTTCTTATTGAAGAATTTCACTTCCGCTTCTCTCCACAGTATGGATGGATTTTCAGTATTGAAGCTGGAAGACGCTATTCGACAAGTCGACATTCTCATCACATGTACAGGGAACAAAGGTGTCGTGACGCGCTCACACTTGGACAAAATCAAAAACGGCGCCATTGTCATTAACATGGGTCATTCCAACTCCGAAATTGATCTTTACTCTCTTCAAACCTCAGACTTGACGTGGGAAAGAGTAAGATCCAATGTCGATCACATCATCTGGCCGGATAGCAAGCGGATTATTATGATAGCTGAGGTAATATACACGTGCATGTGATGTAGTGATGTGAGTCTCGTATTTCCTTTGAACGTCGCTTTCTAATGAACACTACATCTGAGAAGTCAACTTTTAGTAAACGTCGACCTCTAGTAAACGCCGAACCTCTGATATCAAGAAAATCAGAAAAGAATAAATCGGCATTGTTGCACACATCATCTACATAAGCTAAAATAATGAATAATCATAGCTTTAATGAATTTAATAGCTTGTATTAAGCTAAAATAGTTATTAAACGTTACTGGAATGCTTAATGAAGTTGTACGATAGCTAATGCAGTCAAGCCTCACCTGGTGACCATGGGAAGGAATCTACGAATACATGTACCGGCAATTCCAAGAAATTAGTTCGAAACTAGTGGGTTATCTCCCCCCACGTTCTCAATTTTGTCTAAAATCCGTAGAAATGAATCAACCGTCGCAGAACTTCAACTACACGTATTTGAGTATATTTTCAACCCACATGCAAAAAATTATGCAAATCCGACAAGTGTTTTTTGAATTAGAGACGATAACGTGAAGAGTAGTGATGCCAGCAGCTTGATCTGACTTCGTCTGTTCGACGCATAATTGTTACTCGTGTGTGCATTGTTCTCTTCCCGTCTCCGTCTCATCCATTGCTATTTGAAATCTTCCCTCGACCACTACCCCACCACACCTTTCTTAAGTTAAGCACATTAATGGAAAGGATGTGGTCTGGGTCATTATCACTTCAAGAGTCGTCATGACATGACTTTGTTGACCCAGTGCTACCTGCTCAGACGATGAGGTCAGACGAAGGTACTGACATCGCTACACTTCACGTCATCGTCTCTAATTCAAACAGTACTTGTAGGATTTGCATAAAATTCTGCATGTGAGTAGAAATATACTTAAGTACGTGTATTTGAAGTTTTGCGACGGTTGATTCATTTTTGCAGATTTTAGACCAATTTGAAAACGTGGGGGGGAGCGGGGCGGAGATGACCCATAAGTACCATTAGTTCACGCAGTGTTCACTCAGCGTCGAAGCTCTGCGCCTTGTCGGCTGTGAATTAGTCGACAATGCAGTAAGTAAGTAGATAGATGAGTTTTCAGCAGTAAGATATTTTCCAACAAAGCTGATGCACCTCCTGGAGCTATTGTTATTCAATTAGGAGAAGTCTCATTAAATCATGCGTTTTTATAAATACCGCCCTGTATTAGGCGCCGCCCTCTAAAAGGCGTCACACTTAAAAGTGGGTGATTGTAAATGAACGCCGCGACGGTTATGGCCCAACTACGGTATTTGATAGTCGGCTCATAGTCGTAGCGAAGCGCCGAATATTGCTTAATACGATTTTATATCCGAGGAAATTTTATTTTCCACTGCACTGCACTCATATTAGTTCTAAATAAAGCAAATGTCTGTGATAGCAGAGTCATTTGTCAACTATCTACTTTGATGCGCAATGTTATGGTCACATTCTAAACACGGAATTCATAGCGTGGACTTAAGTATTTCGGCATCTGAAACAGGTCAGGTAGTTTTGAGTTCTTATCATAAACCACTTGCGAATTCGTCTATCAAAATGTCTCTAGTTCTAGTTGATGCATTCACCGGCATTTTCTGTGTGACTTTACATCGAATCTGTCTTCATATTTTTGATCCGTCGTTTATTTAATTTCATTGTTGTTAATTGCATTCATGACATGATATAAGATGCTTTGGTGGACAATGTATCCCCGTTACTTGCCTTAATGTCGGCGGTCACAATTGTGACGAGCTATTTATTCATTGATTATAATTGCCTTGACAACTGATGTGTGGTGGTGATGGTTTGATCCTACCAATTGACACAGTCGCATAAGTGGCTCGTAGCTCGGTTGGTGGAGCACAGGTCTAGTTAAACTTGGTCGCAAGTTCGAATCCGACCAGCCGCACATCTTTTGCATGGCAATCTGGTCTATCGTTTATTGAATTTCATTGTTGGTAATTCGAATAGGAGAACCGTCATCCTTTGCAGTGCAATTATTCAGGGGTGGCTACCGTTACGTAGTGCCACATCCGACTCATGGCAATGAAACCACAAACTTTGATATTTTTCATGCTTGTACATACAGTATTTTCGATTTTTTAGGTGGATAGAGTCAAGATAAATATTGATGTTTGTTGTAAATTTATGTTTTGCAGTTAATTTCGATCTTCATTAGAAGATCATCGTCAAGCATAGAAGGAAAGCATTGACAAGCACAAAATTCAAAATTCAACCGGAAAAGCGTAGAGTATAAACTAACATGCGATTCTTGTATGAACTTCTACATTGGAAGCACGAAAAAAGCACTCCACATCAGATGCAGAGAGCATTCCACAAATTCTACCTCATCAATGTACAAGCATCTTCAAAATTGTCAAACAGCACTTTTTTCAGCATCAATTTCAACCCATGATTCAGATGAAGCCAGCCTACGCTTGCGAGAACCTCGATCAACAAATAACGCCGAAAATCAATGGTTAATCTGAACTCCAACTTTCCCCCTCCCCCTAGATTCCCGAGATTACCCGCCTTATCTAGTGATACATTATATTTTCCATCATTCCACATCACTTCATCATTATTCACATTGATTCATCTCATCTTCCTCCTTCGTCAATCCTTTTTCCTTGTAGTCAGATTTCTGTTTTAAGTCAATTTCCGTTGACTTTGCTATTGATAAAATGTAGCCCAATGCTATCTGTCTCAAACTCACATTTCTATTCCTCTTCTCTTATTCATCTTTATTTCTTACTCATGATATCTTCATGTAATGTGAATTTTGAATTTTGTGTACATGTATGTAAATGTTTTCCTTCTATGCTTGACGATGATCTTCTAATGAAGATCCGAAATTAATTTCAAAATATAAATTTATAACAATCATCAATATTCATCTTGACACTTCCCAACCAATAACTTGAATTTGCGCATAGTTGAGACATTCACAAAAGTATAATTGTATTTAGGCGATTACGAGCTCATCAACAAAAATTAGCAAAGTCGAATATATCTATGTAAAAGTATGGAGTCGAATCGTAGGAAAGGGATCTGATGGTAACCTATTAGCAGCATGTCTGACACAATAATTGATGCTGATAATAAAATTTGTACCTCCTAGGTGTGTTGCTTACCTTTTCATTTTAAATTCATTTAAAGTTTCCCATTTACTTTTTTTAAAGGAAAATAAATAAAAAAGGTGCATGGTTTCAATTGTCGGATACTATTCGAGGACGGTTGTTGTTCATAGAAATAGGAATTTGATAAATCGTGCATATCAACTGTTAGAGAAATACCACGTCAGAAGCATTTCTGCATGTGAATGCGGAATATCGGTTGCTTTATCTGCGAAATTAATAGTAAAATGTTCGTGTTAATACATTAGGTAGGACTTTTCATCTATTGCAAAATGTGCAAGCATTTCTTATTTCTAGATATTTACATTTGGCTACATTTATGCATTCCGCATGTGTGCGGGAGGCCATCCTAAATCTCGGGAACCAACATAGCCGTGGCTCCGATCACCAAAGATTTGATTCATCAATAGTACATGTAAATTATATTCTCCAATACATTATTGAAGTATAACATGTTACTTATTTATTTGTGTATTTGTTGGAAGTAGTGATAATACGCCGTAAAATTTTGTTGATTAATGAAATAATTCGCTGCTGACTGTGACACTGCTGATTGACAGTGAGGGATGCATAGAATATTGTACCAAGAATGTTTGAGACTCATACTTTCTGTATGTAGTTATGACTGCGTTCTAAATCATGTGGTTCAATTTCAAATATTGTCAATTCGAAAGGAATTTATTTTTCATTTAACAACAATGAGATTAAATACACGATAGATCAGATTGCCATGCAAAAGATGTGCGGCTGGTAGGATTATATTTAGGGAAACCTTTAAAATGACGGAGAAACACGTAAAACACGTGTATTTTATTGAAACATCTTCTCAAGAAAAATCTGCATTCCGTCGATTACTAAGTTATTTTCAACCAAAATTTCAGAAACTTGGTGGGCTGTAACTAGTTACGAAATTGATTCCTCATTCACTTCGATACAATTATCATTGGCATTTGTAGCGGTGAGAAATTTTCAACGTTATCGATTGTGGGACAATCTTTGACTAAAATGTCATCTAACATGAGAAGAGGTTGGTTTCGTAAATTGTCATGAAATGTGGTGAGAATTCGAAGAGTGGTTTTAGAAATTTTGTTCCAAATTGTTAGAATTTTGGATTGAAAAAATTTGAAACAATTATCGAACAGATATTTTCGAGATGATGTTTGTAGCATGGATTCCTCCATCCTAATGAACAATATTACGCATTATGATCATTGGAAGAGGAGACGATGTGTGTGAATATTCTGTTGACATATCGAATTCACTCTACGGTTTGACAAGACTTGAAAGGAGATAGAAGCGGAAGGTGTTTCTTCGAAAATGAAAGCTTCAGATTTTGAATTGTCTAAGAAAAGAGGTCACCAAGCATTTTTCACTGTGGGTCAGATACTAGGTAGGAAAATTGAACAACATAGTGCGCTGGCCCTATAATGACAGTGTACAATATTTGCTTACTGGTATATAAGACCCACTGTGAGATAAAAACCCCGAGGATGTTACTATTCTTTGCTCCAGGGAAAGTATGCCTCCCATTTAGTGGATTCTGACTCCTGTCGTGTCTTCCTTCTTTCCTTTTTTTTATTGTATGCATATAACCTGACAATAAGCAATAACACAATAAGACAATTGTTTTCTCTCAGGAGCTGAAAGAATATGTAAATCCACTTTGCCGGGTCTTTTGTCCATTAATTAACAGTTTATAAATTAAGATGATGAAATATCAGTGAATAGCGAAAATCGTAGTCATTAATTTCCTTATTAATTGGAATGGAACACATGTCAGATGATTTTATAACATCAACTTCCGTATTTAGTAAATAATTTTTGAAATAGTAGTTTAAAAAAAGTAGAATATGAGCGAATTCAACTTTTGACAAGGAAATAGTTTAAAAAAAAACGCCAGTCACCTCATAGAGCGCCACCTAAGCAGAGGGATACCTCCATGGCAGTCTCTTCGATGTTTTACGGTGCACTTGTGCTTCAGCACCCTCATTAGTGCACTACCAAGTCCTTTCAATAACTCATCAGCTGCTCTGCAGTTTCAAGGCCACCTTTCTGCCTGAGAGACACTCAGCTCACCGATGCCTTAGGATTCGTCTGCGGGCACACTGTAGTGACCTCCATCCATTGCGATGACACGAAGATGTTGTTGCCTCGCATCTCTGACCTGGATGATTATTTTCTCGGGAGCCGTGTTTATCGGAAATTTAAGATTATTAGATATTCATATCTCTTTAACACGAGCCAAGAATGCACTAGTACTATATCGCAAATACTGTTTCATCAGTTCCGGATATTAAATAAAAAATGTTGTGCAACCTACCGTATTTAGATAGACCCGCATTTGACTACTGAAGCCTCACAGAAGCTTATCAAATAAAAGGTTTTACGACCTTCATCACGAAACGTCTGACATGACATTTGAGTGTGACTGCATATAAATTTGATGTCTTTATGTTATCTAACACTGGCTGTTATTGACTTAGTAGTTGTCCTAACTATAGATTTGGGATCTATAGATAATCAATATTCTACTGCGCCCGATGTTGCTTTCCATCATCAAATATAGCTGCTTGTTTAAGCAATGTGTTTATGCTGTTATAAGATGAATTTCTCTTACAGCTCCTAGCTAAATGATAAGAAATTTTTGAATCGATAATGGCTCAGCTAAAATTCATAGAAATCGATGTGAAACTGTTGAAAAGTGCAAAATGGTGAATACTACATCTTCACTCAACATCGGTCTGGTTCTACTTCTACTTCTTGCTGGTTTTTGATTCTCAAGTTCGTCGTCACTGTCGTACATGTAATAATCTTCCTCTTCTATTTCTTCCCCTTCATATTCCGACTTTATCAATGCACAAATCCGCTTGTATTCCATTGCTAAAAATAGAGGCAATTGTTAACTAAATTAACCTACCCTCGAATGGAACTCGCACTGATTTCGCAAGAACGCGGTTCTATTCGCGGCTATATCCCGAGGGTTATATTCGAGAAGAAAGCGGCATTTAATAATCCGTCTTCACAGGCGCAGTACTTGCTGACTCTTGCTCTTGCTCCTCGTTTATAATCTCTTCTTCCTCAGGCATGAGGGATGGACACAAAATGAAGCTTCAACGTCACGACTCCCCCGTACTGGAGACTTGGACGGTGCTGACATAGTCATACTTTTCTAGAGCGTTGTAGTACCTTAAGTCCTGCTACCCCTCATGCCGACTTCCAAATACATTTTTGGGACTCGACCTCTGGACCGAAAGATCGATAAGCCAAGCGCTTAACCACTGTGCCATGGAGACCACACCGACCTTGTGGCAGCGTGATCACTTCACTCGTGGGAGACCTGGTGTTCTAGCTTAAGACCGGGGTCAAGCGTAAGACCTATGCACATTATGACGACATGGTTTATTGATGTCTATTTACTTCATACTCTCTGGCGGGATGAAGGACGAATCTTTTAAGAAAATCCAAATGTTATCTCTAAGGTTTTCTCTTGAGGAAATATTCTTTTAAGTTCTTTTGGTCAACTTCTTCCACTCACAGTCGAATAGTCTAATTCATATTAATTTAAATTTTCTATGTCGATGAACAAGTAGTCACGTGAGCATCATTAGCTTGTTTATAGCTGAAATTGAAAAAGATCACTTTAGTTTAAAAAAATGAAAGGATATGCAGTTCTGAGAGATAGGCACGCGATACTTTGTTTTGATGCTGTTGATGATGAGCGAATGGAGCGTTATGAATTTCTGCAATGCCTGTGTCCAATAACTCAGTAGGATTATCTAAGAAGAATTATTTGACGCGTGATTTGGCTAAAGCGGGCTATCCACTACTTTAATTTGAATGTAGATGTGTGTCAGGTTAGTGCTGCAAATTGTATTTAGGTCTAACCGATAGTGAAAGAGGAAGATGCTGGTCTTTCATCATCTGTCATGTCCTCAGCATTATTTCTTATCTCAATTGACTTGAATACTTCACCGAAAATATTGCATTAATATTCTGGGTGTCCACATTCCTTCAAAGAGAGGTTTATTTCTACTAGCAAATCTCTGTCAATTTTGCTAAGGTGACTGACTAGTATTGTCTTCTCGGACTGCTACACTTAATCACTTGAAAGTTTATCTCAGGATAATATAGAGATGAAAATTATAAAAGCGCATTCTATTTGTTGTAAATTGGCAGTTTTCAGCTTTAGAAAAATCCTGCATTTGCATTGCTCAAATGTAAACAATTAATCTTGCAAGTATTTCTGTTGACATGACTTACTAAGACAATCAATTATGTTCGGATAAATTTATTGAAATCAATCTTGTGCTCTTTCTGATTTGAAGTACACACCCTCTACATGCTTTGCCACTGGACATGTATCACGAACACAGATTGCTGACAGTTCTCATATCCAATGATGCTGCGGAAATGTTTGTTGCAGCCTTTACAGCCAGGGCTGTAGAAGCGATTGGTTTTTATTCGCTTCCGCTTCCAATTATTGGAGACCGGACATGGGCTACACACCTCCCTAATTCGAGCCCATTTTCCACTGACGTTAACACTTCGCAGTCTCCACGAACTTTCTGTCGTAAACACTAGCTGAATTGTATGCATTTTTTGACTGCCAAAAAGTCAAATATTTTTCGAATTTACTGAAAAGTTTGACCTTTGTGAAATTGTGAAATAAAAACGTCATATTTTCGCTACAAGTGTGCAGTAAAAAGATATTAAACGACCAAGAGAGTGTTTGAGAATGCTGCAATGAAATTGAATCAAGACACACCAATCCGCATTGTGTAAAGTTTTCACTGATAAGATGATGCTGAGGTTTTCTGATTTCGAATGCCAGTATTCTGAGATAATACGCCTTCGTTTTCATCATAATGAGAAAGTTAGAAGAAACTGCATTTAGTAATACAGGTGCCAATTTGTTATAAGGTGCAATAAGGTAAGCACTAAGTATGACAACTATTACTTAAGTCATATCAAGATTAAGGTCAGAAGTGCCTCGCCTCGCCCTGGCACGCGAATTGCGTCAGTCATTAGTATCATGATACCTTCGGAAACGGAAGCGATCGTCGAGTATCCGCCTCCGCTTCCACACCCCTGTTTATAGTCACGATATCTTTTTCATTATGATCATTTGGATCACCTTGTTTGTTTATTCCCAGCATCTCCCGAGCCTCCAGAGTCACCGAGCTTTGCCAGCTGACAGCACTGGAAGAAGAATGACAGGCGATGAACCTACTTTAATATTGCTCAACAACTGCACCAATACCTCACTCTGAGAACAATTCAGATCTACTGACCGGCATGCAGAGAACAAGTAGAGAACAAAATTACGGCTGACAATAGTAAATCATTCACATTGATCGAATGAAGAGTTAAAAATGTTTGAATATAGCAAACATTACGTTTCCATTTTCAGGCAAAAGTTAAAAAGACAAATAAAGCGATTTATTTCAAACTTTCACCACAGTTTACCCATTTGCAGATTGTTGTACAAAACCGTTATGTAATTTATTTCATTTTATGTCAAAAAGGTCTGTCTTTGTATATCATCTTCTTCAACATGGAGAAGAACGCTCTACCGAAGCAGCGGTTGGCTGGCAAGGAGGGGCAGACGACAGACGAGCCAATCCTGGCGCCGTCGGTAACATTCCTATCTGTAGGCAATGCATGCATTGGAACTGTCCTCAGACTGCATCACGGTGCTGAGAAGACCAATATTACGTCATTCAGCAAGCATCGTTCATTTTCTATCTCCTTTCCCGACAACTCTAACAGTCTAGAATCAACCATAAAGAATCTGAAATCTATATAAATGCTCAATTGTAGATTCCTCTCCCTCCTGATCTGTTCAAATTTTGTCTACATCACTGACCGCAGGTTGTATTGCAATGTATTCAATCCGACCAAAACATGGTAATATTGTTTTCCAATTTTTTTTGGAAATAAACAACTTTTGACTTCTAAAACTACAGCAAAATGACCAAGTTGTGACTAAATTTGATGAGAAAAAATTGCCCTAGTCATAGGGAATGTTTTGTGTTCTCAAGAAATTCTCTACAAATCGCAGATAACTATTCATTACGGTAATAACTGCGTCACTTCGATGTTAGACAATTTAGTAACTGAGGCACTGTCATTGACAGATGGTGCGCCGAAGACTTCATTCCTCATCATATTCTGGCACAGGAAATGAAAGACGTGGCGAACTATTTCTGATACAGAATCATTGTTTGACTGCTTTCAATTAGACATCTTTATGAAGCGAAGGAAAAAATGTCTAAATCCTCAAGCTTCTCAAAGTATTAAATTTTATCAAATTTTATCAAATTTTTAAGGCTGCTGAAGTTATCAATTTTCTACACCTGAAGATACTATCTGAAGCGTTTCTTGAAACTCATTGTCGCAAGAATTGAGCGGAGGAGGTATAGCTTTTGTACAATTCCGATAATGACTTGAATGCTAATAAGCTGACTGCACCTGTATTTTCAAAATTACTGCTCAATGAAGTTTTCCTGAGGATATAACATTGAGTGATATCCTGTTCGGATCGAATCTATGGCATGTTTCAAAATGAATTCGCAGAATTTAGAAGTTTTATTGCATAGTAGCTCCGCGATTATATCTTCGCGAGGTGTTCTCATCCAAAAATTTCATTTTATGTCTATGTGAGCTATGTCAGTGACATTCTCACAGTTTTTCAGCAGGCCAGTAAGTTACTCCAGAAGACCAGAAGGCAGAATAGTCCGATTAAATGGAGAGGGAAATATGAATTGAATGATGTCCCATTTTTCACTCTTGCTTAATATCATTTATCGAATAATAATAATATCTTAATTAATAACTCACACAGTACTAGTACAATTCGGTGAATGCATTTACGGAGAGAAAAAGGAGCGATACAGGCTCAGGCCCGTAGGCACGGGGGGGGGCAGGTCCCTCTGTTAATTTTTGTGCCACCTCTGCTAAAATAGTTATCTATACGATCAATTTACAATCAATAAAACGAATCAATCAAATCATCGGAAGGGAGAACAAATTGAGGGGGGAATTGATTGATGGTTGGCGAGAGCGGAACTTTATTGTCGGTACAGGTCAATTGTAGGAGAGAAACAACTATGTAGCGAGTATTGAACGTTTACATCGCAGTGCGTCTCATCTTTGTTGTTTATGTCGGAAATTTCCAGATTTTAACTAAACATTCTAAAAGAAAAAACCAAAGTACATTCTATCTAAATTCTTCAGGTGTATCATTATCAATCACGACAAAACATGACAGGAAGAATTAACACAAATGTCATAATCGCATTAATTAAGAAAATCTACAGCATCTGCATATGTTTACTGACTTCAAGATGTCAGCATCCTCTCCTACCACATAGAATACACATGGCCCATCCTTCATCCGCAAGATGACGGTTGGTTCTCGATACAGAATTAGAATATCAGTTCGTCCGCTTAAAGAATTTAATTCTGTGGTTCCACAGAGCTAAATTTAAGCTACAAATGCAGACATTATTAATTCAAGGTTGTCGTCTTCTCATGGTTGATGATGTCCACATGAACTTTCTCTCCTTTGGGACCATGCCCCACCTGTAGATCAGATCTGGTTACGGGCCTGTGCAGGCTGTTGGTGGTCACAGTCATCAGGAGTTGGCAGGGAAAACACGTCACACAGCTTCACAAAGCGATCCGCGGGCCATTGATGTTCAGGAGTAGAGGCGAGCGTGGCGATAATGTTCGATAGCAGCATTGGAAAATATGTAGACAAAGGAGCAGGACTGAGAGTGCGATGACTAAGGAGCAAAGCGTCAAGCACGTTAAACAATCACGGATGGATGTCGAAGAGTGAGAATCCAGTAAAATAACTCGTTAAATCCAGTTACAGTCGTTGAAATAAGGCATCGTGATGGAAAGAGCGTCGCTGTATACAAGCTGATGTAATAAAGGTAATAGCAAGATGCTAAGTAGCTGGCCAAAGGAAGAAAGCGGATAGAGTCAAAGCAGAACAAGTACATAGAGAGCGTGTCGCAGGCAGGAGCCGCAACGGCGCGTCAACTGCACGACAGCCTGCCAGAGTGGCGAATGAACAAAGGCCGCCGGAATGAGAAAACCCGCCAGATATGCTCCCGTCATGTAAATCACCAAAAGTGTACTAGGCGTGAGAATCTTGAAAAGGAGAAATTGACTACTTGTGTACTTTTTCTCATTGATTCCTCCCCTCCACTTTCTATCTTCGGCGTTGTTCCACTGCAGTCGTATTGTGCCTGTGCCTCAAATAGTCAACTTAAGTGTCAGTGTGAAAGAAGCTCTTGTGAAAATAAATGTGAACTCGGTGCTCGGCATGGAGAAAGATGATCTTACTATCATGGTCTGCCGTGCTAATTTCCCAACTTCTCCGCTGCGGCGCATTCTCAGCTTTCTTTTTCATAATGTGGTATTCACTGCGGAATTTGTTCATCAACGACTGATGTTTTTCATGTAGCGCAAATTAGGTCTCATTTTTCAAATTCAATCAATCAATCAGCAGATCTTCATCATAGCTTGACGTCAGCTCGGTGTGTGCTGTTCATATGCAGGTTCTTGCTCGGTGACAACTTGGCTGCGTAATATCTCGTCGTGCACGTGATTTCCGAAGGTTCGAGTCCCGGCTATAAACGTGTTGAAATCTGGAAGAATCGTATGAGAAGGGAATTGAAAATTCAATTTTAATCATCATGCGAAACACGACAGACCGGTTCGCGCCCTGAAACGATGTTCTTACGTATGGAGAAAATTGATGAAATAATCACTGAATTGGATTCAGAAATGATCGCTTTTTCAAAAATCATTCCTGTTTTTTTCATTTCCGTTAGATTCTGGTTATATCTTTTCACAATGAAAAAAATTTGATATTCGATCTACATTCCGCCAATCTACTGGTATCTCCAATATAATGATATTTTCAAAGAATTTCATCACGCAGCAGCTAGAATCGTCGGGCGTATCCCACAAAGCTCCGTGTTTCCCCGGCTCCGTTTGTCCCCGTAATATTTTCTGCCTTCTCTCAAGCTCATTGTGCTTCATTACGCGTCATTGCTAAGATTTTTAAAATGATGAAATATGTCAATGACTGTTCTCCCATATTGTTGACAAGAACTGCGGTTGACCATATAATGAATAAAAAATTGACATACATGAGTGGTGTACCAGAATGGGTTACTTTTGAATCTGAATTTACTAAAGTTATTGCATTCAGGAAACAGTCTGTCTGTGCGTAGCCCGTATCCCTTAGAACCATCTGTAAAAATTTTCATATGATATTTATGAACCCTCAATTCCATGGATCACAGTGTTGTAATATTTGTAAAAAAGCGTATAGAATATTTTTTGTACTCAACGACTGAAAATGTTTTAACAAACGTAACTTGATTGATTATATCAGGCATTCATCAGTACTTCCTTATAATAATTGGTAATCAATTTTTCAAGACTTAGTAACAGAACTGCGATAAAATCGAAAAAGATTCACGCCAGTGTGCAAGCACATTTGTTTAAAAGAAATGCAAGACCGAATTCAGTACACTTGCTATCTTGCGGCCGCAGAATCAGCACGTAAGTTTTTTTTTCGTCCATGACATCCTTCCCATTCATCTTCTCCATGAACTAGAAAACGGCGCTTGTTTTTCATCTAAAAAACTTGTGTTCCACTTATAAAGACTAAACTAGACAGCTTCTTTCATCCCACTGTATAAAGTTTTCAAACTCTGCATTAGCGGCTGCCTACCGATCGTGTTTCGGTGTAACATCATGTGAATTTTTTAGTGACTGATGCTACTTACCTGTAACTTGAAATTATTCGCAACCTGTGACTTGTAACGATGTGATTTTCATTATGAAATAAAAACGTTTATTATTATTATTATAGTTAACAAGTGGCTCGAGCAACATGAAGTTCATGGGTCAAATGGATAGGTGTCCCATGAATGCAAAAAACAGACCACAATTTCCCTTGCGTATTAATCTAGAATATGTACTGCCGGTGAGAATATCTGTACTAGTGAGCTATTGAGAAAGTACCTCAACCTATGTCTTTGGAATACGATTTCGAAAATTGATTGAAAATATCCATTTTTTCATGAGCAATGAAAAATGAAGTATTGCCTAATTGCCCTATGGGGAAAATTCCAATGAAATTCGGGTGATGGAAAGTCCAAATCGTTCCCGTTTTCAGGAAATTTCACACGAATTTCCACTACAGAAAATACGGGCGAATTCGGGGCAACTATGTAGATATTGATAACTAATTTGTGCGTGTCATCATGCGTCCCAGATTTTCTCACGCCTATGCTACTGCGGTGCTGATCTGCCGTGCCGTACATGGAGGATATTCTGCACGTTCAGGTCAAGTGCAGCACGATATCAGGATGCTTGATATGTCTGCACAGCCTACAAAAGACGTACAAATGAGGATTTACCTAGGCGCTCTTTCATGTTGTTGCCAGACTTCAGAGGTGACTATCAACGCTTCATCAAGATTTCAGTTGGTACCGTGCTTCGGTACAGAAGTGCAGAAAGTCCAGGGTTCGAGTCTGTCCACCTCGGGAGGCAGTTCCGCTCTCACTAAAGGTTGCCAACTAAAACCTGGTGAGTTGCGAGCTTGTGAAGGCTGTCCCACCCTTGGCTTACTGGCATGAGCTGGTGCTTTGGATGGGGCAGGGATGAGTAATGATCTTCAAATTCAAATTATAACTCATTTTACATCCCAGAAGTGTCTGATATTGAAATTGAAAAAAGTTTCTACTCATCTTCTACGGTTGTCAGTTTACAGCATCATTGTCACTTTTCAGGGTCGCCTTGCCACGACAAGTTGCTCCACTGTCCCGTCATGTGTTGTTTCGGTTACTTCTTCCACACAAGCCTTGGCACTCATCGAATTATTCAATGCTCCTCCTGGTCGATACAAGAGCGACGTTTACCTTCTTCCAAAGAAAATGGGCAAGTTTTGAATTTTCCTCATGCATTTTCTGGAACTGATTTATGTCAATCTATTATTCATTGTAGACGAATATGTAGCCAGTCTTCATCTGCCGTTCTTCAATGGACGGTTAACAGAGCTGAGCGATGATCAAGCGCGATATCTAGGAATCAACAGAAATGGTCCCTTCAAGCCAAGTTACTACAGGTGAGCTGATGTATTCATCTTCATTTTGTGTGGAAATGAAAGATCTCTTCTATGTAAACTGCCGTGAGGAAAAATCAATTTTTCAGTCCACGGGATCACAAAGCTAACTCCCCCCTCCAGCAGAACTTCTCCTGTGTAAAAAAATCATAGAAGTGCATACCTAAGTTATTATTAGCCAGAAACTACTAAGATATCGATATAGTCACTGCATTAGCTCATTCATAGATTTCGCGGTATAGCCATCAATTTCATAATGAACAATAGACATCTAAAAGTCAAAAAATGAAAATCTACTTTCTTTCGAGAGGAAATATACGTTTCCTCCCTTAGCTATCTGTCCATCCCTCGCTGCGCTCGGACTGTACAACTTGGCTGCGGGAGGAAAAGTTGATATTTCTTCTCTCAAGAAAATAGCTATGATTTGACGATTTATTTTTCCTCCTTTTTTTGAGAGGAGAATAACCATTCAGATTGTAGAAGTTCAAGGCTTGAACCAAGGTCTCCCGGACGGAGAGCGGACTGTGCCACAAGACCACAGTGCCCAGTCAAGGAGCCGATATTAATATAATGGTATATAGGAACATGCTCACGAATTCTGTCACCAAGTGAAAAACTAGCAAATCATATATGAAAATAGGAAAATTTGGAAACATGACTAAATATGACGTAACAGACATAGTATGACAAAAATATGCAAAAATTGTACATGTGATAAAAAATTGCTCTAGTCATGATCATTGCAAAGCATAATTAATTGCACGGTTTCCCGTAATAATTTATCTTTTTATTGATAATTGTAGTACTTCCTGGAACAGATAGGCGATTAATTTTCACATGAAGTCGTTATTGATGTGTGATGAGCATACATTGTACATGGCACGACTTGTGATTGTCATGAAGCTTTTTTACGTCACCACTCCCCATGCCGGGGGCTTAGACAGTGATGACATAGTCATCCTCATGGAGCGATGTAGTACTTTTAGTCCGGATGCCCTTCCTGCCGACTTCCAATGACACTCTCGGGGCTCGACCTCTGGACCGAAAGATCGCTAGGCCAAGCACTTAACCACTGAGACCACATAATGATTGTAAATTAGTAGCAGATCTTTATAAGATCAGGTCTGTGTAATACACCGGGTATGACAAATCCGCATCCAATCCGGTCGGAAATAGTACTATGGGCATTTGATTGAACATGGACACTGACATTCATTTTTTAAAATCACATTCTTATCTCTATTCATCACAGATTACGAAACAGTTAAAAGTGACAAGTTGTTTCAAGTAATTCTGGAAGTAACTTCAGAGTGAACAGTGTGAGATTGATGAAAAGCGTTTCTAAAGAAGTTTCCATAGTCGAAAACATTGTCATTTGCAACAAAAAATGGTTGGCAGATAAGTCACTTAATCTCTATCAGTACTACAAAATTTATGGTAGCAGAAGATGGTAAAAAAAAGGATGGTAGGTTCAAGGATAGGTTGATTTTGTGTGGTAGAAAAGCATACTGTGAAGGTTTAATCCTTTTTTATCCTAAAATCATTTATGTTTCGCTTTGGGATATCGACAGACCGGGTAAGTGCACATCTTCTGCAAATCTCAAGTCGGATGAAATAAGGAATTTGGTTGAAAATCGCTTACATACGGAAATATTTTATTCATTAGCTTATGGGAATTGAGGAAAGTAGGATGATCCTTTAGTTTCAGGAATTAGCGCGTGTTTTACGTCTCAGCATTTTGCGTCGTATCTCATGAGATTGTCATTCAGTTTTTTATTCACAAATGATTGAAACATCTTCTCGTCAACGCGCGTGGAGTGTATGCCGATATGAGGCAGCTGTCTATAAGTCGACATAGCAAGATGTACTGTGTATGTGCTATTCAATGTGGAAATTTCACAAGTTTTAATCTCCAGACGTCATTGTTATGATTCGAAGCTGGAACTGTTAACGAATCGAGATAAAACAGATATTGTTGAAAGTATCGGCATTTGTCGGTCTTCGTATATCTCTTTCTGCCGTTTGATGTGCACCTATTGCACGAAGTTTGTGTAGGAGTATCTTAACATTGGGAGAATGTTGAAAGGTATTAATTAGGTTCGAATTTGCAAGCAGTAAACATCAGAATATATGTACAATGAAGTCTCGATGCAGAGTTCTATGTGTGCATTATTATGAGCCAATATAGCATTAAAAATGGATTTTTCGGGCAACAATGTGGGACATATGAGGGCGCGTAAGCCCGTGAAAATGTCCTACATCGTTGCCCGAAAAAGTATGTTAATGATATTGTTCGTAATTGAAATGAACTGGGCAGAAATTTAGGAAAAGGCGGGAAGCAATGCTATCAATACACATGTGGATACACGCTAACTGAGACCTCTAAAATGTCTTTCACATGCACAGATACATATCATCATAACGGGATACATTGTTGCCCTCCTTTTTCCACATTATACCATAGTTAAACTACACACAATGTTCAATTAAAGATGAATCTCAACTTGATGGATAGCTCATTGATCAAGGGCTGCTCTTGTGCACGGAGGTGTAGAAGGTCCACTGTTCGAGTCGGATCGCCGTGGAGGAGGTCACAAGCCCGAACCTTGCGAGAGTTCTAAGTGTGTTAAGACTGCGCCACCCTTAGCTTGGTACCGGTGCTATAATCCCCCAACCTAGATGGCTGATCGGAAGAAATTATGAAAGCGCAATACTTAATTCCCCCTTTGAATAAGAACGGACAATAAATTCTTCTAGAAGCCACAGTTTATTTATTACAATTATTTAAACCAGATTTCATCTTAGTATCATAGAAGCCGCAAGCCTGAATATCCTAGCATAGCATCTCGAAGATTTGAATTTTGTTAGACATGCAAGATGTGCATGTATAACTACTTAGGGGATAGCAGAGAAAGGTGGCAATGAAATATGAACATCACAAACGTTTTACCGCCGCTGAGCAATCGTAATTCGTAATTCCGCAGAGCACATAATTCACTGGCTACACCTGCGCTACAGTATCAGCTGTTAAAAAGATGAAAAACGTAGTGAAAAACTGAATACCCGGGAATGGCTGTGAAGCGTGTGCAAGATTCGGTGTTTCGAAAGTGAAATCTTTTTAACATCTGTCCATACTCTGAAACTGTTGAAATGAAATGTTATGAAACATATGATACATTTAAATATATTTTCCAGTTTTTTCAATTATTCAATTATTTCCCTTTTCAGATATTGACACGACACATTACGGCTCTTCATCGATGAAAACAGACGGACCGTTGAAGTGTTTCAGCGAACTTGTAATTTTGCGTATTTCTATACTCTATCTTGCAGATTTTGAATTTGAAAGCGAGTTGCCCTTTTGTGCTGTTTTCATCCCTGTACTATTATGACAAGAGAAACGACGATATTGCTGTTAATGAAATTGCCTACAAATGAAAAATTGCCTCGACATCAAAATTAACGTTGAAAATGTAAATCATGACCAGTCATTACCTTTCTTCAACCTCATGTTTGTCTGTGTTTCCTTCATCACTATGTCCAAACCTGTATATTTGAAGTCCTTCTCCGATATTGGAATCGTGTTTCCAACTTGTATTTATTACGGTTTTTTGGAACTTAAGTGATTGAAATAATTTAGTTGTATTGAATTTCTGTTATCATCCAACATGTATGGTTGTGCTTCTTGATCGTCTTAGCTAGGTTCCAGGCCATTATTCTTGTCATTTCTTTATAACTTACCAAGAAACTGGGTTCATGCAGAGTCGTATCAAATGAATTTTCAGAGAGTTTTGAATTGAAAGTTAAGTTCTTATCGTTTCCTCTTGGCTTTTCTCAGGTAGTTTACTGTGTACAAGAGGGGACTGTTTGTGTTCAGTAGATCAGACACAATCAATTGTATTGTCCCTCGGTTGTTGCAAGGTAAAGAAATTTTCTTAATTAAATTTCTTACCATTATTGACTTTAAAAAAACCACGTGTTCCTATTCCAGTAAAGTCTATTCGCTCAATTGCTGCATTTTTAGTCCTCTAGATTCACCAGTTATTACCTACAGTGGGAAAACACATCACTGCACAATTTCCATCGTCATCTATTGTCTTAACTCTTCAATGATGTGAAAATAAATAGATAATAAGCTGAAACTTGGGTCTTAGAATAGAATCGAAACTTCGATGCATGTGTTAGCCGTGTTGAACACGTATCACACAGGGTTAATGAGAAGCAGTCGTATGTTTGCAGTTTTTTCTTGCAAACCGAGTATTTCATTTTGATATCAATAATTGTTTGTAGTATTTCTAATTGTCACTACGGTTGGCTGGAGTCAATTTGGAATGAATTCCTTACATCAGAAGGAAAGCTTGTTATTGGCCGCCGTTTTATGTTCATACCATTGCTCAATGGATAAAATAGTTTTTTCTTGCTTCTTTTGTCTATTTGTCTGTCTGACGAGGCTGGACTGAAACATAGCCTTTGTCACTAGCGAATGATGTTATGTTACAACGATGAATAGTAATAATTGTCGATGAAGTAATGGAAGTATTTTTGCTTTTGGAGCTTGTTTAATTTAGTGAAAGTAGACATAGAAGCAGGCTTCTGTTTATATAGAAATAGACAATGTAATCATCTAATGGATTGGCATTGAACTCATGGCGATGGGATTCGTAAAGCAAATTGTTTGACAATGCCAATTGGTCGCACTTTATTGATGACCGGTATGTTGGCTGCGTAGTTAGTAGGTGCAAAAGGGAGAATGAGAAATATTTATATCGAATCATCAAACAGAATTAATGAATAATATAGCGATTTGAAAATAACAGGAAGAGTAGTGAGTTAACACAAGATCAAATATTCACGTTAACTGAATCTATGATTTATATTAGATAATTTATTTTTAATAATTTATTATATTTTTTATTATTTTTATTAATTAAATAATTTATATTAAAATAATCTATGATGATAGTCATTTGAACAAGCATGGGCCTATATAATGTGACTATTCAAGTGAATCCATTCGATCATCGATGCGAGCTAAAACCGCTTAGACATTTGCCTGACGTGCTTCATAGAAAAATAGTATGTCAAACCACCATTGTTAACCTGTAATAGCCGATTGTATATCGTGTAGGCGTAGACATGCTAAGTTACATAGGTCAGGATTGAAGAAATTGCCGACAGAAAGCAGCCATTAAGAGCAGCCATTAAGCGCGTTTATTCGAATGTCAGTGAAAAGACAATGTGCGATTGATTTTAATTGTGACTTCAATCCACCTGCGTGTGTTTTAAATAATCGGCATGAAGCCTACAATAGGCTGTTTGTGGGTTTGACAAATGGTGTGATTAGGCATGGGCATATTTTTCAGGTGCTGTCTTTATGCATATGCCGCCATTGAGAGATGAAATTAAAAGCTATATCATTATAAGCTTTCTCAAGCAAAAACGTACACTTGTGTTTAGCGCAATATGAACGTTGGGGATTTTGATAATAGCTTTCAGGCTTCAGCTTTCGCCTGTAGGCTACTTAATCAAGAATTAGGTAGAATTAGTTGATTATCATTCCGAAGAATAAACCATGCAATATCTTGACTCAGCGTTCAGAAAATGGTCTTGATATTTTTTCTGAGCGACAAAAATTTTTGGAAAACACCAGGCATAAGCCATTGTTGGAAGAAAAATGTTTAATAAAAACATGAAAAACCTTCTTGCAATAAAAAAGGCGCTATATGATGGTTTTGATAGGACTCCAACTTTCGGTCCTGAGAATGGGTTGTAAGAAAGCAAGCTTTTAGTAGCCTAGAAAAACGTGAAAATTACGCACCCGGCCCCGCATAGATCTTACTCGAGTAAGTATATTAGGTAGAGTAGCAACTCAGCAATAATTAAATCCACTTTGTTTAGGCCTACAGTTTCGATTTTATTAAATAGACTCGAATGAGACGCAGCATCACATGTGAGATATGCAAGCTTTTACACTTTTGGAGAAATTTTGGATTTGACTGATCGTGATAGCAAAACAGAAGGAATAGCACTTCAAAAATCCTCCGTGTCATGTCAACCTGTGTGGAGAGGCAATATAATTTGTTAAATTAGCAATCCGATGGGTTTCACAATAATATATAGCCTTATCAATAAAGAGCACTTTCCTGAGCGTGATCATATCACAAGCTATAACCTGCCACTGGAAGATCAAAATAAAATACCCTGTGGGAACCTGGCGAAGTTCGCCGGCGACAATTCGTGCTCTATATGTCACCTTTTACTTTTGACTTTCTTGTTTTCTTTAGTAATCCGCCTCTACAGTCGAGGCTCTATTCTCTCCCTCACCTCCTCACTATCCCTCACATATGGCTAATCTATCTAAGATATAAGTGCAGACTATCATTCTTTGATAATGATAAGAATATAGAGAATCCGCATATATCAGTTTTCATAACATCTCTTGACATTCAATAATTTACAACAATGACAAATATTTGAACAATATCATAGTATTTACTGCGACATTTATGGAAGACAAATACTTTTTTTAGTTTAAGCCTTCGTGAATTAAAAAAAGATCCCTTTTTATATATTTTCATGTGAATCCACGATTCGCCGGTAAACAAATATCTACCAGCTAATTATAGCAACTTTTTCGCCACCTGTCGTTTTTTAATTTTACACATGTTTTTGGATAAATGATGACCATTTTCACATGCGGAGATAGTTTTTACACGAAAATGAACCTTTAAAAAAATTATCCACCAAATCGCTACCTCGCCAGATAATCTGTTGATATTAGCAAGATGCGTTCCCACAGGGTAACCACTGATAACAATCACAATTAACTTAACCCACTGATGAACGAAAAAATAACCCTTTTAAGGTCATGGGGTCCAATGGACCCCAACACAATATTCAGTGTGAAATAAGTCGTTTTAGCTAAAATTCCGAATACACTGCTGTTACAGCTGCATCAAGAACGCTCTGTATTTGAATAACAATGTATATTAATCATCATTCCAATCAAGGAGTACAAAGATACAGGCCTATATCAAACACAAGCTCCCATAATTATCGCAAAAGTCCAGTCATTCATCACGAACGCAATGAAAACAAACAACATATGAATGCTGGCAGCAAACAAAATTCTCGCACAGATCACATATTTGTTTTGTTTTTCGGTCTTTGCTCCTCTTACAAAGATGGCAGCGTCATAAAATAAAAAGTAGGCTTTTGTCATCCTTCATACTCAGACAACATCATCGCCAGGACATGAAAACAAAAAATCATTCACATTGATTGATAAGTTTGATCGGTTTACATGGTGATCAATCAATCATCGCGTTGTAATGTGCATTTTTTCGTTGCAACTTGAGCAATCATATTAGTAGAAATGCACTTAGGTCTACATGTCCTAAGTAGGCCTGCGTATGCAGGCCTACAGTGCAATGCGCACTAATTGTACATTCTAACTACACCTCGATATACACGTAGCTACATTCTTCACTGATGAAAATAATAACGTTAGTTTATATGGAAATTGAAACATGTATATTGATTGGTACATAATCATAATAACTGCGGTCAGCAGAATGTATTATATTATAATGTAAATGTCAGAATAACTTACCTTTATCAGCTCTGGATGTAATTGATTCAATATTTCCAAGTTGACTTAGAGAACGCCTGACAGCTGGAGTCATGACGAAAGGCGCATTTCTAGCGCGTCTTTCACGATGAGAGGCAGTCAAAGAAAATCCAAGCTCTTTCAAGAAAAGTCTCCTCTTGTGACTTTTGTTTGCATTCCACTGTGGCTTTATGTTACAGTGAAGTACAATCGCATTGAATGCTGATAGATCTATGATATTGCAAAAGAATGTAACATGCTATCTCCTTGAAATAAGTTTTGCTGAATATGTACTTACTCTTTCATCTGTTGCATCCACACCGCCTTTGGTCATGTTATAATCGCGAATCATTTCAGGCAAGTGCTTGCTGTTATTTAGAACGTTTGTATCACGGTGAAGTGTTTTGAGCAAGAGCACATTTTTATTTCTCTTCGCCTTATATGAGAGAAGAGTGGTATTATCTTTTCCGTTGAACACAAACATGGATGAAAATAGTTCTCTCGATGCATAGGGTATCAACTGTTTCGGAATTTCCTTCTTATGTGATCTAATTGTTCCAAGCAATGTCATTTTTTTCTCCTTCAATCGTCTAGCAAGATTCAATCCTGTGAAAAAATTGTCGGTCGTTACATTTCGTCCTGAGTTCCATAAAGGCAGTGTCAAATTCATCACTATTCGCTCTCCCATGCCTTCATTCTCATTTCGATCTGACTTGCCCGTGTACATGTCAATGTTGTAGCAGTAATAGCTCTCAGCACATGAGAGAAGCCAAAACTTTCAGCCATATTTGGCTGGTTTCGATGGTATGTATTGGCGATATTTGCAGCGACCCCGAAAGGGATACAACTGCTCGTCAACGGTCACGTACTCCGACGGAAAATAGCACGCTTGAGAATTCTCAACAAAGTTATTTAGTATCAGTCGAACAGCAGCTAGTTTGTCTGTCCTCAATCTTGCACCGCGTGTAAGCTTGTTGCCAAATATTAGAAAACGCCGAATGGTTCTAAATCGGTTGAAACTCATAGTTCCAGAAAAGATAGTTCTTCCATCTTTTGACCATAACTCCGATGCACTTTCTTCAGAAGACTTGTAGACTTGTAGACACCTTTACATAGCAAAAGACCAACAAATGCACGCATCTCAATGCCATCAATTTCTCTCCAATCATCACCCAAAAGACGTCGTCCTTCTCGATTTGTTTCTTTTCTGATAGTTTTCCATGACTTCTGATCGAATATAGCATCAGAACAGTCAACAACAGGTTGCTCATTTCCAATTTTCCTTCTTCCTTCTGCAGTTATCCCTTTAGCTATCCTCATGATGTCTTCAGATCTAAAACGCCCTTGAGTAGGAACCTCTCTTTTCCAAACTTCACCATCACGTGATAAGAAGCTCCTTGCATCGTCACTACTTGCCAGCATGTTGACATCGACATTGCTCTCCATATATTCTTCATCACTCGAACTAGAAGAATCCAAACTGTCAATATTATCAATGTCATTGTCTGCATCACTATCAAGGGAGTCAGACTCCGAATCTTCTCTATCATCTGAGTCCGTTTCATCTTGACTTCTATTATATAATAGTCGAATGGCTTGTGATTTACAACACCGCCGCTTAGGCCTTGATGGTTCATCGTCACTCATGATTCTTCAAACACTTGACGGAGCAAACATGTAAGGCGTTAAGTTTCACACTATGGTTGTGCATAACCAACAGAGCTCAAAACACGATTCTGATGGCGTTCGACCAATCAGAAAATAGGGAAGATATTGGAAACTCGGTTAAACAATAAAGTAATTTCTTCATACTGCATCGAGTGTCTGTGTCTTCCATACAAATTTGAAAACTTCAATGAGGTATTTTTACCCATTCTACTTATCTCAATAACGGTAGGCCTACACACACCACTGTTCCGGCGTTATTTGAGGTGTTAGAATAATAAACTGATAGATAGAATAACCAAGATTTCAATAGAAAAGCAAACTGTAGTAATTTCTTACCTGCAAAACACGTTTCATGACGGAAACGAGTTAATAGCGTAGTTGGGGTCCAATGGACCCCATGACCTCGGATGTAATAAGTGACGCCTATGTGACAGAACCAAATTCTTCCATCTAATAGTATATTGAGTACCCTTAAGTTCTTGAGGAATTCATGAAGTTTCATCTAGCTTCAGTAGCTTCCGAGATATTTTATAATATATGCTTACTCTGGGGTCCATTGGACCCCATGCCCATCCGCGGGTTAATTAGAAGGGTAAAGATGTAAATGGGTTTGAATTGCTATTCAGATTTTAGTGAATCATGAAATAAATTATACCAATGAAAATGGAATTAAAAACTTGAAATTTCAGCCGAGGAAGCACAATAAGATGTCGACGTTTTTTATGAAGACTTGCAATATAATGCAGCTCTACACTGTAAACCGTTGACTGACAATTGACAGACATTTATCCTACAAAATCTATTTTGTCGGTCATTGTTAGTTCTTGTAGGATGATTGCCACGATTGCCACTGAACACCTACAATATTGACAAAAAGCGACAAAATGAATAGCAATGAATTGTAGCTTAAAATTTATCAAAAATGTGGATAATTAATCAAATCATGTCAAAATAAATCATAGTTTTGCCACACAATAATACAGATGGCCCAAAAGTCAAACAATCACTAATCGAAAAAATCAATCAATATTCAACAGTTTTGTTTAGTTAAAATGCATACGAAGCATCTGTTTCGATGTCGGTTGAGAACCTACAAATTCGTCGGATATCGCAGGATATTGAAGGTGACAGTCGTCGGTTCCAGTTCATTCTTGGCTGATCTCAGCTTATGGGAAGTAGATATGTGACCCGTCCTCTAACTGTCAAAACGATTGTCTTAGCTAAGCTTCTCTCATGCACCGCAAGATATGTCGACCATAGAGTAGGGATATATAGGCTAGGTAGAGTGTCGACTCAAAAAAGTATCTGTATACAGTAAAAATTTTTATATGAAAAGATTCAGTTTCTTGCGGAGATTGCGTTCCCGCGGCCCAAAAAATTATTTGAGCAGTTCTAAAAAAGTCAAAATTTTGCGAGTTTATACACTACCGAGATGACTCCGTCCAGCATCCTAACTAGACGGAAATTAAGCTGACTATCAAGGGAATTTTGTGATCCGTTTTGAAATGGATGTCTTCATGAAAAATTCGACATCTTATTGCGCTTTCTTGGCTGAAATTTCAAGTTTTTAATTCAATTTTTACCGACATGATTTTATGATTAACTAAATTCATGTTTCATTTCTTGAATCTGAATAGTGATGTGGAACCATTTATATCTTTCAAAGTTGAATGAAGTCACTGTCTTTGATTGTGATTTTGCTCTGCAAGTGGCAGGTTGCCTGTGATATGACCACGCTTCTTGAGGTTGAGCATGAAAGTAATAGGAACCATCCTATTGCTAGTTTAGCAGACATTAAATCTCCAAGGCTGTCATGACACTGAGAATCTGTGAAAGACCATCATTCCTTCTGCATTACAAATCATGATCACTCAATTCCGTTGCAATTTCTTCAAAACTGCAAAGATTTGCATATCTCACATTTGATGACGTAGCTGTATCTCCCTTGAGTTCATTTAATAAAATCGAAAGTGTATACATACACATTGGGATTTAATAAATGCGGAGTTGCCACTACCTAATATACTTACTCTATGATGTCGACGACTTGCGTATTCAATAACAAGCAATTCGATAAAATCCTTCCCGAAATCTTGGCGAATACTTGGCTAGTAGAAGCGGAAGTTGACAAATGCGTTAACTATTTGGACGTTAATGGGCCGTATGCACAGCCTATAGTCGCGACTATCTTTTCCATTCTAATTAAAAGTTGTTCGGTTCTATTTAAAACCTGTTCCATTTAATTTAAAAATGTTCCATTCAATTTAAAACATTCAGTTAAGAAAGAGCTCTATTCTACTACAAAAACGAAATTACATGGGAACAATCAATGATATCATAATATTTCATGATATACTTACGTACAACATGGAATCTGATGAATAAAATAATAAAGATGATAATACCTCCTAATAAGAGGATCATAAAAAACAATAAGCAATGAAACATTTTATTTTAAAAGTATTCATCAATTCACTCACCAATGTAACACCTAGGGTTCTCAAAATCCCGACTTTTCCTGATCCCGGGATCACGGAATTGATCCCGATTTCTTTTGCGATCACGGGATTGATCCCGGGATTGACAAGCTCAATGGATTTGTTGTAAAGCACAAGGTCATACGGTCAGAGGTCATACCGGGTGTACCTATAGGCTTGTGCAGGCTGAGTCATGGAGGGCTCTCAGAGGAGTTCTGAAATGTTTGAACTGTTTTATCAGCTTAGAACTTTATTGTGAGATAGACACGTGCCTGAACTTCTATGACTTGGCAATGAGTTTATGTTTCAGTTTTTATATGCAGGGTATACTAAAGTATGTACTTGTAGGCCTATTGGATCATGCGGAATGATCTCATTAATGATAACAATCATAACATTGATGAAGCTAATATGTGAGTAGTAACCCCATCCCAGACGCAAGTGCAAAATGCGAAATGCTGACTCATCCCCCCTCTGGAGAGAGGAAAGGAGATGGCCAAGGATGTGATGGAAAGATGGGTCCGAGAGGAGGAAACAGGTCCCTACCCTGTGTAAAAAAATGCATCGGTCCATTAATGGCCGATTGCCGTCGCATTGGGTGAGTGTCGAGGGTGGACGTCACTGCCGGCTGACAGATGGCAAGGTGATGGCAAAATTTTCTCTCTTTCTCCCTCTCCTAATTGAAAGACTAAGGTCTGTACATCAGTCACAATTACGTAAGAATCCTCTTCACACCTGTGTTCACACACCTCTCCACTAGAGTAAATAACTTCGTCAATCGCCTGCCAAACTAATGATACAACCGGCCTTCATTCAATGAGTCACATAACAGAGGATGGGAGCGGAGAGAAACTGTATACTGCATCCAGGCGTCATTCATTTGCCCCCGGTCTATCGTGCGTGTTTTCACTTTCATCAGTCAGCTCAGCACCAGCGTTAATACATGCAGCTACATCGCTCTGCGGTCTTAAGCATGAATTTTTAAAGCTTTTAACGACACCTCCAGTTATTCATTCGTGTTTTGGAGATTTAGAGGATTCTGTCGTACATGTATTTCGACGTTCACAACCAATTTTCGTATTATACCGGCGCTTTTTTCATTTTGGAAATAGTTCTCTATCTTCATCGCTACACGTTTTGATTCACATCTTTCCGACTCATCGACCTATAGTCTCTCCATCTTCGCTGAAAACCATTAAGTTGATGTGATTGATGTTATTGCCGAAAAGTCATTTGAAGTGATTTCAAAATGAGATCAAATATTAGAACTACATACCGCTGCAGTCGAATAATCGAATAAAGCAAGGTGAATCTCCGAAGGAGGATTGGAAAACATGGAAATTATAATGTGCGTTTTTTAAGGATCTGTTCACTGGTCAATTGCGTCATACTACAATTAGATCTGCGTAATTTTAAAAATCAGGCAACTACAATTTATGATATTCACTTTTCATACATGTAACGTGTAATTCGTGTATTCGCTATAGCTCGCAAATTTGGTAATCGGAAAAAACATTTCTGTTCATCTATACATACCTATGCATCTATACATACGGGAATTATGTAACAGAGTATGTAATTGAATTACTAGAATTTGTGTACAGTATGTTAAGAAATCTCTTAAATAATAAATTTTAGCGATAAATGTAAAAAAACTTCGGAAGATAGGTACAATAGATGGACAGAAATGTTTTTTCCGATTTCTGCATTTGCAAACTATATCGATAAAATAAAGACGTAAAATATAAAAACTTTTTCGAATGTTGGATTTGAACGTAAATGTCGTCTTTCAAACTCCAAAAGTCAGTATACTTAAATCTAAAAGATAAAACACCAAAGTTGTTGAAATCATGTCTTTTGTATCAATTCACATGTCAGGTTGATCCTGATGCCCAATAGGCAAACAGACGATTTCACCAACGAATAAGTGAATACATAAAAGGTTACACGGAAGTAAGCACTCACTTGAGTAGATGTACTGCACGCAGCAATAGAATACACACACATTTTTTAATGAAAGCAATTCACTTTACATGTAGAATATGAGTTTCATTGATTCTTTCATTTTTAAGTACTGTTCAAAACCTTAAATTCGGTAGCTTTGAATCCTGATTGATGCTTTGATACATCCACCGGACTCAAAATTACACTTGCTTGAGGTTCGATCGGCATTTCCATTATTTCGCATTGGTTGTAAAGTATCATGAAAATTAGTGCTCATCTGAGTGCATTGAAAGTTCGAGACCATCACTCTCTCGTCCTCTGGTGGAATTTAAAAGAACGCTACTTGAATGCATCCGTAATAATTATTATACCTGATGTTAGTATTTATATATTATGTATTTATTAACTATTATATATAATAAATGCAATTATTATAACATGGATATAATTGAGTTGTCTCAATGCTGCAAGGGCAGGTTTTCATGCAGGATTTGTCGTTGGCATATTAATGGGATTTAGGGCGACAGTTGATGGCGTTATGTCGATGAAACGGCATTGGCACGACATCGACGAATCAGGAACCATAACTGTGTCGACCCAATGTCGACGCGACGCTGCTGGCCCGGCAACGTTTTTTTCACAGGGTACCCCCCTCTGGAAGGAAGGAAGGAGTTTTCGGGTAAGGGTTGGGAAGGAAGGTGATGTGTGAGGGATAGAGTGAGGAAAGGGTGGGTGTTGATGGTGTTTGGGATGAGAAAAGTTGGAAATCGTCATGAAGGAGGGTTTGTATGGGAAAGTGGAGTTTAGATTTGGAATCTGCGTGAAATTTTGGGTGGGAAAGGAAGGCGGGAGGAGTTTTCCTGGGAGGCAAGGGGTGGAATCTCTGAAAACGGCAGAGTTGGAAAAAGGCGAGGTTTGGTGGTTTTGGGATGAGAAAGTCCATTTTTCGGGCAGAAGGAGTGCTCGGATGGGAAAACGGAGGCCAGATTCGGACTCTACGTGAAATGTTGGGTGTGGAAGGATGTTTCCAGCGAAACCGGAGAGAAAAAGTTCTGACCCCCCCCCCTCCTGCCAAACTTCCAACTTTGGTTCCAGAGATGGTAGAAAGTCGTGCAATAGCTCATTTGAAAGCTGAGAGTGAGAAACATGCAGTGGAAAGCTCAGTTTGGACTAATTTTCTTGGGTTGAGAGAGGAAAATGGCAGAAAAACGTCAGAGTTGGAAAAGGCGGATGTTGGATGTTTTGGGATGAGAAAAGTCGTTTTTCGACGGGAAGGAGGTCTCGGATAGGACAACGGCGTGCAAATTCGAACGTTTTGGTCAATTTTGGGTCTAGGAACTTCTTCCCAACTCAATCGGAGAGAAGAAGTGCTCACTCCCCCCTCGGCAGCGATCTTCCAACTTTGGTGTGAGAGGTGGTAGAAAGTCGTGCAATAACTCGTTTGAAAGCTAAGAACGAGACAAATCCAGTGGAAAACATGGCATGTTCCTATCTGCCTTCGTTTAGAGGTGAGACGTTATTGAAAATTTGGGACATTGGCGAAAAACGACAGAGTTAGAATTTTTACAAAAATCGCTCTAGCGGGTGAAGCAAGCCTCGGACGGAAAAACAGAGACCAGATTTTGAATCAGCGTCAAATTCTGCATCTGCATGGTAAATTTGAAAGCCATCGGAGAGAAAAATTTTTTCATCATTTTTCCGAAAAACGAGTTAGAATTTTTGCGATGGCTGTGGGCTGTAGAGTCAGAACGAAGCATCGGATGGGAAAATGGAGGGCAGATTCGGATTCAGCATCAAATTCTAAAATGCAATGGTGAATTTTCAGCTCAATCGGAGCACTAGAACCGGAGATAGACGGGTTTTAAGTTTTTTGATGATGGGTATTACGTCATCAGCTGATCGCCACAAACTATATAAGTGGAAACTCTGCTTGTGGAAATCAGTTCTCCTCCCGACTGGGTTGGGGTAGGTGAACTCCGAAGCTCCGATGATAGCATTGGAAATCTGAAAAACCGGGTTTCTGTAAGAAACCGACTTAGAAAATTTCATTGCTGAACTCAGCTAAGGCGACTTAGAGGTTCGCCAGGAGATGGCCTTCGTCTCCAGGCCATAAAAGACTCCAAAACTTTAAAGGCTTGTAACTTTGCTTCTACAAGTCCGTTTGACTTGATTCAAAAGAGATTCGGTTGCTATTGACCTGCCGTAAGTGATAGACTACTTACAAAATTTCATAAGTAGTGCTAAAAAGTTGAAAAATTTAAATTCACTAGTTTTGGAGGTTTTCTGGGGTTTTCGACTTTGCTGAAGTAAACTAGAGGATTTTTAATGATGTCTGAACCAGTCTTCTCATAATACAAGCGACTTTCCACTGAAAGCGAGCAAGACACGGAGAGTTTTGCTGTAATATTCCGCTGACAGGGTGTTCCTTCGGGACGGCGGATGATGCCGTAGTGATAAGTGTGGCAAGGGAGTGTGTCATATTTTAGACCGAAACCGCTGGGGTCACTCATGTCTCATGTTGGGCATTTGACACAGTTCTCAACGTAGTACTTTGAACGCCAATCGGTTGAGTCTTAGCTATCTTGTCATGGGTGCCCTCTAAACATCTCCATTGCAAAACGCTGGTGAATCAAGCTCTCTACGGCTTGCTATCAAGCTGATCAAAGTCTGTCAACCTCTTACCAACTCTACCGGTTTTCATGTCTGGCGATCAAGTCATGGACGGTGCAAGTCACGGAGATTTTCGGTGTCATACTTCCTGTGGGTGGGCGTTCTTTCGAGACAGCGGTGAAGTCCGTAGCGATGAGTACTGCACGGGACGTGGGCAATGGGAATCCTTGTGAAACCTCTCTGCGTCATGTTTCCAAGTGGTTGCCTTTCGTCTCAACGTTGTACTTTGACCGCCAGGGCAACATTTCGCTATCTGCCACAGGTTACCTCATAAAATCTTTATTGCACTTGTCTCCCGATAGTTGGCCAACCATGCGAGAATGAACCATCAGTTCTTTTAATAACGGTCTCTATCACTGAGACGAAATGATGAAGGGATAAAACGGGAGGACATTCATGCGCCACACGAAACACATCACAGATTTCTCTCTTCGCTAGTGAACAAGCTCTTGTGAACGTCGTCAGAAAGTGTATCATGGTTTGCAAAAGCAAAGTTTAGTCAAATAGTTTACCGCGACGCACGTTTGTGAAAAAAAGTTTAATCATCGAAGGTTTATTCATAAGTCTAGTCAGAAACTGTATCATGGTTTGTAAAAGTTTTACTGCAGCACAGGTTGATGTATAGTTAGAAAGTTTGATCATGGCTTTTATTCGTAAGTCTAGTCAGAAACTTTGTCATGTTGTACAAAGGTTTTTACTGCGGCACAGGTTGATGTATAGTTAGAAAGTTTGATCATTGAAGTTGTATTCATAAGTCTAGTCAGAAAGTGTATCATGGTTTGCAAAGTTAGTGTAGGCAAATAGTTTTACTGTGACACACGTTTGAGAAAGTAAAGTTTGATCATGACGTTTATTCGTGAGTGTCGTCAGAAACTGTATCATGGTTTGCAAAGTTAGTGTAGTCATCTAGTTTTACTGTGACACACGTTTGAGAAAGTAAAGCTTGATCATTGAAGTTGTATTCATAAGTCTAGTCAGAAAGTGTATCATGGTTTGTAAAAGTTTTACTGCAACACAGGTTGATGTATAGTTAGAAAAGTTTGATCATGACGTTTTATGAAACACACATGTCATGAAATGCAAACGTTAGTGTAGTCAAATAATTTTACCTCGACGCACGTTTGTGAAAATAAAGTTTGATCATTGAAGTTGTATGACTGACCGAACTCATCACAGCACTAGAAAGTTTTATTGATAAGGTTTTACTGCACAGTGTAGATTGTCTTGTAACTTACTTTCACAGTGTTAGAAAGTTTTACTGGAGACAGTTGCCAAATGTTTCCCTATTAGAAAATTTAAACTTCATGACTGTTAGATTAGTTTCATCAGGTTTACTAAAAGCAGTTTTCTACTGAAGTGAGACTGCGAGCTTAGAATGTTATATGAAAACAGTGTTCACCACAGCATTAGAAAGTTAAGCACAACACAAGTGTCATGAAAAAATACTTTATTTGTTCTTTGATTTAACATCATTGAAACCCACTTCACTAATAGCAATGACAATATGGTTTATTTTATTCAAAATCAAATGATCGCCGTAACCATGAAAGTTGTCCATCCGCGAAATAATTTTCCGCAGATGATGTGTATAAAACTCAGAAGCATCAGTAACATATTCTTGTCCGTAGGAAGGAAATTGAAAATCAACACTTTCCGCTACTTCACCTTCTGGAAAATGAATGTAATTGACATGTGCAATTAAGTGAGCCTTGATGATACTGTGTTTGAAATAAGATATCAACTCCGTAAATATTTTTCGTGTGTAGTCTAAACATGCTTCCAATTCTGTCTTCTCCCTTTGAAACTCAATGATGTAATCTTGTATTAAGCGTCCGAAGCACTCTTGATGAAAACGAATCGTGCAATCATCATGTTTCAATGTATTGACTTCAGGTGCCATGCTTGAGTCTATTGCTAAACAACATTTTGCCTAACACGATTTCAATAACGCGTTACAAATGTGCGTGCGCACATCGGGAACTCTAGCTCGTCTGTGATTGGACGAGAGGTCTCATCCATTCACCGCTTAGGAAACTCTCATAAAAGGCAGTGCACCAGCTCTGCTCTTCACATTTATCTTTCACAAGGTGAGTGTCGGTGAGCTCCTGCTATCAGGTTGTTTTGACTTGCTAGCAAGTTGAATAGTCTCTTGCTATCAAGAGATTCACTTCTGCTCATAAAACATATCATCGCTGTAATACCTCCTTTGCTCGAGCGTTCCTTCGGGACGGCGGGTACTGCCGTAGAGGGATTGCGTTGCACGGGTTGTTCGTCGTTTGTTAGATCGAAACCTCTGAGCCGTTGCTCATGTTGGGCGTTTGACTTCATACTCAACGTGATGCTTTCTCTCACCAGGTCAGAGTACTTTAGCCATTCGACAAAGGGTAGTCTTTATGATATGGAAGAGAGTGAAATGTAATTCATTAGATGTCATTTCAATGATTGTTCCCATGAACAAAGTTGACTAGAAAAATATAGCGACTTTTATCTTTCCTTTTCAGTGATCGAAATCTGCAAAGCTATCAATTCGTCTGCAAAGTCCGAAATGGAATTTACGAAAATCGAAAATTACTGCATTGCCGCCGAGATGGAGAAGGCCACCATTGAGCAATGTAAGTTTTTGTGTGATGGGGTAAGGATGAGGTGCAGGTTGTGCTAATAAAACTCTTTAACTAACACCATTAGGTTTGCATGTGTGTTGAACGCAGGAATTAATTTTCATAAACCTCTAAATAACACCATGAGGGTAGGAATCATGTCTTTATTAATTTTCAACAAAAATCAAGACCCCTAACCTCTCCCTACTCCGTGATTTTCAAAACCGAAACTATCATTTCGAAAAATTCATTGTAATGTGTTTAGGGGAAATCTCTCACCACCCTCTCTTCTTCCGTTTCAGTGCATGAATGTATTCGAAATGGGTAACCCGTCCCTGAAGGAGCAATCGGGCAAGCTTACGAGCGGCTCGGAAGTTGTAAGTACCCTTACCTATGAGAACTGAGAGTTGGAATGTCATGTTTTAGCACTTCTGTATTCGTATAGCTTGCTCTCCATCATTGTTGTCTCCGCAACCTCTGATCTCATCTCTTTTTCCTCTCTACAGATTTAGCCAAGAAGTAGAAGTGGGAAGAAGCCGCGAGGCGGAAATACCGCAAGGAATTTCCAGCCCTACCTTCCTACCCATCTACCTCCGCCCAAGGTGGTGAAGAGAAGGAGGACTTTCAATGTCAGCGGTGTGACAGGGTCTTTGCCTTAGCCTACAATGCGAGACGTCACACCGCTGGCCATGCCTGCAGGGGAGGAAAGCGCCGACCGATCCCTCAACGACCCAAGTGTGAAGGTTGTGGACGCACGTTTTACAACAACACCAACTTGCGAGTCCACATCGAAGGCGGTTCCTGTGGCAGTGTGAGGCAACCACCAACGTCATCAGGTAGGAAGCATCCTTCATCCCACGTCGGCTTTTCCTGTTCTTCGTGTCAGAAGACCTTTCCTACAGAGTTTGTTCTTTCTTCGCACACACTCTGTCACACTCATCCCACTGAGCTTTACACTGACAACAACGTCACTCTAAGGCTGAGCAAGTTTTCCCTTGAGAGGCTCGTTCCCGATTATGAGTTAGAAAGCTCTGAAGCTGTGCAAGATATTCATCCTTTCTTGATGAATAATATAGGCTTAATACATCAAATGTTGGCGAGTTTAGATAGATTTTTATTTAAGGGCATGTTCTATCGCACTGCTCGTTTCAATAAGGTAGACAGTAGCACGGGAGAAGTAGAGTCCACTGTGACCATTAGGATAGCCTCCTGTGCTGCTGATCTCATAGGTGATGTAAACGAGTGGATAGAGAGACATGCGACCTATCTCGTCAGCAACTTAAATAAATTTAATGAAAGAGACAGCGGTCTGGTCTTTGATGGGATAGAGAAAGTAGACATCAAGATCAATCTTTTAGAAAATTTACAAGGGAGTGGTTGTTTCACCCTCCCCAAAGCACTGGCTGACAAAAAGGCTGTCGTCAATGTAGAGTGTCAGTCCCAGTGTTTCAAGTATGCCGTCCTCTCCATTCTTCACTATAATGATATAGGTATGCATCGTCAAAGAGTCACCAAGTATTCTGAATGGGAGGTTGTCAACACATTAGATTTTAAAGGCATCGCCCACTTTGAAAAATTGAATAACATTAAAATTGTCATCCATCTCTGGGAAAAAGGTCTGAGGGCGTTAGGTATAATAATCGCCAAAGTAACTTCGGTTGTCAATCTCCTCCTAGTCTATAGCGACAACCACCCAGAATGGCATTATTGTGGCATTCCTAAAATTTCTAGATTGTATCACCATCAACAAAGTTATGATAACAAACATTATTACTGTGATCGCTGCACACGGCGCTTTAGGTCAAAACCATATTTTGAAGAGCATTACGAGTGGTGCTCTCGGGGTAAACTTCAAATGGAAGTCATGCCCAAAGATAAATTTTATAGGTATGAAGAAAACGGCAATGAGCTCAGTCTCATATGTACCATCTATGCGGACATTGAATGTTATATTGAACAAGAAGACCTAAGTCATGAGCCAGCAGCCATTGCCTGTTATGAGGTGTGGCATCCATATTATAGGAATCAAACTAAGATGCATGTGTGGCAAGGCAAGGAGTGCGTTGAAAACTTCCTCAACTTTTTAGATAGGAAAGCCCGTTTTCATCAACGCTATGAAACGGAGCTGACTAGGAAACCCATGTGCTTCACAGAAGCCGATAAAATCAAGTTTGATAGGACCACGGAATGTCCCCGCTGCTGTTCATCCTTTGATGATCAGCAACATAAGAAAGTGAGGGACCATTGTCATCTCAGTGGTAAATTTAGGTCTGCCTTACGCAGTAAATGCAATATGAAACTTAGGCTCAAACGGCGAACGCTCCCCGTCATCTTTCATAACGTTAAATGTTATGATACTCACATCATCATTCACCATGGATTCCGTAAAATGAAATCCTGGTGATCTAAAGTGATTGCACAAAGTAAGGAAAAATTTATGTGCATCACTGCTAAAGTCCAAGTCGATAAGACGAATTTAGGTGTCGCACTTTTGGTGACTACATGCTTGCCTACGTAAAATTAGACGTATATCTGTTGGCTGATTTGTTTGAGACTTTTAGGAAAGTCACATTAGAACAGGACGCCTTAGACCCCGTCCATTTGTTAGTCTGCCGGCTCTGTCCTATCAGTCAGCCTTCAAGATGACGAAAGAGAGCATTCATTTACTGCAAGATGCAGAAATGTACACGTTATTTGAACGTAGTATTAGGGGTTGCTTAACATTTGTCAACAAACATGCTGTTAACAGCACCCAAGACATAGGATCGACCACGCATTTAACGTACATTGACCAAAATAATTCATATGGGAGTGCACTCTCCAACCATTTGCCACAGTCTTACTTCCAATGGGTAGAGCCCACTTCTCCAATCCAGCACACATAGGTTATTTATTTGAAGTCGACCTCATCTATCCAGACTGTATTAAGAATAAGACCGTTGATTTTCCTCTCGCACCCGAATCTGGCATAGTCAGTCCAGATATGTTCTCTCCCTTTATGGAAGAACACAATATGCAGTATGAGGCGAAAAATGACATACACTACAAACCCACTAGGAGGTTGTTGCTCACCCAATTGAACAAGCAGCATTACATCGTGCACTATTCTATCCTCAAATTCTATCTAGGTATGGGGATGCAACTTTACAAAGTCCATCGCGCTATCCATTTTAGGCAGAAGCCCTTTCTAAAACCGTATATAGAATTTAATAGTAAGAAACGGGCTGAATCCAAGAATCCTTTCGAAAAGGACTTCTTTAAATTTAAGAATAATGCCCTCTTTGGTAAAACCATGGAGGATGTAAGAAAGCGCATGGACTATCGTATCGTAACTGATCCGGAAACGAGTATCTAGTTATGTCGCTCGCCGTTGTTTTGCCACCATGATGTCATTTCCGAAGACATCACTGGTTTTAAAATGCTAAAATCTAAAGTAGAACTTTGGAAGCCCATTTATGTCGGTCAAGCTGTCTTGGATCACTCCAAGTTAGAAATGTACAAGTTATTTTACCACACTTTTAAAACGTGTCCATTGATCCAACATGTGGAATTAGTAGGGAGCGATACAGACAGCTTCTTCCTAGCTTTGACAACCACTAGCCAAGTCAAGCAGGAAGACATTTTAAAATATTTAGCACCCAGGTTTGATAGTTCCAACTATCCCACTGACCATCCGCTTTACTCTACCTCAAATAAAGCGAAGCTTGGCTGCTTCAAGGATGAGTGTGCTGGCAAACAGATAGAGGAGATGATCTTGCTTCGCCCCAAGATGTACTCCATGAAGCTAAAATCCTCAGAGCTTTCTATAAAACGGGCGAAAGGCATCTCGAAGTCAATCGTTAGAAAAATGACACATAGGGACTATCAAGATGCCTTAGATTCCCTTAAAATTAAAAAAGTAGAAATGACCATTTTAAAACTACAGTCGCATCAAGTCAGAACAACGACGTTTAGAAAACGAGGTCTCTCAGCTTTGGAAGACAAGCGATGCTGGATGAGTCCTAACCACTCATTACCGTACGGCCATCCAGACACTCATCTACCTCCACCCAAGAGACAGAAACTCTCTCTTCCTCCGTCCGGCGATGTCTGATGATGAATGCTTCCTCTCTGTTGTGGTTGATGTTTTTCTTTTTCGCTCCATGGCGTTTTCTATGGGGTGTTGTGAGTGAGTGAATTGTAACATGCGTCCAACTCTTGATCACTTCATATCATGACTTACATATCAACTGGTTTTTCCTGACGTTGTTTTCTCCCTGCACATGAGTGACTTTGTTTTCTCCCTGTACATGAGTGACTTTGTTTTCTCCTGTGATGTGAGCCATCAAAACTTTGTTTTCTGCTACCATCAGTATTTACTATGTGTGACTGTGATGAAATGTCTTTCATTCAATAACATATCATGTACAGACTGTCTCGTTTTTCTTTTGACATAAAGATTGGATTCTCACTCAATAGACAGAAGTAAAAGTTTTGATCATTTGTAAGATGGGTAGGGTTAGAAATAAAGTTGATGATTGTAAAGTTAGAAATAAAGTTATCACCATGTCGCTGCTCGTAAGATAGGCGAAATGTAAATGAAGTCAGAATCACTTGACTGTTTGTAAAGTTAGAAATAAAGTTATAATCATGTCGCGCTGTTTGTAAGATAAGCGAAATAGAAAATGAAGTCAGAATCACTTCGCTGTTTGTAAAGTTCGAAATAAAGTTGACGTTTGTAAAGTTGGAAATAAAGTTGATGATTTTAAAGTTAGAAATAAAGTTATAACCATATCACTTTTTGTAAGATAGGTGAAATATAAATGAAGTCATAACCATGTTAGAGTTTGTAAAGTTAGAAATAAAGTTGATGATTGTAAAGTTAGAAATTAAGTTATAACCATATCACTGTTTGTAAGATAGGTGAAATATAAATGAGGTCATAACCATGTTAGAGTTTGTAAAGTTAGAAATAAAGTTGATGATTTGAAGTCATAACCATGTTAGAGTTTGTAAGTTATCATCCTCACCAACGAATGTAACATCATGACAATTTCTTCAGCTTAGGAAACATCAACCACTTTGCTGACTCATGTCTATAAATAGCCCTGACTCTTGAGGTGGTAAGGCGCCAGTCAGTTAGATAAGAATCTAATCAGTCTTGTTCAACCATTTCACCGACACGTGTGTGGGCGTGTAATTCAACATCGATGGCGCATCGCGTCAGACAACGTGACCTTTTCACCGACTAGTGTATGGACATCATTTCATGTCTATAAATAGTGCTGACTCATCATAAAGCGAAGAACCTTGTTGATGACTTTTTCACCGACAAGTGTATGGACATCATTTCATGTCTATAAATATCGCTGACTCATCATAAAGCGAAGAACCTTGTTGATGACCTTTTCACTGACAAGAGTGTGGGCGATAGTTCATTGCGATGACTCATTCAAAACACATCATGTGATTAACACGATTCTTTTAACTGTGACTCATATAGATAACGCATCAAAGATTTAACAATGTCAGCTACTTTACTGATATCAGGTAAACCAGTCATGATACAATGTCCGTTGTGAAACACTGCAATATGTACAGGATGCCACTTCCGAATCAGAGCAGCAGGAAAGAGTTCAGTTTCATATAATATACAACGATTACTGGTTTTAATGTTGGCTAGATTCACTAACATCTTCAATTGAACAGACACTACTATATTCTTCAATGTCAGGAGACTGAGTCGTAGATGAGGCATGAGTGTTCGCATTTTCTTGACGACTTCGTAACACTTGGACTGCATCACGAAATGAGAAAGGTTTCCTAGGACTTGGATTTTGCCGCAGCGAAAGATCTGAAGATTTCGACCGTTGCTCACGCGAATGACCAACGTTTGCGGACGACCGCGATGATAGACTGAATCGGGAAGATGGGTATGCAACTGTTCTAAATCGATGTCTCTTCTGAGATTCATTTCGCGCTGGGCGTTGATGATGCGGATAGGGACCATGACTCACAAATGACATGAGGGTTGAGTGAACTTCCCTTTTATACTTTTCCCATGAGGGTTTTGGAATCACGATGTAGCAGTGATCATTATGTAGAATCATCTCTTCAATGCGAATAAATACAATGCCGTCTCCTACGTTAATGACACGGCAAGAGTTGGATAGGGTTGCGCGATGCAACCTTCGTAGTTGAAAGCTTTCTAGAGTTATCTGAAGTTGACGTTTCGTATCATGAAATGTAACACATTGACTTTTCCATGATACATGGAGCCATGCTGATAATTTCCACATGATTAAAACCTGAGTGAAGAAGGGTATGCCTAAGAAAGAAGGAGAGAGAGTCATGTTCATGTGTGGCATGGTGAGTGTACATTTTTTTCTTGATACGGTGGCCGCTAGGCCGTGGTCTCATAAAGACCGATGGTGCGTTCTCAGTGTGTGGAGAGTGTTACTGTAGTTGATCATCACCAACATGGACATCATTTTTAAAGGTTATGGAGACAAGATAGGGATTCAACGTAAACAACCTTCCGTCCCTGCGCGGACCCGTATAGATGGTTTGAATTTTGATTTCGAAGAAGTAGAATCCTTTTCCCAAAATGGGGAGTTGTTTGCAATTGAGTAAGTCGAATTCGCTGTTCTCCTTTTCATGGATGATGAGACAGTGTCTATCCATATGAACATACATGTATCGTCTTTCCATGATTGGAGCTTGTGGCCGCTTCCCATTGTGTCGAACAATTTCTTTGGGAATGGTGAGATTTTTTCAGGAATGTTTCAAGAGTATTGAATTGTAACCGTGTCCAATAGTCTAGCGGCACACACACGGCCAGACCATACTTTGTTGGCATAACCTTTAGATAATCTATCCGATGACTTGGAGTTTTTATTGTCACGGCTTCTCCATGATGAGTTATCTTTTGATTGAAAGCATTTTTACCCGATGTTTAAGTAAGGGAGTTCAGTGTACCCAGTGCGAGAGCAGAGGAGTTGATGGCGCGAGCAATTGCATGGTTAGCACAAGGACGGAAATGATTGTCATGAGCTCAGTCGTCTGTTTTATAACCAAACCTAGCTCCAATCACATGCCTTTTCACGTTTTCCCTGTCTTTGTTGCATGACAAAGAGTTATCACACGTGAACTTTTGACTGCGTGGGTGGAAACCTTCCCTCTTACAGAGTCGTTCTAGTCCTCACAAAGACTTGAGTGACACATCCCTTCTAACGAACAAAGACGCATTCATTTATCTAACAAAGAGCCCGACAGTAATGCACAAAGCGCAATGACTCATGCTGTGTCACGCCCCTTTTCTCGAACAAAGACGGATTCATTTATCTAACAAAGAGCCTGATAGTAATGCACAAAGCGCAATGACTCATGCTGTGTCACGCCCCTTTTCTCGAACAAAGACGCATTCATTTATCTAAGAAAGCGTAATGACTCATGTTGCTCTATACACCATTACAAAATACTCAGTGAAAAGAAATCTTTATTGCATCAAACAATGTGTCGAGCATCAAACAAAGTCGTGGATGTAAACACACTCAGTTGAATCATGATATGTTTAACAACGTACGCATTTCCTTCCAACGTCTCCTCTATTCTCTCCATAATTTTCTCCATATGACTACCATAAAATTGATCACTAAGAGTAATCCATTCTGTGCAATAAGATCCAAAACGAAGTGGTTTTTGTAAATATTTCAACTCCATATAAGCAACGAGTCTACCGTTTACATCTTGATGTTGTAAACTCTCCATCAATCTTTTGAAGAGAGGAAGGCTTTCAGTTAGCACTACTTTCATATCATTCATCTTCATTTTAAATGTAAGTTTCCAATGTTGTAAAAATCCATCGGATCCTTGTTGATCAAGTGTCAAATGACACACGTGGTTACTTAAGGTACGATGCGCCATCATAAACGTTGTGACTATAGATTTCACATTGCTTCAATGACTTCCACTATGAATAAAACAATCAGAAATAACAATCATGTTCCACTGTAAGTTTATTCAACACCAGACAAAATTCACAAGTACAGAATACATTTCATAAAATGATGATCATTCATTCACAAGGAGTAAAAACATGTTTTACATAGACCCATGCTGTTGACAATAATATAGATACAGTTCATAAACGTCATAGAGACTACAATGCCAGCGTGAAGAGAGTTTTGCAATGTAGGTAGCTTTCTTTCTAGTATTACAATGGGATGGTGGTCTGTAAAGGTGATGTCTCTCACCGAAACATATAGCCATATCAAAAATCATTTCATCTCTAAACTTCTTTTGATCACAATGCATATGATAGTCTTGTCTTACAAGATCTACCCAACATGGTAAATATAAATTATCAATGTGCAACTGAAGTGTTGTTGCTTCTCGTTCAGAATCATTTTCCTAATATTTTAACAATATGAAAACCTGACAGCCACCGTTTGAAATCACTTATCAAATACGTTTCATTTACAAATCCAATATGAATCAAAATAGAAGGATAAAGTCCATGCACATGACGTCGTGACCATTCGTCTTTGTGTGGAGGACAGTAGGCAAATCTATGATATACACTAACAACAGTTTGATCACTTTCTCTCATTGCAATAGCACTCAATTCCTGTATGGGTGTTCCCTCACTGTCTATGAAGATGACAACCTCCAATATCAAAAAGACTTCATTACAAGATAATACATTGAGCAGGAACTTTACAAGGATGTCCGTCCTTTACATAACAAAAGATACATACAACATGATTACAATGTTTTATTTGAACATAACGCGCAAGACCGCGTTTTCCATATTCACTACATACTAACTGATTACAATACTTAAGATTTCTCTTTGGTAGTAACACCATCTTTCTTTGATGTGCGACGACGTTTAGGTTTGGTGTTCTTGTGACGACGACGTTTGGGTTCTTGACACTCTTTGACACAGGAATCAATGACTTTCTCAATGTGATCAAGTCCTGTTAACTCAGGTTGATGATGAATTTGAGCAATGCGCAAATCAGATGTTGAGGATTCATTGATGCAGCAGTTGGAGTAGGATTCATGGCCATGGCAGTCTGTAACGAAAGAATACCACTAAGTACATTCATGATCATGAGAGAAAAGAAGATTGTTAGCTTAGCAGTGACATATGAGGTGGCCCTTAAGAGGATCTTTTGGGGCGTTCACATGATTTAAAGCTTATCACCAAAGTCTAAGTCTTCGTCATCGTCCAGTAAATTAAATGTCTTGGGCTTACGACTAGAATTGAGTTTCGAATCCCTAAAAGACTTAAAGGTAAAGCGTCTAGGTGGTGGAGGAGGCTGTGGTGGTGATGGTTCAACAAAATAAGCTTGTACAATCATCGGCCACACACTCTCCTGCGTCTCTCTTCTAAAATGCTGGTAAGGTTTAGGCCACACCGTCATGACACTCACTTGTAAATTTGCAAACAGGATTGATCAGACAAAGTTGAGAGGGGAGAATGGATTCAGCAAGTCACACACGCTTTCCAAGTCAAGAGAATGAAATGAAGAGAAAATGGGGAGACGTCTGCTTTTATAGTCTCCTGCGAATCGACATTTGACACTATGTGAGCCAATCAGAGACCTCCGTTTCTCCCCTGACTTCGTTGCGGCAGGGAAAAGGAGGCACGCGGACGTTTGACTCATGAATGCTTTTCCCAAATCTTGTAGTCAAATCTAGTCTTTACACATTAAGTTGAATATGAATGTGTTTTATGCGACATAAGAGCAAGTTGGATCCATGCTCATGAAATGAATCTAGTCGAGATGCAATTTTCGCCATGTGTCGCTGATAGAAATCTTTGGGATCATGGATCGTCTCTGCAGAATAGGATGCAAAATGAAACACTACACGTTCACCTGCATGTTCATCAATCACTTTCTCAAATTCAATCTCTGCAACTAATCGTCCTTTCACATCTTTTTTTATCAAACTGTCCATGAGCTGTTGGAAAACGAAGTAACCTTTAGCGATAGCAAGTTCTAAGTCAGCCTTTTCATGATGAAAGGAGATGATGTAGTCCCTAATCACACCACGAAGACTTGTGGATGAAAACGTAGTGAACAAAATTCATTCGTAAACTCTCCTGCTTCTGTCATCTTTCTTCCTGTCACTTTGGAGACATAGCATGAATGACATTCAGATGCAGAATTTGACGCTGATTCCAAATCTGGTCTCTGTTTTCCCGTCCGAGGCTTGCTTCACCCGCTAGAGCGATTTTCGTAAAAATTCTAACTCTGTCGTTTTTCGCCAATGTCCCAAATTTTCAATAACGTCTCACCTCTAAACGAAGGCAGATAGGAACAAGCCATGTTTTCCACTGAATTTGTCTCATTCTTAGCTTTCAAACGAGCTATTGCACGACTTTCTACGATCTCTTAACACCAAAGTTGGAAGATCGCTGCCAAGTTCCTAGACCCAAAAGTGGTCAAAACGTCCGAATTTGCACTCCGTTGTCTCATCCGAGCACTCCTTCCCGTCGAAAAACGACTTTTCTCATCCCAAAACCACCAACATCCGACTTTTCCCAACTCTGACGTTTTCCTGCAATTTTCCTCTCTCAACCCAGGAAAATTAGACCCAACTGAGCTTTCCACTGCATTTTTCTCATTCCTAGCTTTCAAATGAGCTATTACACGACTTTCTAGGATCTCTAACACCAAAGTTGGAAGTTTGGCAGGAGGAGGGGGGAGGTCCTCGAAATTTTTTCTCACCCATGTCGCTGGAAACATCCTTCCTAACCCAAAATTGATCAAAAATTCCGAATCTGGCCTCCGTTTTTCCATCCGAGGTCTCCTTCATGACGAAAAACGACTTTTCACATCCCAAAACCATCAAACCCCGCCTTTTTCCCACTCTGCCGTTTTCAGAGATTCCACCCCTTGCAGCTTCTCCCGCCTTCCTTTCCCACCCAAAATTTCACGCAGATTCCAAATCTAAACTCCACTTTCACATCCAAACCCTCTTTCATGACGATTTCAAACTTTTCTCATCCCAAACACCACCAACACCTACCCTTTCCTCACTCTATCCCTCACACATCACCTTCCTTCCCAACCCTTACCCGAAAACTCCTTCCTTCCAGAGGGGGGGGTAGGGACCTGTTTCCTCCTCTCGGACCCATCCTTCCATGACATCCTTGGCCATCTCCTTTCCTCTCTCCAGAGGGAGGGGCTGAGTCAGCATGATGACTCATCGTTTCGCATTTTGGACTTGAATTTGCCACGGGGTTACTACTTATGTGGTTTTCTCATTTTCATGTCCATCCGTCCAAATGACTTTTGTTACGTCTTGTAAAAGCATGATGTTGTATAATACCGGTACATCTTATAGTAAACCACGCTTATTCATATATGGCTTGACCACTTTCTTAATCTCCAGACCAGTTGACGTTTTACCCTATACTGTAGATTACCTATACTCGTATAGCTTTTTTTGCAATATCAATGAAAATGAGAAATTAATGCATTTGGCATTCACATATCCACACAAAAATAACCCCAAGCTCAATAGGAATACGATAAAAATTTACAAAAGTACGGTAATAGAAATACATGTAGGAAAACATGATAAATGAAAAAGTGATTAGTGATAATGAAATGTTTAATGCAACAATGTATTGTAATGGACACAATGAACAGCGTGTAGGTAGGCTGTAAGATTTAAGCATACACATTCATCCATACACACGCGCACATCATTCGGCGTAAACATTTTTTGCGAGTGCGTCATAATATTTGTGTGATTGGACGCCTACACACTGATATGATGAACTCCAGGAAGGACACACACGCTCTCTCGCGTGAGCCAGTTAGCATCACCCTTGGGAGACGACAAGCATGCCTAGCTAAAGAACAATATCAATCGTCTTGGCTCAAGATGAGACTGATATAGCTGAGCAAAGCTTAAAATTCTTATAAGCATCCTACTGATTATGGGATGGTGGCGAATCCCGGGATTCAGAATCCCGTAAATCCTCATCGATCCCGAGATCCCGGGATTGGAAACCTTAGTAACACCGTAGGGGGCCTATTGTAAGTCTTATCGGAGCGGCGCGTTGACAGCCACATTCGATAACTACATCATCACATTATCGGATAAAATGAGTCATTCTTAGAAATCGAACAATAGCAAAAGAAAGAATATTCAGATCGGTTTAGCGCGCCATCAATCCCCCGCGCCAACACTTTTTGAGTGCGCGATCCACACGTTTTTATGCTAAGATACCCGCTCGCTCCGTGTGTTTGGTATGAATAGCAGATAATATCAAGTGCTGAGTTAGTTAGTCTATTTCATTTGGTAAAGTTTCTCGAAGTATGCGAAGACGGAATCATGACTTCCCATGAAATGTCAACGTCAATAAGCTCCGGTGCATCTGAAACAGACACTGACATGAGTAAAATGATGGAAAATCGTGGTGTTAAACCAGGTACTTATTCTTAGAAACTATAAGAAAACTGATGGCATCGCTAAACAACGAATACTCGATTAGCAATATGGTATTTAGTTACATTGTTGACTGTCATACTGTTTTTGTAGCAGAATAGAGCTCGTTCTTAACTGAATGTTTTAAATTGAATGGAACAGGTTTTAAATTGAATGGATCAGGCTTTAAATTGAATGGGACAGGCTTTAAATTGAATGGGACAGGTTTTAAACTGAATAGAACATTTTTAAATTGAATGGGACAGCCTTTAAACTGAAAAGAACATTTTTAAATTTAATGGAACAGGTTTTATATAGAACGGAACAACTTTTAATTATAATGGAAGAAGGTGTAGATTTGGTGTGCACACGTCCCGACTAGTTAGTCGCAACAAGCGGTAATAATTGGAAGGACATTTCTCTTTGCTGCGTCACTGGCGTCGCAAGGTCATCAGTGTCATCAGAATTCATCTCATTAACAACAAAATCATTTCACTGGCCGTTCAATACCCTGGCAGAAACGTTAGTGAATGACCAAAATTATAGTCCACGCAATCTACAGCGAATTATACTGTAACCCGTCACAAATTGCAAATTCAAGAGTCATTCATATAGTCGCTTTTCCCCCCACAACAAAATCCGCAAAAAAATGGCATTTTTTAAATTTAAAGTGTTTCACATAGTTCTCATTTCGGAAGCCAGTCAACTGCCAGTACCACTAAGTATTCGTTAATACTACATCTCCATCGATTGGATGATACATGCACAGTCTCACCGTGTTAGTTAATGCACAAGCAATCATTGTTCATGATATCACGATTTTGCAAAATCTTAGTAGCAAAGCTTATCATTTCATTAGTTCCGAAGTAGTCCAGGCAATATATATTTTAACCCGCCACAAATTGCAATAGTTTCAAGAGTGGGCTTATCTTATAGAGAAAAAATCCCTTATCAACATATCAAAAATCTAGGAAAATCTATTAAGTTAGTGGAGCACCTTCAACTTTCCACTTGAAGTCACGAGTCTTTTCGAAATATAAATACACGCTTACTCCAATGAAATCGCAGATATAGATCTGCGACATTTACAACAGCCAATCAAAATGAAGCGCTGTAGTTTCAGTAATTGCATTTATTTTCCGCATGGCTCTCACCAATATCAGCTACAGTATGTTTTCTGAATTATGTCCTGTCCAAGCGGTTAGATTTCTCAGTCACTAGTTCAACAATACTTGCAACTATCAGCAGATGCAAATGGATGCAGATTTCGACAAGTTGATCCACAAATCTGCGAGTTTTATCATGAAAAAGCGATTACTTTTGCAACTGCCGTCTTGTGAAAACGCATGGCTGTTCAAGCCGCTATGTCGAAAACATGCTATGTACCCTTAATATGTCCTGTAGATAACTTTCCTAGGTACCTGTATGGTGCAAATTGATAAAGATCTGTATGAGCTAGGACACAAATTTTCATTTTTTCCATCAATCAGCGAAGCATTTTTGCAAATACTCCCATATGAATATGCATACAAATTCAAGCATCTTTATCAAAAGCACATTTCCACACATTTATCATCTAATAAACATTCTGAGGTACCTGTAGCCAGGGATGGAACCGGTCGTGATTTTCCCGACCCGACCCGACCGGCCGGTCGAAAATTTCGACCGGTACCCGACCGGCCGGTCGACCGGTTGATTATACAAAATGCGGTTATGCCAAACTACATGTAGGCCTATATAGTACCCAAAGAATGACGATACTTATATATCTGAGTAGCCTATGTGTACTAGCTAGATAGGTAATTAGCAAATTAATTTATTGTCTTCGACTGTACCAATATATCTACTAGATTAGTAGGTCTAATTAGCAAATCAAGAAGAAATATAGCAGTAAAATTACATATAGCCTTCAGAACAATCATGAATTTAAGATAAGTATAAGCATAACTAATTTTGACTACAAGGAGGCATATGTACGACGTGTAGGAAATGATATATGACTACATGTACATTATACGAGTCATTATTATTACTAAGTATATTTAATTTTTAAATAAAATTTTACTTACTATCTCATTTTGAAACGTTTTACGGAATCATGGAATGAAAACTGAAAATTTCTCAAATCGTTTAAAACAAATATGATTAACATGAAAAACTTATCCTAGCTGCCACAATCCATTTATGTCTCCTTCTTTTAATACAACAAGACTGTCGACAGTGGATGGGTCAAGTCTATTGCGACTCGCGGTCAATACAGAACCTCCAATGCTAAAGTGTCTTTCACTCTCTCCTGACGATGCCTGAATTACAAATATCTTCCGGGATATTTCACTCAAGAGAGGGTAGGTCGATTGTTTCTTTTTCCAAAAATCTAATGGATTGGTTGAATATATTCCATGAAAATTTTCGTTCATGTAGTTTTCAAATTCTTGCAACAATTCGAGTTTGTTTGAAGAATGCAAAGAAACAGGAGCAGCTGAACACGAAGATCGGAAATTCGAAAACGGATCAATTTTGGTAATTTTTGGTGGTACTTCGGTAGATACCGTAGATTCACTTGCTGTAGGCTTGATTTTAATATATGAAGACAACGTCGATGTGATATGAATTTTGACATTCTCTATAAACTGATTACGAAATTGGCGATCTTCAATAAAAGATAGTTGTCGAAAAGTTGGATCCATGACAGTTGCAACTTTATGTAGTTCAGTCGTAGACGACCAATACTTTTCATCCAATCCGCTCAGAAAGTATTCCTTTAGTAATATCACGCCACGTGACTCATGTACATTGAGAGTAGCGGCTCCGAATTCTTTCATCAAATAATAACTTGGTATGACATTTTGAATCGATGGTTTGTCAGACATTTCTAAATAATCAAATATAGAATTGAAATGTCGAAAAAAGTCAACCAATTCTTTTAGAAGTTCCGGAGAAACGGGTAACAAACGGTATTCCATGTCTCGTGTATGAAGAATACGTCGAAGATCTTCATATGACACACTAAAAGAATGATACACATCGTAGAAGGACCGCCATGGACGAGTAGGACTTGGTCTCTTCAGAGTTAAAGTAAGTTCATCAGAGGAGACAGTCAGTAACCGGCCGGTTGCCTGACCGGTCACATGACCGGCCGGTCAGAAAGTTTGACCGGTACCCGACCGGTGACCCGACCCGACCGGCGACCGGCGCCGGTCGACCGGTAACGGTTCCATCCCTGCCTGTAGCCGTAAATTAATGCAAATTTGCCAATGGTAAGGGAAAAATCTGGGTATGTTTATATCATCAAATCCACGTCTTCAGAAAAGTAGGCTATATATCCTCCAAGGCATTTTCTCACATCTTTTCAGACTATAAAACATAAGCGCATTTGATGCAATTTTTTGAACTTTTTGATTATGGCAGCTTTATTAGTAGTTCAACAGTGCTGTCGATTATCAAAGCATAATGAATGGGATGGATACAAAGAGATCAGATATCCATGCTATTGTCCTCTGTTGTCAACACTAGATGACACATTCACATACGGCTCTCTTTTAAATTAATAATGTTTCCGTCATGAATATATATTGAAAATATTTCATGTCCACTCTAGGTAACATAGAGATCTAACAATCCGACCTCTATGGATGGATACGAGGCCTATCGGCTGAAACATTAATTATCATCACTTTTGATAATAAGTAGATACGTCATACATGTCCATCTCATTCTGCATTTGCGTCAGCATTGCCGGGAATGAGACCATTTTTTAAAGTAAAGATTGCCGTATGTCAACCATTTGTCAGACTTCCTGAGTGTTAGACAATTTCTGATGACGCTTTTGTTCTCGGGCATTTGAATATTCATAAAATATTTTTCAAACAGAAAACGACAATACCAATGCCACTATCTATCAAGAGATTGCTGCAAAGTCACCTTGTTTGAATGCATAAGAAAAATGTGAAGTGTCAGAGAATGAAAGAATTTGTTATTTTCAATGTCATGTCAAAAGCAAATGACAAATTTGCAAATATAGTAATTTATGTATTCATAGATGTAAATAAATGAAGAGACAGCAAACAAACAGATATCAACTTTTGCTCTTCATAAGAGTTTTGAAATAAATGGCTTGCACGATGAATACAATGATGAGTACGAGTGCACAGACTTGTAACGCGCAGGGATTCGACAATGTTTTGAACAAAACGAGAAGTCTGAAAATTATTTTTCATATACTTGTGAAAATGTAAAAGTTAACAGATCAAAGAGTCAATGTGAATTTTAGGACAGAATATTATGATGCCTACAAATGTTGAGCATTCGAACGTGTTCTCTATTTGATAGCAAGATGTGTGAAACATACAAATTCACCTGAAATTTATTAATACTTTGCATGAATTCATTCTCTCTACAAAAATATAGGGGTCGCCAATAAAAACCGCGTTTTTGTAGTACAGGCTGCATTATTACAGAAATCAATAAGCAATGAATATTCAAGCACTAAACGTAATCAAATCACTACTAGACACGGTAGACAAATGTCTGCGACAATGGTGAAATTTCTTTTCCAAATAATAGAAGAAACACGGTTGAAATGACGAGATAATATGTACAGAGCCAACACAATCCTGAACATCTATTTATTAAAGCATTCATTTATTAACTATTTATTGAAATCTATATATTACAGCTCTTTGTTCAATGTCTAAGTTGGAAATAAAAACGCGGGTTTTTTCTGGCTACCCCTTTATGCCAACGTTTGGTTTGTGCTATATGTCGATAGGTTTCGACCGATCATAGCCAACGTGTATTCTTCAATTCAATGAATGTGCCGAAACCGCATCACCGATATATTATTTGAAGAAAGATTAATAAATAAATGTAAAAAATCTCAGTGGGAGTGATGTCTTAAAAAGCAAATTGCATTATGTTTCGGGGATTGGCTCCAGGTCAAAAGGGTCTTCGTGCAAAATGGTCTCCAAACTGGTCTTTGTAGGGCGTTATGGTAATAGAAAGAGTCATGAGGAATGTATCTGTAAAGTCTGTAAAACAGGTAAAATAGAAGGTCTGCTACATTTCATTGTAGAGTGTCAGGAATTAGACCAGGAAATTTAGGAACGAAATATGAATAACCTGGACAAAATTCGTGGTAGGCCTACCCTGAAAATTGGCATACATGTAGTTTTGATTCTGCTTATTAACATATCAAAAGTCACCGTAAATCCGTCCTGTGCTCTCTGAGTAACAGCCTCCCAAAGATGCCACACTGCATGAGGTTTCCGAGATCTATTTTGATGATATCTGATTCTCTATTGGTGCGTGCGTAAATCAGCCCACGCTCTCAACCAGTGAGCGTGCTGCTGGCAGTGACTGGAAACTTCACTTGCAAAACATTTATGATGGGACCTTTTTTGGGGTGTTTATCACACGCTACCTACACCTTTCAATCTAACATCTAATGGATTGGTTAGCCATCATCAAGATTAGTCGCGGAAAATGAAGTAATTGCGACAGTCCATTAACCGTCCATTGGCCATTTATAGAGAAAGTTATAGGTCAACAATGCTTTTCAGAACTATGTTGGATCAGGGTCGCTTCAGAACATAGAAATAAACTGTTTATCTGAAGTTCGCTAGAATGGAAATTGACTCAAGGTCGCGGCACATCCGAGGGAACTAAGTTAGGGCATGGATCACCAATGAAAGGCTTCGATTTACTCATGTGACTGATTCTAACCCAATCATACAGACGTTGGCAGGAGCATCTAAGTGAAAATGCGTGCGATTTATGTGCCGTTATTGTGCATTGCATGAAGCTTAATTTCCATTCTAGAGGTTTTATTGTTGTCAGTTTCTATGCTTCAGAACTTCTAGCTCAGCACAGAATAATAAAAAATGTGATGATATCGTCACAATCTATTCTCAACTACATCTTCATCGAATGCTCTGTGTGTCTAAGGGACTTAATGATCTGAAATCATATTTCTATCATGAGTTAGCTTCTAGTCTTCCGTCTCTTTTTTGAGATTGGACAGTTGGATGGGACCCAAGGGTAGGGCCCATCTGCATGGCTGGGGCCGACGACGAGAACTTGGACCCATGGGCCGGTGCATCCTCAAAATGTCGACAGACTTCCAATTACAGCTCGAAAATCAATGAAAAAAATGCATCACTTGCGTGTGATTTGACATTTTAAATATCTAAAATCATTGGAGTGAAGTAACTATTTTCTAAATTATTGGATGATAAAGCCAAGGTCAATCGAATAGCTTTGAGCAATTGAAAAACCTTGAATTATGAAATTGAAATATACCTGTCTTCATTAACTGAACGCTGTATCCGATCAGACATCTTAGCTGAAGCAAAAAATCATTTTTAAAAATGCCTACTAGAAAAGTTTTTGAATGATTAGTAGTAGGCTTAACAATTTATTGAACGATGTACTTTCTCTTTCTAAGCTTTGAGGATAAATACTAAGATCCAATACTAATAAAGAAACCGAAGAGGAATGAAGCATACCTGCATAAAAGTAGGTGACAGTAAAATATTTGTTTTAGCGGCACCGGCCTGATCGGCGGAATATTATCCTATTATTGAAATTGAATGCATTTTAATTCCATAACTCAAGTCTACTTACTATAGTGCACGCCAATTGATTTTAAATTCATCATTCCGTGATTTGGAAAATGATTGCTTGATTCAAATTATTTCAAAATCTGACCTTAAAAAAATGTTTTTCATGAATGCTTAATAACATAAGTTTAGCAGGCATACCAATCTGAGAGACTAACGAGACTTAAGATTTATTGGTTACAAATGCTGAAGTCTGTTTTAAAGAACTAGGATGGAGCCGGAAAACTCAACCGATCGCTACAAAATTTAGTGCATGAGTTAATAAATAAGATACATCTAGGCCTATTCGCGACTTCGTTTTCAGGGGCTAGGAAGGATTAGTAGCTGTGGATGTAGCGCGGTATTTGATGTCGGAGCATAGGCCAAAATTTTAGCGGTTAATAATTGCCTATATAGTCATACAAGGTGAAGCTCGTGATATTGTTCATGTTGCCTCAAAACGATGAGTGAATCACTTGCTAGCTACAAACAAGGACAATTGAATATTGCATCGTCTTTTGCGACGAATACAGCAAGGCTAAATTAATGGTTGGCTATAATAGCTCAGTACCGTATCCTACAAGCGCAACTATTAAATGATTCTCACATCCTTAAAATGCAGAATAGACACTAACGCGATCGGAATCAGGCTGTCGGCTATGGCTTACATTACAATGCAGGCAATGCCAGCAATGCCAGCCGTCAAAAATTTTGCCTTTAGATATTCGATCAATCTGGTCTTATATTTTGCGCTTCCGAGAAATTGGTTTGCGGTGAAACAACGTCTTCACGAAATATTATACTAGGAGCAATTCCACACGTGGATCGTCGACATTTCTTGTGATTGATGTCTTGGGATATTCATCAAATATGATGACAGCGCTACATCTGTAACTATTATCAACAAACGTAGTCTATATGAGCATATATCTCCATGATGACATGACAATTGACTGGTTCGCCAAACAACAGTGTGGATCAGATAACAATAACATCAATCAACAAGGAAATTAGTTTTCTTAGGAAGTTCCTCCCTATGCTTTTGTAATTTGAATGTATCTATCTGGCGACGATAATCTTTTTATTTCTAGTTCCTTTCCTTAAAGAAACATCGTCAAAAAGAGACAGAAATATGATTTCAAGTCATCAAGTCCATTAGACACACAGAGCATTCGATGAAAATGCAGTTGAGAATTGATTGTGACTATATTATCGACACGAAAGCAGTTGGTTATCTTGCTGATGAGCTCCTTGTACAAATTCTTGTACATATTTGTTTTAGTGTTTGTTTGTTTGTTCAGTTTTATTTTTTTACTTTCGTTCTTGTCTTGTGAATTTTTAAGAATCCGTGTGTTCAGGCCAGTGAAGGCTTAATGAGTCATTTTCTGGACTACCTTACATTTGTTATATATAGATAATTTTTATATTTTATCATATGTGACATCCGCGCGCTAGCGGATATCAGTTACAAGCACATGTTTTTTATTGCTTAGAACTAGAAGTTCTGAAGCAACCCTGATCCAACATAGTTCTGAAAAGCATTGTTGACCTATAACTTTCTCTATAAATGGCCAATGGACGGTTAATGGACTGTCGCAATTACTTCATTTTCCGCGACTAATCTTGATGATGGCTAACCAATCCATTAGATGTTAGATTGAAAGGTGTAGGTAGCGTGTGATAAACACTCCAAAAAAGGTCCCATCATAAATGTTTTGCAAGTGAAGTTTCCAGTCACTGCCAGCAGCACGCTCACTGGTTGAGAGCGTGGGCTGATTTACGCACGCACCAATAGAGAATCAGATATCATCAAAATAGATCTCGGAAACCTCATGCAGTGTGGCATCTTTGGGAGGCTGTTACTCAGAAAGCACAGGACGGATTTACGGTGACTTTTGATATGTTAATAAGCAGAATCAAAACTACATGTATGCCAATTTTCAGGGTAGGCCTACCACGAATTTTGTCTGGGCTGAAGTCTAGTACTCCTGGACTAAATACGCTGTGATAAAAAATGAAACGATAGCATTTGTGATTGATTTAGACCGAACAAATTTCTATGTTATCATGAATGGATTAGTGCCTAAGCAATTGAAACAGTTGAATTTGTTCAGTAATAGATCAAGTGAAATCAGATCTATTTCTATGCAAACGCAGACATTGAAATGAAATTTGTCCATTATTTTCATTGTCGAAACAGCAAGTTTCATCATGACAACTGTTCAGTTCGCTTTATAATGAATTGCATCAGCTTCTAGATCCACTTACAACTTTATCTAACTACATCGAGGTGAGCCGACCGACAACTTCGTGGATACGATTTGCAGGATTTGTAATTCTATCATTACATGTGAGACATTTTTCTAATCTAAAAGTTTACACTTTGTCTTCTTATAAATATGATTTCGATATCTATTGATGCACCCTGGTCGGTTCACCTCATCTTAATAATGCTTAATAATTGAGAAGACGTAGGACATGGGACAGTTAAGTCATATTGTACTTTCGATGATGATTGCATGTTAACGTTTTGAACAATGATTCGAGATTAAATGTTCACAATGCAAATATGTTTGTAATTATTCTAACAAATAAACTACATCGCGAAACGAAATAACTATCTCTGAAAATTATCAGAATGAGAAGAATTGCAGCATCTTATATTCGCGACCCTGCCTTCCTTTCGGCTGATATGTGATGATGTTTATATGTTCATGTTTATCCCATGTTTGTCATTGCTTTGGTAATAAACATCTTATGACTTATGACTGTCCAAGGGAAAACCGCAAGATTAAATTTAATAACAGAAACGTTTTCTGCAACATATAAAACCTATGTTTCTGTTAATATGTTTAGAAAGTCAATGGTCTCTGACTGTGTGTGGAATTAGCCATATTTAGCCATTTTAGCCCTGTTTAATAGCCATTGGCAAGACATGAACTTGCGTGCTACAATTCTTTTTTAAATCGTACTCGTAAGGCCCGGACTCGGTCAGAAGGATCGACTTAGGCCAAAGCTCTGATCTCAGTGGGAAGTAGCACGTATTATAGCCCATTCGACTAATTCTTTCTTAGCTACTGACGCATCATTACCAACGCGGCTGTCAGTGATCGTTGCACTGTCATTAATCGAGCGATTTATGATGAGCAGGTGATGTAGCTCGTCGGTATTTAATTGATGTTTCAGTTGAGCAGGAAACAAGAAACTTCTGAGCAATATTTGCGAGGATTTTCGATATTATGATAGCAAAAGAGCAAAAAACAAAGCAATAACGTTTAATCCATAGCTGTAATCTAATTAAATTGCCTCGAGAAATGTTTTTTGCATGATTTAAGTACAAATGAATAAAATTACAATGGAAAGCAATAACGTATGCATCATTCGATTAAACAGCATGTGACCGAAAGAGATTGTCAATTATAATCATGAGGGATTGCCCTTGAGGAAGAAGCTGAGCGATAACGGAATCCTGCAATAAAACACTGCATACAGCGTTTCTTCAAAAAAATAAATCGATCATGCTCAATTCTAATTTCATTCTACGATAGGCTTGCTTCTCTTATGCCCGTAATAATCGGCTTCTCAAGAAAGAGTCAATCAGATAAAAATTTGCTAAAAATTCAGCGTACAGTCTGGTACAGTCTGTATAAACAAAAATGTAGGAATCTCAAAATGACAGTTGTTGATACTTGTGCTTTGAAATAATAACAAAATAATTTGAGAAAGTGGAATCAGTTAGAATTATAAGTTGCATATGCCTATTCTTTGGCAATCTGCAGCGCTGATCATAAAAAGATGACTACCAAAGTTATAAGTAATCACTCTAATTCGGACATTCAATAGAATTTTGCAGTTATGAGAAGAAGTTATGCTGAAGAAGTTTGAAAAAGAACAAATAATTGCATGCGCACTCTCTACATCGCAGGGATTCTGAACACAAACATTAAATTTTTGATGAAAAAGTGACAAAATAACTTTTTCGCCCATTAAACTCACGATTTTGTGATAACCTTTACGACATCACTATTTTTTCAAATAGTGCACAGATTTTGATGACCAAAATATCAAAAGAAATCTCAAAAAATACTCATTCTCCTCGCACCGAAAAACTGCGATTTGTAGTGTTTTTCATATTTTGATCATCCTCTGCATTGTCCAGCAAACATTATAGCAAGCAGATGCAAGTTTATCATAGCTTAATTGAAATCTGAGAATGTAAGCTCTCGAATGCTGCATGGCACGGTGATGTGCGATCCGATTGGAAGGCATCAGACTCGAATGATTTTGGACATTATTTTGGCAGTTCATGTATTGTTATCAGCTCTGCATAATATCAAAAGTTATTCAATGCTCATCATTCTAAGCTCATGACGAAAATCTAAATCAAATTCATTAGGAATATTGGCTTGATAAAAAAAATCAAAAATTGGATAGAGAAACAATCAGCCATAAGTGCATGCACATTACGCACGTAAAACACTATACACTATTGGCCAGAATGGATGACTCAGTTGATCAATTTGTACTGTTTTCTATTGTGGTTGAATCTGCAGACACCCTGACCTCTCTGCGGAGATGTTTTTGTAACAACTGTCTTGTAGGACTATCTGCATGATAACTGAGATGTCATGGCTTAGCATTACATGGGGTTGTCGGCTTGAAGTCACACAGACCACGAAAATTCGGGCTATCCAAAAAAGATAAATGCTGAAAAGATTTTGGACATTCTGCAGATGGAAATTGGAATACTACGAACGGGTTCCGGTTACGATCTTGTAGAAAACCAATGGACGCAGCCTAACCCATTTTATGTGAAACGCTTGAAAACCACCAAGATAAAGAGGTGCATCTCGATACATGGTTCCAACTGTGAAAAAGAGTGTGGAAATTCTTTGCTGTTGAAAAACTCTGGATTATGGTTTTTAACTGAAGGTACATGCATGAAAGCTCCTTGCCAAGAAATTCTGAAAATGAAAGTAATGCCATTCTTATTTATCTAAGCAGTGCTTTTCACTCACAACATGATGTCACCCTTGAAATTGGAAGCAATTTGAGTGTTGAGGCCTTGAGTCCATTATCAAACATTCACCAGAACTCAATCCTATTGAAAATTGATGGGTCTTGCTGAAACAAACCTACGAAACCAGACATCTTTGATAGAACTGAAGAAAGCTATCACGGTAGTGTGGACGAAGTTGATAAATGGAATAGTGTGCAAAAAGTTAAAATTCCTCAATGCCTGACAGCATTTGTGGGGCAATTCAGAAATAGGGATGCACTCCAAGTACTGACCGGTGGTCAATCATGTAATATTTAGATAAATATATTACTTGGATTATTATTTGACTTCCGTTTATAATTCACTTAATACAAAATTATGTACGCTTACAAGCATCACAGTAAATTTATCACCAAAGACATAAAACGCACATTAGAGTCATCCATTTTGGCCAATACTGTATATCTAATATAACATTGCGGAGTCGGGTATAAAGTGGATCTTGTCTGGGCTGGAGTTTCTCTGAACGGGCGTGATATGAGCCATAAAGTAAGTATATAATAGGTAGAGTGTCGACTCAAAAAATGTCAGCTCACAGTGAACATTTTTATGCCATAAGATTCAATTTTTGTGCGGAGATATGCGTTCCTGTGGTTAAAAAAAATATTTGATCACTTTCTAAGAAGCTAAAGCTAAATGTTTGCATACCAGTGACGTGAAACCTTTATATAAGTAGCATGAAAGAGATTGGATGTGAAAATGAATAAAAATTCACTATTAGATGTCCTTATCAATCGGAAACTGAGATGATTATCAAGGAAATTTCATGAGCCATAGGCCTAATTTATTGCAAGTTTTCATGGAAAAGTTAATATCTCATTGTGCTTCTTTGACTGAGATTTCTAGTTTTAATTCAATTTTCATCGAAACGATATTTTGACTCAATGATGTCGAGTAATATTGCGGACCCATCTGCATCTTTTTAAGTCAATTATGATCGTTGTCCTTCATTATGATATTTTGCTGTTTTACTGACAGGTAGCTTGTGACATGATCACGCTTTAGAAAAAGGTCCCATTTCTACGGTTGAGCATATTCCTTCTGTATTGCTATCATGATCCGTCAAATACGTGCAGATTTCTCCAAAAGTGTAAGGCCTCAGCCACACTGAAGGCAAAGCAAGCACGAGCGTCCCGAGCGTCCCGAGCGTCTCGAGCAAACGTACGTCCGTAAGCTATTAATCGCTCTCGTTTGCTTTGCTTGCATTGTGGCAGTCTACAACTGCTGTTATGATGACTTTAGATTCACTGCAAAACGCTTGGAAAAGCTCGCAGTGTGACTGAGGCCTAACAATTTGCATATCTCACATGTCGTACTGGGTCTCAACTCGAGTTCATTTAACAAAATCGAAACTGCATGCACATTGGGAATTTAATTAATGCTAAGTTGTAACTTTACCTAATATACTTACTCTATGATGTGGACCTAAAACTTCAGACCATTTACAAATTTGTGTGCTCGTCCCTGAACGATTTTATCTTTGCCTCTTCTGAAGATAAAGCAACTTGTTACGGGTTATTATTTTCTTAATATTCCCAAAACATATGATTGAAAAATGTAAATGAAAAATGTGGATAAATTATATTGTGAAAATAAATAAATGGTGCAAACAGTCCTTACAAGGACAGATGGTACGTTCACAGTTATATGACAGTCACAGCACCAACAGAGTCTCCAGATTCTTCCAGGACCACAAGCCGTGGTGATCACGTCCGCACCAGTTCGATGATAGTTCGCACATAGAAGATAGGCTGAAACACCATCAACGGCTCTCGCCGACAACTTCGCTTGGAGAGACCAGTCTGCGAGAACGGGCGTTGTTCATGCCGCGTTAAATACGTCTGTGAAGATTCGCTCACGGTCAGCTACCAATTGTTTGGTCATCCATTGTCTGATGACATGACATGTCTGTTGTCAGTCATGTACCGTAGATAGCTGACAAGCTGGACTTTTGTATGACATTGGAACTTGAAATGCATGCCGCGGAAAAGTTATTGCTCTAACAATGGAATGGAGATTGTTCTCACAAAACAATAAAATGCATAATAAATGCATAATAAAGCAAGAAGACAAACTGCCTAGCACACAACAAACTGTTTTAATTTATTTCAAATGAATGTGATGAGACGCAAACTGCGGAGACTATGCAGGAAGATGCTATAGAATGTAGAAGAACAACGCCAAGTAAGACGAATTTTCAAAAGAATATGTGATGTTTCATGGATGCCACATCTTAATTCATGAATTTCGTTACTTTGTGTGAAAAAATATTTCTTATATCATTCACAAATTCTATCGATCTCTACAAATGAGTAAGAATAAACTTGCACGCACCAATTTTCTGCCAATATTGGTTAATGATGGAAAGATTATTACACAAAGATGAAAGATCACAACAGTGTTAACAACCTATTCAACATTTCACAGGAATAGAAGACATGAAAAGTGAATTACCGCAAATGAGACATATTATTTTTCACCACTTTCCGTTGCAAAACAGCTATATTCAACAATTCAGTCTTGTGAAATCTTCGTGCATGTTGTACAGTAGCAACTTTATGAATAAGTAGCACGTGTATGGTTTTGTAAAGTATGAAACTTTTGACCAGTGCTTCATATGTAGACATTGCATCACGCAGCATCATGACATTGACCTTAATGCATTAAATTCTCTACATTAAAATCTTTGCATGTATATTGCTGTATTCACAGGTACCACATTCCTCCTTGCAAATCTTGCCTAACAAAAAATACCTATAGCCATTTGAGTTAGAAGCACGACTTGTTTTAAAGCATTATTTTGTCAAAAACTTGTTTTTTTAGATTTTTTCGAATAATGTGTTGTTCATCATGCAAGGCAAAAAATCGACTTTGATCACTTAAGTCTCTTCTGTAGTGTTCAAATGACTTCCAGAGTCAGTAATTATACGTTCATGCAGTAGTGTACTTCATACGGACGTACTGTATTGTATACTGTATTATTTATGAACGTGTTTGCAAACTTTTGCCCACTGAACATATGATAATCTGCTCGTATGTATCGAATCTAGAAATACTCCATTTTATTGTTGATAACCAGCTGTGCATACATTCATTTATCAGTTTTTGATTTCCATTCATGATGGGACCTACTTACATTATGGAAGTGTAGGAGTCACGTGCGTAGGCTAAACCTAGTGAAGCTAATCTTCACTGACAGATGAAACGTTAAAGAACCACCTCACAGGCACAAAAACGTTTCTAAAATAGCGAGAAAAGATTCTTTTCTTCTCATTCCAGGAAATATTTGCATTAGATGTTTCTTCAATATGCAGATAAACAATATCTGAGAACAAAATAACACAATTTCTCCACTGTTTCATCTATAAAGCCATACCATTCAGAAATGACATGTTCAACATCAAAATTGATGTGAAAAATGAATAAATCAGTAAATTTCATGTTTGAATAACTAGAAAAATTAAGATGTCACTAGATATTTTAGCCACAACGACTTCTTGAAATTGATGAATATAAATATCTGAAAATCATCTTGGCTAAAAAAGAGGGCGGCTTGTCGCTACTAAAAATACATTAGAGTAATGGGGAGTTTCCACACTTGACATATTTAAACAGTTTCGGTTTACCTGTGGGAACGCTCACCAGTCTTCTTCAAGTATACCTGCATTTCAATTATCATATAAACTTTTGAAATATTTGTATATTTTGCAATGTTTCACATCATTTGAAAATGCATATTTTGAGAATTTCAAACATGAACAATTATCTTTTATTTTCTAGGCAAATAAATGATTATCTTACATTTGGACTTGGTTTTTCATTTTTCTGCGAGTGTTTGCGAATGGATATTTATGTGTTGAATATTCAAAAAATATACATTGATACTTTGATCAACTTGGATTTATTCGAGGAGAAAATGATTCTTCATCATCAATATGCTCAATTCTGCCTGCAATCAGCGAAGCAAGAAAATCTACTCCTGTTTTCTTCTTCATGTGAAAGTTTCTTCAACAGACTCCGTTTCAGAAAGAGAAATAAATCAGCTAACAAACTATTTGTGTTGATTGTTCCTTTTCCATGAGGATATTTCAAACCCAGAAGCATATGTCACTTTATCAGGTTCGATGTTTCTATTTGCTGGAGAGAATTGTAATTTTTTTAACGTCATTGACGTCAATAAGTCTGTCAAATCTTGTGAGTTTCGTTGATTTGGTTATTAAACACAAGCTTGAAAACTGTCCCTGTTTTTGCCAGCTTCCAACCATCTCATTTAAGAATGGAAGTAGCGAAAAGTAATGAAATCAGAATACGAATTCTTTCTACAATGAAGATTTTATTTGCATACTGACCTTTAGTGATGACATCAGTACGCTTATAGCGTAATAACTAAGTGCACATACAGTGAGGAGAAGAAAGGGAAAAAATTGTCATTCTCAAAAAAACTAGAAATTGAAAATTCTCCTTCGTTATGTTTTGATTCGATATTTTTGCAAAACCATTGGCATTAAATATATACTGTATCAGCAAATATACACATATCAGCAACATACTGTATTCATTTGATATATTTGAGAACAGTATTTAATGTCAATTATTACATGAACCTGCAAGCGTTTCTGACTACAATCAGATTGAATAAATTACTGAATATGAGAATAATTCAAAAGTCATCAGTTATTTTCATTAATTGTTTGATACTATTTTTCATTATTGGTACAAAAAGTCTATTATAATATCGCACTTCCCAAAAACGAAGCAAAGTCAAAACTCATTAAGATATACCACTTCTTATACAAGCCTTGCCTGAAGAATATTTTCTACAATTGTCTATCTATCATATTGTTTTATGTTGCTATCATGTCCAGAAAGAAGAAACAGCAGCACATGCGGAAACAGATTATCATATGCTATGTAGGGCCAAAGTTAGGAATTCCCACGGGACAACTGAGCGGTTGTTATTCCACAAAAAATTATGCAAAATAGACCTACTGTTCAGCCAGTTATTTTTATTGAGATGTATCTGAACCTGTCAGCACTGAGCACCAATCTCCAAGAAACTTTGCTTGTAGATATACCGGTAGATATGATATCTTAAGTTTTGTAGCGATTGATCGAGTTTTGTCATGGAGTTTGGTTCCGGACTAACTTGAAAACCTGAGGGTGTAACTACGCACAACAATTACTTTAAAATAGATTGACGTTCAAAATCCTATTATCGACAATACATTGCATTAACACAAAACGACAGCCAAGTCAAATTCAGTCGCTTATCTATTGTCATAAGTGACGGACTTATCAGAACCATCTGACATACTGACATATACAGATCAAAATTCATTAGAGAAATGCCATTTCAATCCTACCAGACTGCTGTGACATAGCTTATCTGATTATTTTGCGCTTAAATTACAGTCATCGGCTGTGAGTTTTGTTCCCAGGTTTTTGTCAACTTCTGTACTTATTCGATAGCCTTAGGACAACGTTATTTGTAAAGCGGTGAGCCAAATAAACAAGTTTGCCATATTGATCCGTGCATAGCCTATATTAGTCCGGGAGCTAGCGTGAAGTTGTGCAGGGAACGAGGTAGTACATAAAACTTTCACATAGCATAGTACGGTACATCTCTAACCTACTGCAAAACTTCGGGTCTGCCGGATCAGATCATTTGCTTTTCAGAAATAGAGAGGATAACAAAATCCTATGCATTTCCAATGGTAAAATTGTGACATTTAAGGTGTTGACTCCATTTTTTTGAATTTTTGCTCATAAAAGTTACACAAATTGGTATTTTGTTGAACTGGTTATTATAGAAATAATCTACTGTGTTGATCTATCAAGAGAGTTATCATTCACAAAACGGTTAATATAAAGTGTATAATTTGACACTTTTCGTTATTAAAGTTATATTTCGTTTTTTTAAAATTGTCGTTTCTATGTAAAATTTGCAGTTAGACCAACGTCATTCACAAACCGTCATGATTAGAATGAACTGATTGAAGATATGCGTTGATTGAATCCTATTGTTCAGGGCCGTGGCGTTGTCTTATTTAAATTGTGAGATAGATTTAATCAAGTAGAGTATATTTGATTCCCAAAATAATACTGTATTCAGGAATAATTGAAATAACGGCAGTATTAGTTGATCCAATAATTTTTAGATGTGATCAATAAATGAAACTGGTTATTTTCATGAAAGAAGCGGTGCGGTGGATGCTAGATTCGTTCAATCGTTTATTGTTAGAAGCATATGGGCGTTGTCCAATTTCAAGTGAGGAGTTTGTGTAAGTGATGTGAGTAAGTATTAGTCCACTGAAATAATTGTAATCACTTTGTTTTTAAACTTCAAGTGACCATCATTGTTGACCATATAATTGTCGCCATAGGCAATGATATCCGCCACAAAATTTCGGCTCAAAATTTGAAAAAATGAAACCGACCACAACTGCTCAGACGATTCCGCTGATTGAAGCAAGGAATTCGCATGCTAACCGGCATGATTGACATGAGTTGCCCTACATCGAACAGACCCCACATAGGTCTCCTGTTCCACCGGTGTCCAAGTGTGTGCCAAGATGAAGATATTTATCTTCAATGACTTGTTAACATCTGTCGGTCAGCTCATTTAAAATCAGCCAACAATCAGTCTCAGGATGTTGAAGATCATAAGTTGACCAAGCGCAAAACCACATAAACGAATACATTCATTCATGGCTATCAAGTCAAGCCATGAGCGATGTCCATTCGATTATGGAAAGTCCAACACATTTACCTGGGACATACGGCAGTATTGAATTCACTCAAATTCCTGTGACCCCTCCTGAGCACGTATATGAGAACAGGATAGTTACATCATTTCTTAATCATTCAACTAAAAGTTATAAAAGATGTTGATAGCCAGAGAAAAAAGCGCGTTTTGTCAGCGCAAGTGCCGGTCATGGTAGTTATATCAATGGATACATTTACGAAGCCAACTGGTAACTGCTTCGAAAATGAAATTTGGGAGAATATCTGTACTTTGCACGAAGTTCCTGCACGAAAATGGCTTGTTGACGACATTCTTGCAAGGACAACGCAAAAGCGAGAAACTATAATTAGATTCACAGCTTTGGAGAGTTACAGCAAATCCATTTTTTTGGACGACTCAAGCGCAGATTTGCCTGTTTAGTTATGATGGTGGTTGTTACTGTTTTGCAAAATTGTGTACGAAGGTATTTATCCATAACTAATCAATTACAACAACAAAATCGATACAACCAGAGGATGAGTGAGGATGAGTTAGACAAGAATATTCGACATGATAGATCGGACATGGCATATTCCAATTGCAGATGTCAAAACAAAAGAGAATCATGGCAAATGCATGAGAATTTTGCTCCAATTTGCAATATTTTTGCCAATTCTTGATGAGCTGTTTTGCATTACTGTAGAATTTTTTTGTAAATGCCTGTATGCTCAATAATAACATCAGATACGTTTTCAAAACATATTGAATTCCGTTCTATCATCGATCTCGTGTATTCTGCTATTACCAGTTAGAATTCAAGCATAGCCAAAAAAATGAATTCAAACCTTTTCTGCTCGTTGAAAAAAATACAATGAGAAAGAGAAAAAAATTAATGTAGTTAAGAAAAGTCTTGGACCACTTCGCTGATGAAACATGTCGAGGAAGCTGTCTTCAGATGTAATAATTAAGGACTTCAATTTGTTCGAGCTTTTTGTAGAATGAGGTTTGCAACCTTTTATTGTCGTGATTGCTTTTCCGTACTTCTTCATGAAGAGAAGCAACATCAAAATGATCATGACTTTTTATGCTCGTCGCTTACATTTCTTCTGTTCTGGCTCTGGATTTCTTTTTCTTAAACATATAAAACTATTCATTACATAGATGGATGAGGGGCAACCATAAAAAGTATGACACCAGGCGCTCCTTGCTATAACGTTCACTATAAAAAAATGATGTAAGTAAAACTTCACTGAATAATACTTCACTTTAATCATCCCTACATCCGGATACTAATCAAATTAAGTGCTGCTGTATTATGATTTCACTGTTTCATGATCACTTCTTGATTACGAACCGCACCACCAACTCCACCAAAGGGTGTATCCACGTTCTCGTTATCAATGTTTTTATTGCAATGTTTTGCTTCGGCGCTCTGCTATGAGGCTACCTGGTGCTTCAACCTTCATGTGATTCGATCACCTTTCCACCCTGTTAAGTTGATCTAAGACAATTCAAATGCTCTATGCATGAATGTATGCAACACTCAATTTTTCATCTTCAATTCTTTCTACTTCTCTTTTTCTATTCCATGTTTTGGGTTCTTATTGCGTCATTGTTGTATCGCCAGTGATTGCTTTATTCATGAAAAAGACGCTTCACCGATCCTGTCCATTTTTTTTTTCAGCTTTCTTGATCTCCAGCCTCCTTTCCTGTTTCTCCTCGCGATAATTCTGTCGCTTCGCCTTCCTTGATATTACCATTACTCTCAAGCCCAGCTCACGAAGTCTCACTGATCTTGTCTCGAAAAGCTTTTCTTTCCGTCCATTGCCGTCTACTGTAATCTGAATCAATGATATCTTTGTCCATGAAAAATCTAAACAAACCGTCTTAGATTCGCTGTTGTGACTGTTGTGTTGAGAACCAGCGATGGATTTCCGCTCAGCCTAATTTAGAGAATTGGTGTCAAATTGTCACTTGAATAAAATCAACTGTGAATAGAATATTAAAAATAAATTAAATTTAAATCACAATCCAATCTATACTCGTAGATTAATGTATGGTCCTGAAATACGGCCCCTAATACGGCGCTTGCAGTCTTTGTCGTCCGTCTTTGCTGATTTTCAATGCCCGTCTACATGGTAGTGCTGCAGTGCGATAAAAAAAAGACAGAATATTTTGAAAAAATATAAATAAAAAAAAATTCTTGAATAATTTCGAAATCTTCCTGCTTTCACTCTAAAAATATCCTGCTTTTAAGAAGACTTTTTGACATATTATTAGATTAGTTCTATACACAATCTCGAAACTCGTCATTTTCATTGCAGAATCAAAAATAAATTAGAAAATGATGCTCAATAGTCTAGATAAAAAGTGTGTGCATGTCGTGAAAAAAGTGTCTGCAAACAGTGAAATTTTCATGATAAAGATTCAGTTTTCAACGGAATCGTTGAGATCCTATTTAATGAAAGCTTGTATCAAATTTTAAGAGGCCAATTTTTTTAAAATTATTCCATGTTAATTTTTACTAGCGTTTATAAATGAAATGAAATCCACTATTATATGGACTTTGAAAATTGGTTGGTATCAATACGGAAGCCGAACATGTGCAACAGTCAACTTTGAGCGGAATTTACCTGATGATTCATTAAAATTTCATGATTTAATCTGATTAATAGTAGTCTTTTGGGAAAGTTGGATCTAGTTGAATTGCTTCTTGTCAAAATTTCAGATCAATTTTTTTCAACAATTCATCGTATTGACGACATAAAACTGTTGACCCATTTACTGACCCTCTTTGATTTTATTCTTTCTTGACCTTTGCTCTTTCAGTGGCCGGTTTTGTGATATGATTACACTTAAGAAAATACTCTTATTGTATCGGTGATAAACAAGTGAATTTAAACATCGACATTCTTATTGAACAAGAACAAAACTAGGTGTCATGCCACGCTCAACACGCGTAATTCACGCGTAAACTATGCGTATTACACATGACCAGTGGCGAGCGTTGCTTGTGTCGTGACATTGCTGCAAAATCTGTCGGCGCTCCTGTAGTGTAGAGATTTTTTGTATCAATCAGTCTGTATGTATCAGGAGCTAAGCAAAGTGATGGGACCTCAAAGTAACGCTCACGGAAGACAGACATAAACATAGAGGTCACTGTTTTTTCAAGCGGCAGCGCAGACAACCGTAGGACGATCGTCTACGTTATGAATACGTGGGGGCGAAATATGCGAGCGTAGCGCCAAACACCAACAAAACGCAAACGCTATACCGCGCCCGCCCGCGCGTTTTCATAAACATTTCCCAGCATTTTTTCACCACATGACACTGACTCTTTGGTGCACCGCGATGTACGCGCCATAGATACTAAATATAAGCTTAACCACGGGAGTTGGGGTTGTCTTTATTTGCGGCGTTTATTGATACGTGGCAAATGTCACCTGGTGTATTACTTCTCTAAACCCCCCATGACACCCTGACATAAACCAAATATTATTCTATTCTTCTGTATTTAATTCAAAATCCAGATCAATCCGTTGTATATTTCCAAAAAAGTAATAAAATGTGCATATTTCCATGTAGAGACTAATTTTGTTTTATGATTCAACCGCAACCCATCATTTGCCTTTGCGCCCATTACTGATGTACCCGGCTACTTTCCAGAGTTTCGGAAAAAAAGAAAGTCAATCTAAATTCGGTCAATCAGTTTAAAATCGGTCGATGTTAAAATCCGACGATCGACCGAACGTGATAGTTATGATAATTCTGCTCATAGGCATTGTAAGTAGCAGTGACGTCATTGCAAAATCGATTACTGAAGGCGTTGGACGTGAAATCTGACGGATTTGTAACTTGAAATTACTTCGACGACCCAAAACTGATTAGGGAATTTTGAGCACGATGGTCAATTGTGTACTTCAAGACTCAAATTCTCAGAAATATTCATCGGCGCCTTTGCAAAATGTTTGGTGTGGACATTGACATATCACTACGTGAGTATTGCGATAAATGTGTGCTCTTTTCTTTCTATTCATACAAAAAACAAGAAGATTGTACCCTTCAATTCATGGATGACTTTTAAGAAACTTATTCGGACACTTTAAGCTAAAACAAGACATTCTAAGATCTAATTTATTAAACAAGCCTATAGTAGCTATCGATGTCATCTGAATCATTACTTAACCTCTTATTGCACCAGCAACTTCGGCATTTATCTGCATAATTATTGAAAAATACAATTAGCTGTCAAATGCAGAGCAAGATAAAAATGAAATGAAATTAATCAAGTGTTGTAACTATGAGATAAATATAACACTTCCCTATGCGATGAGTAATTAATCACAAAACAAGCAATGAGAGTTTGAGAGTTATTGTCAGCAACAGCTTCAGTTTTTCTGTTTAGTTGTTTCATGAATAATAATAGACATATGTTTGAAGTAATGAAAATCGCCTACATGTCTATAGTGTATGAATTTGTTAGTACCCAAAATTCAAAAGTTTGGTAAGAGATTAATAATTGATTGCTAAACCATTAAAATTAATAACGCGAAAGTGAGGCATCAGATCGTTGATCCTGGAATTAGAGATAGAAATGGGCCGAGATTTTCTGGCCGGTTTGGTGGCCGGAAACATGCCGGTTTCTACAAGTGGTAGGTCAGCAAAAATGCCTATTAGGCTAATATTTGACTTTTCAAGATCATTAATTAAGATTGACCTACAAGATCTAATCACGATCACTTCCTAGCTAGATAAATCTTCTGCATGGAATAATATTTTCATTTATAGGCTTGGTAGTATGTCTTAAAAGAAAAGAAAAGCGAGTGAGTGTATTTTTTCAAATTTTAGTACTGATAATATTCTGTAACATTCAGTGGCGGCTCGTGCAGTTCAGCTGAAGTGGGGCCCAGTCCAAACTTCACTATTTAAGCTCATAAGCTAATGTGGTCTCAGTTGCAGCTAACTATACATACTACAATTACTATTAGTTATACATGTAAGCCTAGACTTATATGAAACTGTTTAACTATGACATGGCAAAATTGAATTGTTCCATTTGCTAACTGCGATGCCTTAATAATAAAGAATTATTTTTCTAACAAGGACTCTCAATCAATCAAAAATAGAAAATATGTTTGAATTCGCAACAGGTTATCGAAATATAAAAATCATTATAAAGGTCTTTCATTCAATTTAATTTCAAATTATTCACAATTTTTTAAAGCTAAATCTGCTTTCAAGGCAAAAATATGTCAACACTATTGAGCAACTTTTTCATTTGAAATTCGGAGGGTTACAGACAAGGTTTTGTGAAACGTTAACATGATTCCTGATTATTCTTAACCCTGGTGAGTCAATACTTCTTAATACGATTTCTTCTTTATATGAAATGCTGAAATAAAGTCTTTCTTGAGAAAAATAATCTGATTGAATTTCAATCGAATCTACACGAGAGACACCAATGAATAGTGACTGAATACGTTTCGACTGCAGTCTGCAATGCTTGCACATGTTTAATAAAATTGACGTTAGCTTGACTTCCCAACACACACTGCATGTGCAGTGTTACAAGCAATAAGAATGCGCGAAACTGTACCAGAGGGACATCGTGAGAGCGCCCCTTCTTAGCACAATTTACGCGTGTGATGCAGCCAGAAATACTTGATGTATGCAAAATGTATGATCAGCAAAACCTGTATGAAGCGAGGCGCATTTGCTGTGCGCCCCATCCACGAGACATAGGGACGGTGACGTCTGAGTCACTTGAAACGTGGTTTGATTGATGTTTGGGCATTCTTGGTTGTTGGACAGGTTGAGCCATTGACCGTTCAGTTAGCGTTCATTTAACTTGATGATGATTTATGTTAATTTTGGTATATTATCCAATAGAGGGCTGCGCCCTAGGCGCCCATATGGACGGGCCGCCGCTGGTAACATTTATCTTCGTCTAAAATTTATTTGAGCAAGTTAGTGTGATGTAGGTGCCCGGTTCTTGTATATATCAATTTGTGAAGATAAAGTAACTATACAACTTCATTGTTCAATAAAACTCAATTACATTACAGAAATGCTTTCAATTACTTTTCTGCGGTGTAGAATTCCGGGGGATTACATATTATCATGCTTAATCGGCAGAGTATAATGCATATTTTCGATAAAAACTGATAATTTAGTCGTTGTATTTTGTGTATAATCAAAATAGGTCTGCACAAAAGGCACAATATCGATGTCAAACAACATTTATAATCTGAAAAGTTTGGTTGCTAACTACAGATAGTTGCTGTTTATAATACGATTCATTTACATAAACTTTAGAATTTCATTTCAATTGTTTTCATTGATTGATTGAATTTCGGTACTGTTAACACTATTCACTACTGATTGATAAAGCTTTGTCAAACTTAACAGTTTCAGTAATTGAAGGTGGTGAAAATGAATCGCATCACCATTGATGATCGGATTTTGCTGGTTCAACTCTATTACAGAAATTCGAAGTCGGTGACTGACACCATTCGAAGGTTCTCATCTTTGAAGAATCTTAGGCGAAAAGAAGAAGCCCCTACAAGACATGCAGTTCAAAGCGTAATTCAAAGATTCTGCGAAACGGGGTCTGTCGCAGATATTCCACAAAATGGCCGCCCAAGGAGATTAGATGAAGATGTTGACGCCTTCAAAGATGTCACGGAGGGAGCCGGAGGAAGGATCAGCTCGAGAAGGATTTCCTTGGAAGCGAGCATCCCAGCTTCCACAGTCCGCAAAATTCTGAAGGTTGATCTCGAATTCCATCCCTACCGAGTACATCGAGTCCGCAAGCGTACGTCACGCGATCATGAGTCGAGAAAGCTCTTTTGCGAGAAGATGCTGGCAATGTTGGGATCAGACGAAACGTAGATATCGAAAATCCTGATGACAGACGAAGCTCACTTCCACCTCTCAGGGACTGTCGACACGTGGAACACAAGAATATGGGCCTCAAGAAACCCACATGCTGCAACGGACATCCCCTTCATTATCCAAAGCTGATCGTGTGCATGGGTTTCAGTCACAACTTTCTACTCGAACCGTACTTCTTCGAGGATGAATCGGGTGTCAGTGCATCAGTGAACAATGATCGATACTGTGACATGATTAACAACCACGTCGTTCCAGAACTGAAGGCGAGGCGAGCATACAGATCAATTATTTTCCAACAAGATGGTGCCACGCCTCACACCTCGAACAAGACCCGTGACTTGCTGAGGCGTCATTTTGGAGATCGCGTGATCAGTCTGCGCTTCGAAAATGAGTGGCCTTCATACAGTCCTGATCTCAACGGTTGCGATTTTTGGCTTTGGGGCTACCTGAAAGCAAACGTGTACCATCCCAACCCGCAACTTTGCTGGAGCTGAAAGAAAGAATAAGACCAGCCATTCATTCAATTCCTTCTCAATGCTTGAAGCAGTTATGTGCAATTTTGTGTTGCGGTTGAACAAGTGTTTTGAGAACAATGGTGAGCACTTTGAACATTTCAATGACTCGTAATACTCTGTTTTCCTTCAATAAACTGCTCCTGGAAAATGTGTTTTTTATTTCTAATACCTTATGTGTACTTGTCATGTTTATCGAAAATAGGCATTTCACTTTGCCGATTTTTAAGAAGTCAAACTTACTGATTACGATGCTGTAACTATGAAAATATGTAATCCCCTGGAATTCTACACAGCAGGAAAATAATTGAAAACATTTCTGTAATGTAATTGAGTCTTGTTGAAAAATGAAGTTGTATAGTTACTTTATGCTTGCCCTGTAGTTACCGCTATCCATCAAGATGAACACACACCGACACCCCGTTATACTAATTGTAGTGAAGAATGCTGCAAAATGATTACATAGTGTAATTCACTTTTCTTCCATACGAAATCGTTGTAGCGTTTGGTATTAGCTCGACCGATAATTGATTACACATCAGAATTTTCCCATTTGATTACCCGCTTGATACTCACGAAATATCAGTTTCATTAATTGGACATGCTTGTGGGCTACTATATCTGCGGCAGCTACTTTGAAAACCATTTGCCGTCAGATATTGTTAACTGAAATCCTTTCCAAAAGTGCCTAAAGATGCAATAACTAATAAATTAGATAATAGTTACGTTAAATTGGCTAAACTGAGTGATCAGAAGACGTCTTTTAATCTAAGAAATCTCTTGCTTGGTGGTAAATTTGCCTATTGTTCAAAATAATAAAAACCTATATGAATGGGTCGCACGTAAAAGGCGATAAGCCACATTTTTCAAAAACAGAGATATTTCACCCTATGTTATGATAGATCTGGATGCTTCTTTTGACTGAGTTAGACGATAATTGAAGGTTTTTAATATGGCTTCCAGAAAGTGCAGCAGGGGATGAGCCACTATTTGCACTTTATGGTGCAAAGGTGCAAAGCAAGAAATGGACAATCATGTCGCTGTACAATGGTCGGGTGCAACCTGGTGAAAGCGAACAAGTTCAAAAGCATAGACATTTCTTCCTTCTAACAGGCCACGCACTCATTTGTGTGATCAAGACTTCAGCCACATAGGAGAATCAAGCCGAAGAAGAGAACATGCATATTGATGAATCTCCGGAATGGACCGCAAGGATCTCTTCCGTCAATAGGTTTCAAGAACAGATGTTGACACAATATTCCGACCTTCCAAGGCAGCGAACAACGGAGACATGGGTTTTTCAAGCACAAGTTGTCCGATATAACAATGAAAAATCCTGTAAAGGTATCGCTCAAGGTCTCCAAAGATGTTGCTTCAAACTACGTAATGTGGACTATACGAGTAATAGGACAGTTTTTACAAAGATTAGAAGATCTAAATCAATATAATCTAAATTTCAAAGCTGATTTTAATCTCTACTCTTGATTGTTAATTTTAAAGCTAAATGTCGGTAACTTTCTGAAAGATAGTGATCGTGTGCGGAAAAGTTAGAGAATTTGATTAAATGCCGCTTCAATTAGCTTTTTCTGAAAGATAATGGACGTGTACTGAAATGGGAGAGCTTTGATTAAGATACTTAATCACAGCAGTTTTAAGTGTGAGCACGTAAAAGGGGATGTACCACATGAATTGGGTTGCATGTCTTCATATGGCCGCCTGTAGGCTATGCGTCTTTATAACTACGCTACTGATAATTCATACGCATAGGCTCATAACCTCTGATGTTCAGGTGACTAGAGTGCATAACGTTTGTACGATGACATTTCAAAACCTTTAAATTGCTCTCCTGTAAAATTGCGGCTTATCTCCTTATTCGCCCAAGCCCTTCATATCTATTTTAAGTCTTTATTTTTTGAAAAAAGATACAAATCACATTTACAAAGTCACATACAACGAATGACGATGCGAAAGTAAAGGAAAGTACTCAAGAAAGGAAGCCATCATTCGAAAAGTCTCCACCAGAAATCGAGATGACTCGAAGTCTCCGACGGCTTTCACCTGTTAAGTCAATGAGACTAGGCACAGCCGATGAGTTGCTCCCGTGCTGAAAATGCATCCACACAGGATGTGTCGACGTGGGCAAAAAGCAGGATGCTTCACGTCGTTGGTAAGGTGATAAATAGACATAACTGAAATAAAGATAAGACGGCATTTTAAACACAACTGTTCAAACGTCCAAGACACAGCATCAAGTTCCCATCATGAAACAATGAAAAGCGGAAAGTGACCCACAGATTGTCGAGATAACGATATCAGTCTTCGAATCACTGTTCATCGCCAACATGTGAACCAAAGGAATGCTGCCATAATAAAGTAAGGCGGCATATAGCAGCCTGTGACGGGAGATTCATAGCTGCTCCCTTTTATCACTTGCCTCCATGTGCTTCAAAATCAGACCATGAAAGAAAGGAAGCCATGTTAGCCATTAAGCTGTTCGAAGTTAAGTTCGAAAAATAAGTTAGCTATGCAATGCTTTTCTGGTGCATTATTTTCATCATGCAATTTGTATCTTAGCATCCATGTATCAAAATAATTTCATGTTAAAGATATCGTAGTATAAGTGAAGTTATATGGCATTATTTGTATGTACATTCACTATTAAGTAGCCTTAAGAAGCCGGGTCACCCGGTGAAAACGTTCGGCGGATAAATATTCTAATTTGAGATTCTCTTCTGGTTTTTACGTACTTCATCATTTCATACATTTACCATTACTTCTGATTTCCATATATGAAAGGCGATGAAACCAAAAACAAGTATTTGCGTAACCGGTTTCTGTGGTTTATTGATGGTTACCACTTCATCAGACGCAAATGAATGAAAGAAAATGAGCTCATAGGCAGTTTAAGGGAGGCTTGAATTTCAATATGAAATATCTCTCTTTTGCCTCCCTTTCTACTTTTTGAGCTCTTTATGACAATTGAAATATAGGCGCAGCTTCAAACTTGATTTCTTGATTTCGGCATCACTATCTGATGTGCTTGCTAACATACAACATAGAGATATTCGGCTTGTTTATGTGTTGGCGGCGAATGGTCAAGCGGTTCCGAAAGATATCACCAGTTTCCCCAATGTAGAAATCATCACAACCTTTGCATTTCAGAATGTATATAATGTCACTAGAATTACAATCGAAATAATGCCGAATTTTGAAGTCAATATAGGTGCCATTGACTTTAAGTTTTATGTGCTCACCAGTGATCAAGTGATCGCAGCATTTGCACTTTTTATCGTCGCACCGACTTATACCATTATTTTGCTTGTTTGCTTATTTTTTAATATATTCAGTAAAGATTTACTCTGACGAAAAGACCGAATTATTTTTCTATTTTTGAATTTATTTAATAAATTAAGACTGCCAGTCAAAAGACTTAGGCGCTATTATTTGATTATATACCGCTGGGTTGTCTGGGTTTAAGTAGTAATAAAGGGTAAAATCGTTTGATCATTCTTATTATCATAATTTTCAGTATTTCTGTTGTTAGCAGATTTGGCTTTCACAATTGCGTTATTTTAAGTATGAGAATAGTTTAACTTTATCAATCTGTCTTTTAACTCGAGCAATCTATGAGATTAATTTAAATGAGATTTTTTAATTTTTTATGAGATCTCTAGAAATCTCATTTAGCATGTCAGTGGATTGACAAAGATTTAAGATTGAAACGTTTCCACAGTGACAGCTTGTTCTTCCTGCGGAGTTGGGACCGTTACGGCACGGTGTGAGGACCCCAAAGGATTGATCCTTCATATTTATATATACACATATAAAACAAGAAAAATATTAATAACTAAACTCAGCAACCGGAGAAAAATATAGAGAAATTTGAATAAAAACACGACTTTTACTTATAAGCACAAGCGCTTTCTTTTCTTCAGATTTTTTATAAGAAATGAGATTCAGATAACATGCTATTTACAAAATTTGAAATATGCATCATAAAGTAAGTCATCAGAAATACCATGAAAATTTCGGAACATACAAGTTCAAAGTGATAGGATTATGTGCAGCATAGATTTCTGCTGAGGATAAGATAGTTAATTGGAATTGAGTAATAGGTGAAGGGATTCTATGGAATACCTTTCTTTGTTTTTTCTTTCTATATCACAATCAGAAAACATCTTATAAAAGTAGAAAAGGATTTTTGTCCACATACATCTAAATGTCCACTTACACTTATCTGTCTATAATTAGGGCTATTAATCTGTTGTTTGTGAATTCTTGTTCTGCACCTGTATTTTTAGTCTCCCCGATGTAATATTGATTGCAACCGTGGCATGTAATTACGTAGATAACATTTTTCGTTGAACATGACATGTCATATCTTATTGAAAAAAGCTTTCCATTGAAATCATATGTAGATCCTTCACTCAAATAATTGCAAGTTGCACATCCAGGATCCTCACATTTCTTTACAGAATACATTTTGTTTGTTGTCAGTTTAGAACTGCATAAAATTCTCTTCAGACTTTTTGGTTGTCATTTGCTTATAATGAATGTGGAGTTTTGGAATATGCCTCTAGTTTGTTCATCTTCTTTTATTATTGAATTTAAAGAATGGATTGTTGGGGAAATATGTGGATATACTTTGAACTTGTATGTCCCAAAATTTCCATGTTACTTCTAATGACTTCCTTTTGATGTATATTTCAAAATTTGTAAAAAGCATGCTATCTGAATCTCATTACTTATAGAGCATCTGAAGAAAAGAAAGCGCTTATACTTATGAGTATAAAAAGTAGTGTATTTACTCAAATTTCTCTCTCTCTCTCTCTCTCTCTCTCTCTCTCTATATATATATATATATATATATATGCAAATTCAAGAAAGTTAGATCAAGTTCACTTCATGTTGCTACATCGGTTCAACGGATGGATTACAACCGACCATCAGACCGCAGTGAACAAAAAGAAATTTCTACAGAAAAAACTGAATATACACTATGAAATTCAAATGGTCATGTCTTTCTCTGAGAGACAAAGATTGCAATACCGATCACTACAGGAATAGAGCTTGCTGTGATGTACAACTTAACATTTAATATCATAGTTTGCAACGTGGTCATTGAGAGTCCATATATATTTTGATAGTGAAGTTTCATTCATATAATTGATATTCGTGAACGACTTTTTATGATTGCGATATCCTGTATTGAAATCACCGTCGCACATTCCATAATACTTTTTTTCTTCTTTTCTTTCTGTAGTAGTAATATTAGCTTCATAAACAATTGATTTCTGTAGACAGTTCCCGTTCATTGGACATTTTTCTTTGATGCGGCAGTTACATGAATTAGAATTTTGCTTTTCGTTTTTTGCTGCTTATTTAGAATTTTTGAGTTGTGATTTTGTATTATATTTTAATGTTACTCATACAAATATAACTCAGTTTCAAATCATTTTTGTTGACAATTTTATGATATTTGTGATGTCGTGGGAAACGTTTCCGAATTACTGACAAAAATATACGTCCAATATTCGTCTTAATGTTGATACTGTATGGTGGGTTAAACCATATTGCTCTTCATGGTCGGTTCCTTGGAGCACTTTCATTTGTCTGGTAGGTAATACTGCGTTTACATCCACTGCTATTCTGTGCAAGTTGATAATAAGGCTTTGTGTTATTAAATTCGGTTTCATTGGAGGATAGATTTGATAGTCTTTTCTCAATCATTTTAGGAATTTGCTTGATTATTGCCTTTGGATGATTTGATTTCGTGTGAATGCACAACGGAGTATTGCCGGGTTTGTTGTAGGGTCGATATGAATAATTGTTTAGATCAAAAAATATATTTAGAAAACCAGTTGAATTGAGATTGCACTCAACAGTTATTTTTTAGCCAAAATCACCGAAGATTTTTGTAAATTCTTTTCTTGCACGATCTTTCATTGGTCTAGAATGATATTTGAGAACACAAAGGCCGTCATTTCTATACAAGCCTATATTTTCCTATCCAAATCGGATGGCCATTTGGTGAAGACGAAAAAGTCCAAAAGGCTCACATACATCGGCGCCGTTGAAGCTGCCTTGAGTTACATCAAATAAGTGGTTGCTTCTTTTTATCCATAGTGTGCTCTTGCTAAGTAATAAAGGTTTTCTCGCATGATTGATTGCACTTCCATCTTTTTCGGAAATGTTGGTTAAGGACTTGGCAAAGTCAATACTTTTTGAAAGAAGGTTTTCATCAATTGATGGGTAGGAGTCAAGAATATCGAACTTCATGTAAGCTGGAATCATTTTTGTCTGGAATATTTTTGAACCATTCTTGTCTGGAGTGTTTTTGAACCATTCAATAACCATCGTTGAATTTCTCCATTGTAAAAGTTCTGTTGAGTCTCTGATTTCATTGTTATATCTTTCTCAAGGCTGCTTTCTAATTTTTCCGCTTTCACTTTTTGCTGGATTCAGAAGTCGACATCTTACATTGTTTTCGAAATCTTCCTTGTGGTCCTTTAAAGTGAAGAACTGTCAACAAAAATACATTGGCCAAACTGTAAAACAATTGGCAACAAGAGCTCACGAACATCGACTAGCAGCAGGGAAGATCGATAGGCACTCACAAATATCAACTCATTGCATTGAAGAACAGCATGAATTTGACTGGAGCAGTGCTAAAACAATCAACTCTTGTGAGCAAAGATATGGCCGTGAGTATATGTAAGCTTGGTACTCCTCAGACTACACTATCAACAGACACATAGATCTACATTGTAGATAACATATACATAAATTTACGCCAAGCTATGACATCCTGAATTTTTCAAATTTTGTACTCATGCGTCCGTCTCCCTATGTAATTTTCCTTCTTCCACCTGACGAGGAGCTGAAGTGACAACTGAATTATATTACAAAAATTCGAGCTGAGGCATGCAAATGAAAAATATAACATAATAGATATGTGATACTATTCACATGTACTGAAATGAAAACAGTAGTGAATATCCACAGCCTTTAATAAGTGATGTAACCTCGAGAGCTGAAAATGAAATTAATAACAACAAGAGCGAACAAAATTTGCACTTGCGAATTCCTTTTGCATCTATGTGCAAGCCGAATAATCCTACAGTCTTCCAGAATATTGTCAATCCTGTTTTTAATAGCTTGAAAGTAATGTCGACATTTAAAAATTGTGAAGTAAGACGCTCATATCATCAGCCTCCTTCATTACTGCATCAACTTGGAAATAACAACAGCAGGAAAACTTTAGTGGGTGTTACAAAATGTGGAGACAGTAGATGTAAATGCTGCAACTGCTTAATAGCGGACACGACTCTCTCTTATAAGATAGATGGAGAAATGAAATCTCTTGAAATGAGATCGAATATGAATTGCAACACTAAGGATCTTGCACATGCCATGAAGTGTGGGGGTTGCTGTGAGCTTTATGCAGGGAAACAGGAGATATTTTCCGATCTAGAGTAAGGGTGCACAGACAACAGGTTAGAGAAAACAAATATGCCATTCTATACGCCAGTAAACACGAATGTGCAAAAGATGAAGATCCCTCATTTTGGATTATGCCAATATTGAAATTGCCGAATGGAAGTGACAGGTGTAAGACAAAACTAAAAGAAAAAATGTGTATAAATATCTTAAAACCAAGATTGAATGTATCTCATTAAATGAATAATGCTTAAAGACACATGCATGTATTAGGAGTGTTCCGAATAGAGGTTTTCGTACTCGGCCAGTTGGCGCCGAATATTCGGCCGAATAATTCAACCATCATCAAGAACGTCGTGGTCGGAAGCACGAGAGACGCTCTTCTGACTTCTATGAAAAAGAGATTTCTTTCCGAGTCTCTTAACATCCTGACGAATCCCCTTTATGCTCTACTCAGACTTTTAGACCCTAGATTTAAGCATTACTTTCCTGACGATAACTTCGAAAACGCAGAGTCCATCCCTAAATCAGCGGTAATGAGCTCATCCAGTAGCATTGAGAATTCAAGTGATCAGCCTCCGACTATCGACGACAATAAACTAAGATACGAAACAAGCAAAGAAATGGACTGGACTAGTTGTTTGGATTCTGTTTTAAACTCAACAATCACAGACGAAATCAAAATGAAGATGATGTTAGCACAAAATTGTTGGTTGATGTTGTTTGTTGCTGAGGTCGATGGTTATATCCAAGAAGTCCCTGCAAGCCAAACAAGCAATCCACTTGAATATTGGAAAGTATGTAACGTGCGTATGTGTTCTGTACAGATGAAATAGCGATGGAACTATCTAGTTACGAAATTAAATAACTTCCTTTACTTAATTTATGTATTGATTGAGATTCGTTAATACAAAGTGATGCGCATTTATGATCCTATCATCAAAATGTACTTGATACGAATTGATATACATGTACGGATAGTTTATGTACAATTACCTTTTAATTACAATTGACCTGAAATTCTTCACATGTACTTGGACTTGATATCCTGACTTGAATGAATCTATCGATTTTGTAGCGAACCTTCCTATTACTTTTGAAATCCTACTCAGGCATTAAGGGGACAATTATGGATTCAGACATTTATGGATATTGTTTTATGCGAATACTTGTTCTACTCAGAATATATAATAGATGTTGTTTTCTTCAAATGAATTTCATGAAATTTGGATGTATTTTTATACGCGCATTCAAGTAAGTTAAACACACTGCACAAAACTATTGATTTATTTAATGATGTATGTATCATATTACTGCACACCGTAGGCTATATTCACAGATCTTGGATTCAAGTGCTAATAGCATCGTATCACCTGCATCTGTGTACCTTAATTAATCATATCTTATCTTTATTAATCATATCTTCTAACATATATGCACATTGACATTTACTTGTGACTGGGATCCGGACTCCTGACTATCATTATCAAACAAGTCTCAAACCTAGTTTTGATATTCGTATACAAAAAATATTTGGAAGAGAAATACTGTCTGATATCTTAGATATATTTCCCTCTCATTGATACAAAAATAAAGATCTGAAAAACAAGCCTTGGCTACACTGCGTGTTCTACGTGAAAATGATGTATTGACTAAATATCCAAATCAAACTAATCGAAATCCAGTAATTCAGGAAAACTCAATTAAATCAAGTTTTGTATTCGTCAACGTTTCCGCTAAATACTCGTCCGAATATCTAGAAAATCGTCATTATTCGGCCGAATATTCGGTCCATACCTAGCATGTATAATATCATAGGATCTCATTGCGCTCATTCTATTCCGTCTGCTCTATCCCGAAAAATCTATGATTTCTGTTTTCATTTCAGTTCGTATGAATAGGGCCATATATCCATTATGTCATGTTGATCATTTGCATGGCTCAGTTCGAATTTTTGTAATACAATTCAGTTGCCCATGAGAAGCCTGGAACACAGGTGAAACAGGTTTGGGTTGCAAGGTCGTGGTTCTTTCTTTTCGACTTCTGGGTGGATTTTGTTTATCGTTTTAATTTCCGTTTTTTGTTCTCATTATTCTCTCTTGCACTTAAATATGGGCAATTCCATTTGTTCGTACGCTACATTTTTCAACATATTTCTGTCTATATATTTTGATAGAAGAAGGATATTTATCAGCAACAGCTACCATGCACCTGCAAAACTCTTGTAGTTGATACGTGCAGACTTGATTCTTTCAAATATACATTTGTCATGGACAAAAATGTTTAAAGTCACCGTTGGTAGGTTTCATTCAGGAGACACGAAAAACATTTACTATTGCGCCATCAAAATTTTCTGCACTCCTACAATTTATAGAGCGCCAATATCTCCCAGAAATATAATTGATGATCCACTTTACTGCGTGAATGCATAGTTATTATGATCAAGCAACTGGATGAGCTTCACGATGCATTTAAAATACGGTCGTATTGTACAATGAGATCGTTCGTACGTTACTTAGCGAAGATAATCATTTCAGCACTATCCCTAAATTTATTAATAGCACCACAAAAAGCATTGGTCGCATTCCCAAACAAGTATGTGAATATATATGCATACACTTTAGCATTACTTAACATCATGTTAACTCATAGGTAGTGTGCATCAGCAGTAACTATAGGAACACTCCAAGTAGGGCTATTTCTCAACATCTCGCATCTGCATCACAGCATTTGGCAAATGTTCTCATGAATGGGCAACACCCCAGAAGCATTCATTGGATTCTTTGAGAATCTCTAAACATGTTGCGGACGAAATTCACAGAGATTCCAAAATCCTATTTCGAACTTTAAAATTTAAGGAAGTCATCCACAAACATCCCTAGCCGGCCTCAGCTTTGAGTTCCCTCATTGGCTCGTCACATAGGCGTCTGTTAGTCAATACGTGAACATGCTTGCATCATCATGACAATCAAATTTTATTACCTCTTCCTTGTCAACTTATGAGAAGTTGCTAATATATATTTGGGAGCGATGGAAATGCTTAATGCAATTCAGCAAGACAAGCAACAATTTAACTTTCCACTTTTTCCGTGATGTTGGCAACCATTGTTGGTTACTAGGTGTTCAGCTTTCATTTATAAGCACTTGGATTTGCACTGACTTCATGTAGAATCGATTTTTTCGTTTCGAACTTCTTTACTGGTTGGTTAAACATTTTTAGACATGGTCCACTATTTCAGGCTTCTATAATATTCAGTTGCATGTGAACTTCTTTCTGGTCAGGATTATTTCGCTTCATTCGAAATCATTTTCTACGCTCGGATAAGCTCATTCATTCATAAACACTATTCATTCGATAGGCATGGTGAAAGCGCGGCTATATGTAAGACACTTGCTGTGTATTTCATAATAAATATTTGAGTCGATGCGTGTCACATAACCTATTGAATCGGCGTCAATAGACGTCAGACGCACACCTAGATATCGCATAGTCATAGCACGCACGATTATCTTCAAGAGAAATTGTCAGAACGCAGTAGAGCACGGTTACTGGTGGAAGTTGTTTCTGAATAGGCCTATCATCGTTAGTACGTTACATGATTGCGCTTTTACGTCGTATTGCAGCGAAAGATGTACGAATGACCTAGAGTGTAGTTGTATTTGTTATTAAGGGATAAACTAAGATATCCCCAATTTTAAAGAAAAATGGTCAATTAATCTATTCACAATTCAAATAAATGATAGTCTTTGCGTTCGTACGTTACAAATTGGAAATTACTTTTCATGCGACCTTGGACCGAAAGTAAATGTTAATAGTTGATATCAACTGATACCATAATAATGACTGATACATGATACAATCTCAAACGCAATAACTCAATGAAACGCTGAATGTTTGATGCCTTCCGACTGATATATCTTTTACGGAAATTCTGCGCTTTAACTGACATTTTCGAGGATCATCATAAAATCAAAAAATAGAATGGTTTCTGATCAAAATACTTGATAACAGACCCCAGAAATGAAAAATTCAGATAATTTTGATGTAGAAAATGCCAAGAGAAATGCTTCAATGATTTATTTGATTTTTCCATATGATATTTGGTCGCCCATATACGTAAATTCCAAATAAAACCCGGTAGAAAACTGAATCAAAAGACCATTTTTAGTTCCCCTACCAGTTTCACCTCATCGAGGAGGCTTTTCAAAGGGAATGAATTTATTACAAAATTAGACAGCATATAAATTCAAATTAGCAGTTGTTGTGTTTAGGTCTCAACATAGAGATAAAAGCATCTCTTTACGCTCACGCTGTAATTTTGACGCGCTAGGACTTAATTTGCAGATTGAAGCCGCTACTTATTTAATCACTAAGTTATTGGCACACATAGAGATGTGTCGGCTCATGTTTAGTATAGCATATTTTGCATGTTGTTTGTTGTCTATGCACTGTTAAGCGGTTTCTGAATATGTCAACTGTTTGTCCAAGATGGATTTCGTGGCAACCTTCGCATCTTATAACATAGATAACATTTCTCGACTGGCAATTCATGTTGCTCTTAACATAAAACGTTCTCTCTTGACCATCTGCAACAAGATTAAGTTATTTTCCTGCTATCAAAGTCGAGCAGGCTTGGCATTTGAATTCATTGCACCTTTCAATTCCTGTTATTCCTTCTTAAGATGTCAAACATTGATTTTGGTTGCTTGTATAATCTAAAGAAGCTACAATTTTTAAATGAGCTCATCAGCTTAAACGTGTTGCTTGCTAGAATCACCAGCTTCTGGTAGGTATTGTGATTTTTCTTATTGAAAGTACTCACGAACAGGGACGGTGGAAGACGACGAAAGGGGAAGGGAAGGGTCCAGGGGAAAGGGACAGGAAATCAGAAGGGCACTTTTTATGCCTGAGTTTTTCGACCATAGTCTAACTATGGAATATATTCAAATTATGTATAAAATTTAGGTGTGCGTAAATGCATGTACAGATTGTTTCATAAAAAATGGATCACCCTTAAACATCGCCTTAACTTCAACTTTGTCTAACTCCGCCAAACTTGAACGAATTTCTCTGAAATTTGGAAGATATGTCAGTTGTGCTTACTAATATCATTGCTGGAAATTTCAAGCATGAATATTGAGTTGTTTTCCTGTTATAGATAAAAAAGTAGTAGATAATTTGATCTTCATTTAGCAATGTTACACAAAATCATACCTCACTCTTATAAAATTACATTTGTCTCCTTTGTTATGTAATATGTTGTTCTACAAGCCAAAAGCTATCAAGCAAAACAAAAATAAAGAAAATTGGTCAATCAGAGCAAGTATAGCACCATTATTCATCAACAATAATGTAACTGCTACATGTGATTAACTGGACTTCATGTTCCATAGCTTCCTGACTTCGTTGCGGTGGTGTTGGCAGCACTCCTGATTGCTTTCAGCTAGAAATCTATCTCTTACCGGTTGAAAACAATGCAAAGCACAAATGAACAATAACGAGATCGCATTCACAAAAGGCAAAGTGTCAGGGTTTTCTTTGCGAGCTACAAGCAAGCGACTAAATGTCCTTTACACAAATGTGCATCGATGGCATAATGATGATTTTCGACTCTGTCGTAAAGAGGGCTCTGGCCGTCCACGCAAAACATCCAAACGCATAGACCGCCTAATTTTGAGATTTGTTAAAGTTGATCCAAGTCTCTCGTTAACTGAGATGGCTGCACTATACTCGTCTATTTCTAAGTCCACTATTCGTAGAAGACTTCACATACAGCAAGGAACCATGAATTCTGAACGCTATGTGAATGTTTTACGAATGAACATTGGCCAAATGACAGATCAACTTCGTGATCCATCGACTTGGCTATTTATGGATGATAATGCTACGTGTCACAGGAGTAGTAGAGTCAACTTATGCAAGTCTCAATTAGGGCTTAGGACATTATCTTGGCCAGCTCGTTCTCCTGATCTGAATCCCATAGAAAACGTATGGAGTATTCTAAAACGCAACGTTCGTCGTTCACTGCTACCTACAGATGGCGTATCACAACTTAAGTCACTGTTAAAAAGAGAGTGGAGAAAGTTAGATCAGTCAAAAATCAACGATATCATCGAATCAATGCCTAGACGAATTGGTAATGTCATTGACAATAAGGGTAGGGCCACAAAATATTAGCTTCTTAAGAACCGTTACTGTCTCATAGCTTATCAGATTATATAAGGACATTTAAATATATTAGGGACATGAAATAACATGAAAAATGCTTTCTGTATCATACTTATGTTTTATTTAGTCAAATTTTAGGATGATCCACTTTTTATGAAACGGACTGATGTCACATGCTATATCAGGCGCGTATTAGTGAATAAATTTTAAGAAACGGCAAAATTTTCCAGGCATTTCCATGCAATTTCTAGTTTTTTCATTTCTTAAATTAAACAGAAAGTTTATTCGCATATTAAGAACGTAAGGTGCAGTCATTAAAATATTCCGCACATTTAAATCAATTAGACTTTTTCTTGAAAATGATTGAGATTTCATTTATCGAACATGTAGATTGCAACTTCGATGCTGAACCATACTCAAATATAAACACAATGTTATGAAAGTTGATAATGCTATTGAATATACAGTTAGTATGTAATATAATGGATAATACACTGAGTATATAATGTATAATAATCTACATAGAGTAATCGCATAGTAGGCAGAGTGTCGACTTAAAAGAGTATCTATATATAGTAAAAATTTTTGTATGAGAAGATTCAGTTTTTAAATCAGTTTAGATTACGTTCTTGCTGTCCAAAAAATTATTTGAGCAGTTTTTAAAAAGGTAAATTTTTACAAATTATTCCTGTGTTTACATGCTACCGATATAGGCCACTTTATAAGTACATGTAGCATGAAACAATTAGTTGGATATCAAAAGGAATGAATATTTGCTAACAAGCATCTTAAGCAAGCGGAAATTAAGCTGATGATCATAAGCTTCATTACAATGCAAGTCCCTGAAAGTCTTCAAGGAAATGTCGAGATCTTTTTTAGAGCTTCTTGGCTGAGATGTCATGTTTTTGATTAATATCTTCAGCGCCATGATTTCATGATTCACAAGGCGTCATTTCTTGAATCTGAATAGTAATGTGGACACATTTACATCTTCAAAGTTAATTATGATCAGTTTCATTGATTATGATGTCTTTCTCTTTCGGTGGCAGGCAGTTTGTGATATGATCATGCTCAAGAAAATGATCTTATTATAATAAGGCGGTCTAGCTTTTTAGCAATGGTAACCCATCGAATTGCTAATTTAACAAACCATGTTACCTCTCAAGGTTGTGATGATGCGGTGGATTTGTAAATTACTTTTCTTTCTCTTGTATTGCTATCATAATCAGTTAAATTCGTGTACATTTCTCATAAAATGTAAAAATTTGCATATCTCATTTGTGGTACTGGGTCTCAACTCATGTTCATTTGATGAAATCGAAACTGCATACACAATGGGGAATTTAATAAATGCTTAGTTGCTACTCTACACTCCATAATAATGTAGTTCATTGGCCAGTCAAAATACAGTCAGTCAAAACTTTTCACAGAAAATTTGTCGGCGTGGTTGGTTTTGAATGAATTGTTTCATGATGTCTGTTGAGTTGAGATTGTCTGTTCCTTGTTTGGGGATGTTTAGCAGAGGTTCGTTGCTGTATCTTTCTTGTGGCATCAAGATTGGGTCTTGGGTTCACTCTTGTGTTTTGGGTAGTCTTGGGGTACTCAAGAATCTTGGGGTGCGGACCCAAGAGCTTGGGTACCCCCCAAGAGTGAGAACCCAAAAGTAAAGAAATTGACCATGAATGATCATTTGCGGTTTTCTTGTAAAAATTCTGCCTAAGTATATGACCACATCATGTCATAGCAAGTCATCTACATGAAAGCTTACATGTACGTGCATGTACATGTAAATATGCAACCTATTTCAACCACACAATTGGGCTTTCTATGATAAGACTGTGCTATCACCAACTTTGATATAGACCTACCGTAAATGTCTATCTGACAGTTTGTTTAACTAGCTTTTTAAACTGTGCTTCGATTATCTATGGCTTCATTATGAATTTAGGCCTAATCCATTAAGCTAAATGTAATGTATATTGTGTTAGACAGAATTTTGCATTTATTATTTTGCGTGAAATAAAACAAATAATACATGAAGAAATGCAATGCATTAAACCAATACCTGCATAACGCTTATGCTGTTAAATAGGTAGCCTACAACAATTCGTAGATAACTTTCTTCATACAGCCTCTTGCCTTGAAAGTTAAAAACTTCGGCCTATATTGTATATTGCTACATGTATTAGAAATAGAAAGATATCGGTATCATTTAATGCAGTGACATTCTTTGATGATTGCTTCTTGCGATTAGTAAAAATATTGTTATAATAATAATTATAATAATAATCAAGACTTTATTGATGTACAGGCTCAGTACATGCATAACATGAAAAAATCACAAAAACTACAAATACAAGAAGGCTCAGTGTCTGCAAAAGGAAATGAAAGATCTTTTTAGTCTTTTTGTGCGCGTATGTGGAGGTCTTAAATTGCAGGAGTTTCTCGCAGTTTTGAGTCGGTGTTCAAAAAGTTCTTGGAGCGGGTGCTCTGAATTATTGAGGACACTTGTGAAAAGAGAAGGGCACATCTTCTCGGTTGCATCAAAAAGTGATACATAAACAAAATTAGGATCATTTATAATTCTGATAACTCGTTTTTCAACTCGTGATAACTTCTCTTTCAGATAATATGGAATATTACAGAAACAGGGGTACGAATACAGTATAACAGATCGAATGAGTGCCTCGTATGTTCTGAAGATGACACTCGAGGGACAGTTTGCACGCTTAAGGTTGTAAATAATACACATTCTCGCAGACACTTTCTTGATGATGGAGTCAATATGAAGATTCCACTTCATGTCAGCGGAAAAAGTCAACCCTAGTATTCGCATGTTCTCCACTTTTTCGAGGTTAGCGTTGTTAGACGTAATGTTTCCGAGGACTAAGTCTCTTCGGGTGACGATGTCCATGAGATGGCATTTTCTAAAATTTAGGGGTAGTTCAATATCGGTGGCCCACTGGTTGACATGTTCCCATTCGAGCTGTAGTTTATCTTCGGTTTCTTGACGAACAAAGTGTAAAAACGTCAAATCATCCGCGTATCTCACAATTGAGGAGTTGTCGCACACGGGCCGGATGTTGTTGGTAGCCATGATAAATAGGATAGGCCCCAACACACTACCTTGTGGGACACCACTTGTGCAAGGTTTCCATGTTGAGACCTCACTTCCTATTTTCACTCTTTGTTTGCGGTCTGATAGAAAGTCTCTAATCAATGCAATCGATTGGACAGGTAGGTCAAATTTGATACAAGCGTTGATTATTGATTGGTGCGATAAAATAATTATCTACATTAATATCTACATTTGTGCTATTTTCATCTTGTGCGAAGCCTATGTTATGTGTGTGTCGTTTCTCGATCAGATATGTTGTAAGGAATGTAGCTTAGTCATGCATGTTGTTCTAATTAGGAAATTATTAGGCTGTAGACGTAAACAGGGTTGATGATATTAAGCTCAGAGATGTCGATAATGCCGATAATTAAAACTTTTAGCTGTATACTAATATGGCCTCAATTCCGCAATAACAAATTCATGTAATAAATAGTAATTGATATTAACATTAGATACATATTAATTGGATAGCAATATGCACAATATGGTATGATTCAAAATATCTTCATGCAATTTTAAGTCTCAATCAAAATTCCAAACATGTTCTGGAAATTGTTGTTCCACTTTATTAGAGAAATAGCCCCTCTTGGGTCCAATCTTGGGGGTACTCAAGATTAGACCCAAGATTAATCTTGGTCTTGGGTCTTGGGGGTACCCCAAGTTTTACTCTTGGGCTTGGGGGTACCCAAGCCCAAGTTTGGACCCAACCTTGATTCAGCCAACCTTGATTGACCCAACCTTGGTGACATTCGGTTTCTCATACAAGTCTTTCGTCTTCGCTGGGCTGAAAACGCTGTCTCACCTGCATGTCGAAGACATATCCGTTATCATAAACAAATGAGTTAATCCTGCTTTCGATTTATTTATTTTATCCATTGACTGTCAAGTATGACATAATTACCTCCATGTCACGCTTTGCGGCATCGTTTTCACTTGAATGCGATTGTGCTTAGTAGATAAAAAAGGAAAATGATAACTTGGTAACTCATCGGCAATCTGTGGCTCTGTCAAATCAATGGGATATCTGAAAATTTGAACATCAATAGAATTATGGGAGATGGGCATGAAAAGTTGTTAATTTTTTAGGGTGGCATGTGCCCCCAATGGCCCCGGTTCCGTCGTGCCTGGCTCACGAAAGGGATCATTTGATTCGAGTTTTGTTTTTTTACAATCTTCATCGGAGAATTACGTTGGTAATCTAAAGGTCTCTGAAGAAAAAGGTTCGTTCGTCTTCTGTCTTCATTAAGTCTCTTTCAATTGTCATTTCATCATAGGCCAATGTACTGTTGATAAATTCACTGCCACGTGGTGTAGGTACCGCTACGATGTAGATATTATCTACATATCTCTTATACATTTTGATATCAAAAATTCACAGTTGAATTGATTCAATCAGCATTAAAAGCATATGACGACATTATAAAGAAAGACGAATCAACCAATGTATAGACCAAGAAGCTGGAGAAGACATGAATTTCGTTGATTCAATATTATTTGTGCTATCATCACCTAATTCCGCATTAAGAAAAATCATGGAACGTGAAATACGTAGAAGCAAAGCGAAAATAAAAGTTGTGGAAAAAGCTGGTACTTCTTTAAAAAGAAAATTGCAAAGATCAAATCCAATTTATTCGTAGTAGTTTCAAAAATATTAAAGACAAATGTTCTGATAACGATATGTATCACGAATGCTCAAAAACTTTAATCAACAGACTTCAAAATAATTGTTATACTTCTGTTGAGAAGTATGCTTCGTATGACTCTCGCAATAGAAGAGACCAGCGCAATGACATGTTGGCTAGTCTAAATATCGACTTTATTAGTGACTCATGTACCAGGAAATTACGCAGTATTGCTAGCAAATATGATGTCCCTGTCAGAATTACTTGTAAACCGGGAAAATCTATTGGCAATTTTATGAATACCGACACTTTCCGTAACAATAGTGATTGTAATTGCAGTATTTGCGATGTTCTGTCTGATAAATACTCCTGTAAGAGTAGATATGTCGACTATAGCTTCAAATGCAAAATCTGTAATGATAGCTATGTTGGTTCTACTAATAGAACTTTCTCTGCGCGCTATGCGGAACATGAACGCAGTATACGTTATGGAGATATGAAAAGTGCATTATCTCAACATATTCGATCTAAGCACAATAACGTTGCTATGACGATTAAAGATTTCTATGTGGAGATAATAGACCATCAAAATAACCCTGTTAGAACTAGAATTTCTGAAGCTAATTTCATTGATTTTCTGAAACCAACTCTAAACCGTAAACACGAACAACATTGAGCCAGTGAGCGGTCATTCAACTTAATACCGTATTCTGTTCTGATATTCAAAAGCATGTAAAATAGTTTGCATTTTCGCATATGGTGTAACCCTTGACAAAGGTCAAGACGACCGAAACGTTCGGTGCCTGCTCATTTTCTCTTTTACTTGAATATATTTACATTTCGGCCTAACAAAGGGAGTGTTCGAATATTTTTGAAAAATCAATGGCTAAAGATCAAATCCATTGAAAAGTCAAAGATCGTTGATGTCCTATATACCAATCAGGAGGTAAGGGTCCTTGTAGCAAGAGTGAAGTGACTTATGAAATCAATTGTGAAGAATGTGACTCAGTATACATTGGTGAGACATATGCAACAATTACAACAGAAAAATAATAACTCAGCTTTGTAGAAACATTGTAAAGAGAGACATGAAAGCAAAATAACGAAATTCAAAATGAATATTATCAAAGGATACAACAGCCATGCATTTACAAGACAAATAGCAGAATCAGTAGAAATAAGACACGCAAACAATGAAAAATCCTGCAAGGATTTCTATTGCTTTCATTGCTGGACAGTAATTGATCAATTCAAATTTATTTATGAACCATTCATTTTCAATGATGTCAAGCAGTGATCCTGACGTGTGGCCATTACAGCTATTTGATCTCTCCAAATTTGAAAACAATATGATCACTGGCTTAACTCTTGATGAAATTAAGCAGTATGCATACTCAGAGGTAGACCTGGATGCGAGAATTGATGTGCCATTACTGTCTTTGGAAGAAATGAACAGACTAGAAGCTGAATGCAATTTTGATATGCAATTAGTTGATGACTTGCTCTGTGATGAAGTGAATACAGAGAATGCAAAATCAGCTATTATTCCAAAAAATGTTGTTGAGGATCTTGATGTGACAGAAAGTAGCATGAAGCCAAAAAGTACAGCTGATCAACAGAAGCAGCACACTGCCAAATTGGAAAAGTTCATAAAGGATAAGAGCTTGAACTGCAATTTGATGACTGTAAGCGAATCGTCACTAAATGATGTTCTTCGTTGGTTTTACCACGAATTGCGCAAGAAGGACGGAGGATTTTTCAGCCCAACCAGCCTGAAATGTATCAGAGCGGCCATTAACAGGCACATTACGCAAGTTTTGAACAGACCAGAGGTTGATATAATTGAAGGGAAACTGTTTTCCTCTGCAAATCGCATGCTAAAAGTTATGACTGGGCTGTGGCTGTCAAATGGAGGCCAGTCAACACAGTATAATGCAATTGAACAGTCTGACTTGAACAAGATAACCGGTTCGTTCCATCGGTCAACAGGAGAGGTTCTACAAAATGAAGTTATTTTCTCTCTTTTGTATTACCTAGGAGCTCGTGGCAGAGAAGAATTGCGGAAGCTTCGAAGAAATGACATAGCATTTGATATTGACTCAAACACTGAGAGATACGCTTACATACCAACTTCATGCACATCTACAAGGGATTCGATTGCATGTGCACCCAACAACATTCGGAAAAATGTCAAACCAAGCATGTCAGAAAAAGATTACACATCCAACCGCTTAGGTCGGATTTACAACAAAAGAGCCATTGAAGCCATTGAGCTGTACTTGTCAATTCTGCGAAGAGAATGCCCAAATTCTGATGTCCTATTTCCCAGACCAATGCATGGGAAAAAAGCAAGAAAAATGTATTGTAATATTCAGGTTCGTGGTGAACACTATATTGGAAATTTTATGAAAAAATTGTCAGAATCTTTGAGACTTTCTAAAATATACACCAATCACTGCATACGGTGCACCACTGTTACAACAGCGAAATCCAAAGGGTTGTCAAACTCTGATGTATGCACTATAACTGGGCATAAGAATGAAGGCAGTATTCCAAAGTATGATCGACCATCGGACCAAAGAAAAAGAGCTCTTTGCGCGGCCTTGGACTTGCCAGGGACATCAAATGATGAACGCATTCTTCAGCAAACTGATGACAGCGACGATGCATGTACCCCCATGTTGAAATTGGCTCTGGATGAGAGCAAATCGTTGAGAGTCAACAGAAGTGGAGCAAAAAATCAAGGAGAGGAAGAACAGAGGGAAAGTGAGAAAAAGAAAGCAAGACTTATCACGTCTTGGGGCATATTGGAAATTGACTTATAAGTATCATTTTTTAAAATTGTTCTCTTATCCAATTCAGCAATGAAATATTCCCATAAACATTGTTTTGATATGACATCTTTATTGCTGGACAGTTATGGTTCATTGTTGGACAGTGATGGTTCATTGCTGGATAGTACTGGACCATTGCTGGACAGTAATGGACCATTCGCTCTATTGCTATGATCACTTTTGTCATTGGGGCAATGAAAACATTCATAACATAGCAATACATCAAAATGAATAACAATGAAAAATTAATTTACACGAAGCAAGAATTTCATTCACCGAATTTGCGTGGATTAGCAATATCACAGTAATTTCCAGCCTACAAGATTTCTACTTCTAACTACATAATTATGTGAGAGAGATATTTTGACCATGAAATACGATTTGACTTTGATATTACTGTCACACCCACAGAATTAGATAGGTCGTCTCTTCTTCTGTTTGACTAGAAAGGAAACATCGGAACATGTAACGTTAATGAAATGGCACAGTCTGTTGACATAATACCATATCAATCGAACAATGAGCAGCCAGTTCAACATTAAACACGCCAAATTGTGCGATGTTTCAGTGATTGTTATCAACCGGATCACACAGCAAAGTGACAGACGATGTCAAGTTCTACAGGGAAGTTATTGAACGTTTTTTCGTGCGCCTGTTAACTTTTTAAGTAATGATCGGAGGGACCAACATTATTGAGAAAACTTCTACGCAATGATCTGAATTCTTCAAACGTGAAGAAATCGTGGCGATCGGAGCATTTTGAAGAAATTCAGAGCAATCCGCAAGCGACACACGACTATTTTTCATATCTCTGCAAGGTATTAAAATATTCTTTTTTGCCCACTTAATGGGTTCCTGCATGTGCCATCGTTTTGAATCAGTTTGCACTTCTAGCAAAGTGATGCGGTTAAACAATATAATTCTGTGGTCACACATTTGAATTTATCTTTGTAAATAATACAGCTGAAGCGACCTGACCGGCGAAATAATTATTCTGTTTAAGTAACTTTCGATTATTTTTCTTATTCCGTTATAATCGCGCGTCGAATTATTCTTTAGATACATATGTAATACAATAATTTCAATGATATGATTTCCAAACAATTCTTTGATAAAATTATCCATTTAACGCAAGATAAACGTTCATAGAAATATACGCATGATCACATCGTTTATTGGCAGTGGTGGGAGTAGTAAGAAAACGGCGAACACCAGATAGCGCAAGATGGCCGCCATCGCTGACGTCCCCCCCCCTCTGGAACGGCAGAGTGTCGTGGTCGGCCGCCGTGGTGCTTCGGGTCTGAGTCCCCCCCCTCTGGAACGACAGAGGTTGTAGTCTGTCGTGGTGTGCCGACCAGGTGGGTTCACAAACTGTTCGCTGACGTCCCCCCCCCTTTGGAACGATAGAGTGTCGGTCGTGGTGGACTTGGGCGACCGCCAGGATTAGTCTTGAGGCTATAGTGTGTGATGTTTTTCGTGCAATCTGCTGAATGTTGGGTTGTAAAATGGGTTGTTTCGAGTGGAAGGAGTGGTCGGATGAGAAAACGGAGGTCGGATTCGGATTCAGCGTGAAATTCTGCATCGGTAGGGTGAGTTTCAAGTCAATCGGAGAGAAAAAATTTTCAACATTTTTCGAAAAAAAAACGAAAGAGTTAGAATTTGGGACGTTTTGCTGTGTAGCGTCAAAACGAAGCATCGGATGAGAAAACGGAGGTCAGATTCAGATTCAGCGTGAAATTCTGCATCGCTATGGTGAGTTTCAAGTCAATCGGAGAGAAAAAATTTTCGGCTGACGTCCCCCCCCCCTCTGAACAGCTTGCTTCGATTTTGGCTTCCAGTGGACGGATTTTGTCGTGCGATAGCTCGTTTGAAAGCTAAGAGTGAGACAAATTCAGTGAAAGAAACGGCTTGTTCATATCTGTCTTCGTTCAAAAGTTAGAGCGGTTACAAGATTTTAGGTCGGAGCTCGCTCACCTGAAAAAATCCTAAGTGTCAGAGTGGCTTTGTATGGGTAAATTTTTGAAAATTTTCCAAAGTGTGGAATTTCGACCTGGGACCGTCACCAAAACATTTTTCATCAAATTTCACTGACCTCCCCCCCCTCTGGACAGCTAGCTTCGATCTTGGCTTCTAGTGGACGGATTTTGTCGTGCAATAGCTCGTTTGAAAGCTAAGAGTGAGACAAATTCAGTGAAAGAAACGGCTTGTTCATATCTGTCTTCGTTCAAAAGTTAGAGCGGTTACAAGATTTTAGGACGGAGCTCGCTCACCTGAAAAAATCCTAAGTGTCAGAGTGGCTTTGTATGGGTAAAATTTTGAAAATTTTCCAAAGTGTGGAATTTCGACCCGGGACCGTCACCAAAACATTTTTCATCAAATTTCACTGACCTCCCCCCCTCTGGACAGCTAGCTTCGATCTTGGCTTCTAGTGGACGGATTTTGTCGTGCAATAGCTCGTTTGAAAGCTAAGAGTGAGACAAATTCAGTGAAAGAAACGGCTTGTTCGTATCTGTCTTCGTTCAAAAGTTAGAGCGGTTACAAGATTTTAGGTCGGAGCTCGCTCACCTGAAAAAATCCTAAGTGTCAGAGTGGCTTTGTATGGGTAAAATTTTGAAAATTTTCCAAAGTGTGGAATTTCGACCCGGGACCGTCACCAAAACATTTTTCATCAAATTTCACTGACCTCCCCCCCTCTGGACAGCTCGCTTCGATCTTGGCTTCTAGTGGACGGATTTTGTCGTGCAATAGCTCGTTTGAAAGCTAAGAGTGAGACAAATTCAGTGAAAGAAACGGCTTGTTCATATCTGTCTTCATTCAAAAGTTAGAGCGGTTACAAGATTTTAGGTCGGAGCTCGCTCACCTGAAAAAATCCTAAGTGTCAGAGTGGCTTTGTATGTGTAAAATTTTGAAAATTTTCCAAAGTGTGGAATTTCGACCTGGGACCGTCACCAAAACATTTTTCATCAAATTTCACTGACCTCCCCCCCTCTGGACAGCTCGCTTCGATTTTGGCTTCCAGTGGACGGATTTAGTCGTGCCATAGCTCGTTTGAAAGCTAAGAGTGAGACAAATTCACTGAAAGAATCGGCTTGTTCGTATCTGTCTTCGTTTAGATGTGAGACGCCATTTAAGATTTTGGGACATTGGCGAAAAACGACAGAGTTAGAATTTGGGACGTTTTGGGCTGTAGCTTCAAAACGAAGCATCGGATTGGAAAACGGATTTCAGATTTGGAATCATCGTGAAATTCTCTATCTGTATGGTGAGTTTCAAGTCAATCGGAGAGAAAAAATTTTCAACATTTTTCGAAAAAACGACAGAGTTAGAATTTTTGCGATGGCTGCCTACTGTAGAGCCAAAACGAAGCATCGGATGGGAAAACGGAGGCCAGATTCGGATTCAGCGTCAAATTCTACATGGAAATGGTGTATTTCCAGCTCAATCGGAGAGAAAAAATTTTCGCTGACTCCCCCCCCCCTCTGGACAGCTCGCTTCGATTTTGGCTTCCAGTGGACGGATTTTGTCGTGCCATAGCTCGTTTGAAAGCTAAGAGTGAGAAAAATTCACTGAAAGAATCGGCTTGTTCCTATCTGTCTTCGTTTAGATGTGAGACGCCATTTAAGATTTTGGGACATTGGCGAAAAACGACAGAGTTAGAATTTGGGACGTTTTGGACTCTAGCTTCAAAACGAAGCATCGGATTGGAAAACGGATTTCAGATTTGGAATCAGCGTGAAATTCTCTATCTGTATGGTGAGTTTCAAGTCAATCGGAGAGAAAAAATTTTCAACATTTTTCGAAAAAACGACAGAGTTAGAATTTTTGCGATGGCTGCCTACTGTAGAGCCAAAACGAAGCATCGGATGGGAAAACGGAGGCCAGATTCGGATTCAGCGTCAAATTCTACATGGAAATGGTGTATTTCCAGCTCAATCGGAGAGAAAAAATTTTCGCTGACTCCCCCCCCCCTCTGGACAGCTCGCTTCGATTTTGGCTTCCAGTGGACGGATTTTGTCGTGCCATAGCTCGTTTGAAAGCTAAGAGTGAGACAAATTCACTGAAAGAACCGGCTTGTTCCTATCTGTCTTCGTTTAGATGTGAGACGCCATTTAAGATTTTGGGACATTGTCGAAAAACGACAGAGTTAGAATTTGGGACGTTTTGGGCTCTAGCTTCAAAACGAAGCATCGGATTGGAAAACGAATTTCAGATTTGGAATCAGCGTGAAATTCTTTATCTGTATGGTGAGTTTCATGTCAATCGGAGAGTTTCAAGTCAATCGGAGAGAAGAATTTTCAACATTTTTCGGAAAAACGCGATGGCTGCCTACTGTAGAGCCAAAACGAAGCATCGGATGGGAAAACGGAGGCCAGATTCGGATTCAGCGTCAAATTCTACATGGAAATGGTGTATTTCCAGCTCAATCGGAGCACTAGAACCGGAGATAGACGGGATTTTTAGTGTTTGGATGATGGGTATTACGTCATCAGCTGATCGCCACACACTATATAAGCTGGGAACCGACGGAGACTTGTCATTTAGAGGAGAACGATCGTCAGAGGTAGGTCGTCTCTCTGAGCTCCGATGATAGCTTCGGACATTCCAAATCCCGAGTTTCTGTAAGAAACCGACTTAGAAAATTTCATTGCTGATATCAGCTAAGGCGTCAGACTTAGAGGTTCGCCAGGAGATGGCCTTCGTCTCCAGGCCATAAAAGACTCCAAAACTTTAAAGGCTTGTAACTTTGCTTCTACAAGTCCGTTTGACTTGATTCAAAAAAGGTTCGGTCGCTATTGACCTGCTCTAAGTGACAGACTACTTATAAAATTTCATAAGTAGTGCTAAGAAGTTGAAAAATTTAAATTCACTAGTTTTGGAGGTTTTCTGGGGGTTTCGACCCTGCTGAAGTCAATGAAAGCATTTTTAATGATGTCTGAGCCAGTCTTCTCATGGTATAAGCGGCTTTTCACTGAAAGCGAGCAAGACACGGAGAGTTTTGCTGTAATATTCCACTGACAGGGTGTTCCTTCGGGACGGCGGACGATGCCGTAGTGATAAGTGTGGCAAGGGAATGTGTCATATTTGAGACCGTAACCGCTGGGACAACTCATGTCTCATGTTGGGCATTTGACACAGCTCTCAACGTAGCACTTTGAACGCCAATCGGTTGAGTCTTAGCTATCTTGTCATGGGTGGCCTCTAAACATCTCCATTGCAAAACGCTGGTGAATCAAGCTCTCTACGGCTTGCTATCAAGCTGATCAAAGCAATAACTTGGGATGTTTCCTCAAGGTTTTCAAGTATGCTGAGTTCAAATCTGCTATCAGATTTCAAATTTAACTAAGTCTAAGGCAGCTTTGAGGGTTAGATCCCAGCTACTGTTCACTACCTTTGACTCGACGTTGCTGTTACCACTTCGGGGCAGTGACAATGATGTCTTCAGCTGTAAAGAGCGGGTATCGGGGAAGATCTCTCACTTCCCTAGTGATCAGTACAAGGCCTTCGGGCTGTCGACGGGATCGAGTGCCACTCACTACACTCAAATCTATCATTCCTCACTAAGTGTAAATTAATGACTATACATTTGTCCTGCTATCAGGTTGTTTTGACTTGCTATCTAGTTGAATAGTCTCTTGCTATCAAGAGATTCACTTCTGCTCATAAAGCACATCATCGCTGTAATACCTCCTTTGCTCGAGCGTTCCTTCGGGACGGCGGGTACTGCCGTAGAGGGATTGTGTTGCACGGGTTGTTCGTCGTTTGTTAGACCGAAACCTCTGAGCCGTTGCTCATGTTGGGCGTTCGACTTCATACTCAACGTGACGCTTTCTCTCACCAGGTCAGAGTACTTCAGCCATTCGACAAAGGTTAGTCTTTATGATATGGAGTAGAGTGAAATGTAATTCATTAGATGTCCCTTCAATGATTGCTCCCATGATAAACGTTGATGAGACAAATGAAATGATTCTCATCTTCCCTTTTCAATGATTGAAATCTACTAACACACTACCGTATAATCGTTCACTATGGGGCAAGACATGATAGAGCCTCCACGCGGTTCGCACTGGGCAGTCTTTAGACTGGCGAATACTATCATTAAGTTGAATCTGCTATCAGTCAACTTGAACGTTGCGTCGCATTAGAGGGTATATAAACCACTGCCTCTCATTTCATTTCATTTCAATCATGCAGACGCCGAACAGTCAAGTCAGCTCTCCTCGCGGACCGCAGTTAAGGCCGCGAAATTTATTTGAGGAGTTTGTCAGGCTAGAGGAGCAAGACAGAGTTTTTAATAATCTTGCTCGGATTGGCAATCCGATGACAGCAACTGCTGTCAATCCAACGGAATGGCGCTACATTCCACTTTTTAGCCATGTACCAGTTAGTGTGGAAGTCGACAGTGCTACCAAAGAGAGAGAGTCAAAGACTCTCTCAGTAGAATTGGTAGGGTGTAAGATTACGTTACTCCCGAGAACGAACCACCGGCTCTCTTAAGGGCCACCATGGGGCAAGACATGATAGAACCTCCACGCGGTTTGCCCTGGGCAGTCTTCGGACTGGCGAATACTATCATTAAGTTGAATCTGCTATCAGTCAACTTGAACGTTGCAAATGAAGTTCGGTGTAATACTTCCTTTCGACGGGCGTTCCTGTAAAGGGCGGCGGTGAAACCCGTAGCTATGTATACCGCAAGGGACATTCGGCAATGGTCAATCTTGTTAAACCTCTCTGCGTCATGTTTGCAAGTGATTGCCTCTGTCTCAACGTAGTATGCATTCGCGTCAGGGCGACATTTAGCCAACTGTCGAAGGTTGCCTAAAACTTTCCATTGCATACGTTATGAGAACCATGAGTTCTACCTGTCTCTATCAATGAGACAAATTGATGAATGGAATGAAATGGGAGGACACTCACGCGCCACACGCAACATAACACACTTCTCTCTTCCGTAGTCTAACAAGCTCTTTACACATGGATCACAGTCGATTGCTATCCGTGTATCAGAAGTGTAAGCTATCTTAATTTTATTTGACACTATTTCAACTACCATTATCATCCATATGAAATGTTATAAGATTTACAAGTTAGACTAAGCGTGCTACTATTTCCAAATGAATAAAGTATACATGGTTAAATCATCCAGTTAAGCCCATCCGTAGTCTAACAAGCTCTTTACACATGGATCGCAGTGGATTGCTATCCCTGTATCAGAAGTGTAAGCTATCTAAATTTTATTTAACACTATTTCATCTACCATCATCACCCATATGAAGTGTCATAAGATTTACAAGTTAGACTAAGCGTTCTACTATTTGTAAATGAAAGATATAGTTTCAACAGTTTACAGATTGAAAATAAAGTTTCAATAGTGTGTGCGTTAGAAATAAAGCTTTATCTGTTTGTATGTTAGAAACAAAATAAAGTTTACAAGATAAAAAGTAAAGTTTCACCACTTTACAAGTTAAGAATAAAGTTCTATCTGTTTATATGTTAGAAATAAAATAAAGTTTCAATAGTGTATGCGTTAGAAATAAAGTCTTAGCTGTTTGTATATCAAAATAAAGTTTCAAGAGTTTACAAGTTAGAAATAAAGTTTCAATAGTGTATATGTTAGAAATAAAGGTGTAACTGTTTGTAAAAATAAGATCGCAAGATTTACTAGTTTACAAGTTAGACTAAGTGTAAATTAAAAATAAATTATAACTGTTCACGTATTAAAGCGTTGATGCAACGATGAACAATTAATAAGCTGAAAAGTTTTAGATTCACTTTAACATTATCATATGTTTACAGATAGAAATGTATCACAGCAAAGCTACTTCAGGAGTGTATCATCTCAAACTTTTACTCCGACTGTGGAACATTGATTTCCATGATGAAGATTTAAATAGTTAGATTCGATGACGAACATGATTTACTAGTTTACGAGTTGGGCAAAGTGTTCTACTATTTGTAAATGAAAGATATCATTTCAACAGTTTACCAGTTAGAAATAAAGTTTCAACAGTCTACAAGTTAAAAATAAAATTATAACTGCTTCAAGAGTTTACAAGTTAGAAATTAAGTTTCAATGGTGTATGCGTTAGAAATAAAGTTTTAGGTGTTTGTATATCAAAATAAAGTTTCAAGAGTTTACAAGTTAGAAATAAAATGAAGTTTCATCAGTTTACAAGTTAAGAATAAAGTTCTATCTGTTTGTATGATAGAAATAAAACAAAGTTTCAACCGTTTACAAGTTAGAAATAAAGTTTCAACAGTCTACAAGTTACGAATAAAGTTTCAATAGTGTGTATGTTAAGAATAAAGTTTTATCTGTTTGTATGTTAGAAATAGAATGAAGTTTCACCAGTTGGCAAGTTAAGAATAAAGTTCTATCTGTTTGTATGTTAGAAATAAAACAAAGTTTTAACCGTTTACAAGTTAGAAATAAAGTTTCAATAGTTTACAAGTTAAGAATAAAGTTTCAATAGTGCGCATGTTAAGAATAAAGTTTTATCTGTTTGTATGTTAGAAATAGAATGAAGTTTCACCAGTTGGCAAGTTAAGAATAAAGTTCTATCTGTTTGTATGTTAGAAATAAAACAAAGTTTTAACCGTTTACAAGTTAAAAATAAAATTATAACTGTTTCAAGAGTTTACAAGTTAAGAATAAAGTTTCAATAGTGTGCATGTTCAGAATAAAGTTCTATTTGTTTATATGTTAGAAATAGAATGAAGTTTCACCAGTTTACAAGTTACGAATAAAGTTCTATCTGTTTAAGTTTACAAGTTAAGAATAAAGTTCTATCTGTTTATATGTTAGAAATAAAATGAAGTTTCATCAGTTTACAAGTTAAGAATAAAGTTCTATCTGTTTGTATGCTAGAAATAAAACAAAGTTTCAACCGTTAACAAGTTAAAAATAAAGTTTCAATAGTTTACAAGTTAAGAATAAAGTTCTATCTGTTTGTATGATAGAAATAAAACAAAGTTTCAACCGTTTACAAGTTAGAAATAAAGTTTCAATAGTTTACAAGTTAAGAATAAAGTTTCAATAGTGCGCATGTTAAGAATAAAGTTTTATCTGTTTGTATGTTAGAAATAGAATGAAGTTTCACCAGTTGGCAAGTTAAGAATAAAGTTCTATCTGTTTGTATGTTAGAAATAAAACAAAGTTTCAACCGTTTACAAGTTAAAAATAAAGTTTCAATAGTTTACAAGTTAAGAATAAAGTTTCAATAGTGTGCATGTTCAGAATAAAGTTCTATTTGTTTGTAAATGAGATTGTAGGATTTACTAGTTTACAAGTTAAGAATAAAGTTTTATCTGTTTGTATGTTAGAAATAAAACAAAGTTTCAACCGTTAACAAGTTAAAAATAAAGTTTCAGATGAAAATAAAGTTTCAATAGTGTGTATGATGGAAATAAAGTTTAAGCGCTTTGTGCGTTAGAAATAAAGTTTCAGCCGTTTACAAGTTAAAAATGAAGTTTCGCCAGTTTACAAGTTAAGAATAAATTTTATCTGCTTGTATGTTAGAAATGAAATAAAGTTTCACCAGTTTACAAGTTAAGAATAAAGTTTTATCTGCTTGTATGTCAGAAATGAAATAAAGTTTCAATAGTGTGTACGTTAGAAATAAAGTTTCAATAGTGTGTATGTTAAGAATAAAGTTCTATCTGTTTATATGCTAGAAACAAAATGAAGTTTCACCAGTTTACAAGTTAAAAAATAAAGTTTCAATAGTGTGTACTTTAGAAATAAAGTTTCAATAGTGTTTATGTTAAAAATAAAGTTTAAGCTGTTTGTGTGTTAGAAATAGAATAAAATTTCAACAGTTTGTCGATTAAAAATAAAGTTTCAACAGTGTGTTCGTTAGAAATAAAGTTTCATCTGTTTGTAAATGAGATTGTAGGATTTACTAGTTTACAAGTTAAGAATAAAGTTTTATCTGCTTGCATGTCAGAAATGAAATAAAGTTTCACCAGTTTAAAAGTTAAGAATAAAGTTTCAATAGTGTATATGTTGAGAATAAAGTTCTATCTGTTTATATGTTGGAAATAAAATGAAGTTTCGCCAGTTTACAAGTTAAGAATAAATTTTATCAGCTTGTATGTTAGAAATGAAATAAAGTTTCACCAGTTTACAAGTTAAAAAATAAAGTTTCAATAGTGTGTACGTTAGAAATAAAGTTTCAATAGTGTGTATGTTAAGCATAAAGTTCTATCTGTTTGTATGTTAGAAATAAAACAAAGTTTCAACCGTTAACAAGTTAAAAATAAAGTTTCAGATTAAAATAAAGTTTCAATAGTGTGTATGATGGAAATAAAGTTTAAGCGCTTTGTGCGTTAGAAATAAAGTTTCAGCCGTTTACAAGTTAAAAATAAAGTTTCAATAGTGTGTATGTTAAGAATAAAGTTTTATCTGTTTGTATGTTAGAAATAAAGTTTCAATAGCGTGTATGTTAAGAATAAAGTTTTATCTGTTTGTATGTTAGAAATAAAATGAAGGTTCATCAGTTTACAAGTTAATAATAAAGTTTTATCTGTTTGTATGTTAGAAATAAAGTTTCAATAGTGTGTATGTTAAGAATAAAGTTCTATCTGCTTGTATGTTAGAAATAAAATGAAGGTTCATCAGTTTACAAGTTAATACTAAAGTTTTATCTGTTTGTATGTTAGAAATAAAACAAAGTTTCAGCCGTTAACAAGTTGAAAATAAAGTTTCAATAGTTTTCAAGTTAAAACTAATGTTTCAATAGTGCATGTATTAAGAATAAAGTTTTATCTGTTTGTATGTTGGAAATAAAATGAAGCTTCGACAGTTTACAAGTTAAGAATAAAGTTTTATCAGCTTGTATGTTAGAAATAAAATGAAGTTTCACCAGTTTACAAATTAAAAATAAAGTTTCAATAGTGCGTACGTTAGAAATAAAGTTTCAACCGCTTACAAGTTAAAAATAAAGTTTCAACAGTGGCTACGTTAGAAATAAAGTTTTGTCTGTTTGTAAAGTACGATCGTAGGATTTACTAGTTTGCAAGTTAGACTCAGCATTCTACTAGTTGTAAATGAAAATATCTTTTCAACAGTTTACAGATTAAAATAAAGTTTCAATAGTGTGTATGATGGAAATAAAGTTTAAGCGCTTTGTGCGTTAGAAATAAAGTTTCAGCCGTTTACAAGTTAAAAATAAAGTTTCAACAGTGTGTACGTTAGAAATAAAGTTTCAACAGTTTACAAGTTGAAAACTAAAGTTTCAACAGTGTTTGACAAACGCGTTTGTCAAGCTTGATTCTATCATGTCAGGACTATACACATTTGATTTACAAAACATGCTTTGAATACTCATACGATGAAGTTCTTACTTTCATTTATTTCTAACGTACACACTGTTGAAACTTTATTTTTCAACTTGTAAACTGTTGAAACTTTATTTTGTTTCTAACATATAAAAAGCTAAAACTTTATTTCTAATGTACACACTGTTGAAACTTTATTTTTAACTTGTAAACGGCTGAAACTTTATTTCTAACACGATTCTATCATGTCAGGACTACACACATTTGATTTACAAAACATGCTTTGAATACTCATACGATGAAGTTCTTACTTTCATTTATTTCTAACGTACACACTGTTGAAACTTTAGTTTTCAACTTGTAAACTGTTGAAACTTTATTTCTAACGTACACACTGTTGAAACTTTATTTTTAACTTGTAAACGGCTGAAACTTTATTTCTAACCCACAAAGCGCTTAAACTTTATTTCCATCATACACACTATTGAAACTTTTTTTAATCTGTAAACTGTTGAAACGATATTTTCATTTACAACTAGTAGAATGCTGAGTCTAACTTGCAAACTAGTAAATCCTACGATTGTACTTTACAAACAGACAAAACTTTATTTCTAACGTAGACACTGTTGAAACTTTATTTTTAATTTGTAAACGGATGAAACTTTATTTCTAACGTACGCACTATTGAAACTTTATTTTTAATTTGTAAACTGGTGAAACTTCATTTTATTTCTAACATACAAGCTGATAAAACTTTATTCTTAACTTGTAAACTGTCGAAGCTTCATTTTATTTCCAACATACAAACAGATAAAACTTTATTCTTAATACATGCACTATTGAAACATTAGTTTTAACTTGAAAACTATTGAAACTTTATTTTCAACTTGTTAACGGCTGAAACTTTGTTTTATTTCTAACATACAAACAGATAAAACTTTATTATTAACTTGTAAACTGATGAACCTTCATTTTATTTCTAACATACAAGCAGATAGAACTTTATTCTTAACATACACACTATTGAAACTTTATTTCTAACATACAAACAGATAAAAATTTATTCTTAACATACACACTATTGAAACTTTATTTTTAACTTGTAAACGGCTGAAACTTTATTTCTAACGCACAAAGCGCTTAAACTTTATTTCCATCATACACACTATTGAAACTTTATTTTAATCTGAAACTTTATTTTTAACTTATTAACGGTTGAAACTTTGTTTTATTTCTAACATACAAACAGATAAAACTTTATGCTTAACATACACACTATTGAAACTTTATTTCTAACGTACACACTATTGAAACTTTATTTTTTAACTTGCAAACTGGTGAAACTTTATTTCATTTCTAACATACAAGCAGATAAAAGTTATTCTTAACTTGTAAACTGGCGAAACTTCATTTTATTTCTAACATATAAACAGATAGAACTTTATTCTCAACATATACACTATTGAAACTTTATTCTTAACTTTTAAACTGGTGAAACTTTATTTCATTTCTGACATGCAAGCAGATAAAACTTTATTCTTAACTTGTAAACTAGTAAATCCTACAATCTCATTTACAAACAGATGAAACTTTATTTCTAACGAACACACTGTTGAAACTTTATTTTTAATCGACAAACTGTTGAAATTTTATTCTATTTCTAACACACAAACAGCTTAAACTTTATTTTTAACATAAACACTATTGAAACTTTATTTCTAAAGTACACACTATTGAAACTTTATTTTTTAACTTGTAAACTGGTGAAACTTCATTTTGTTTCTAGCATATAAACAGATAGAACTTTATTCTTAACATACACACTATTGAAACTTTATTTCTAACGTACACACTATTGAAACTTTATTTCATTTCTGACATACAAGCAGATAAAACTTTATTCTTAACTTGTAAACTGGTGAAACTTTATTTCATTTCTAACATACAAGCAGATAAAATTTATTCTTAACTTGTAAACTGGCGAAACTTCATTTTTAACTTGTAAACGGCTGAAATTTTATTTCTAACACACAAAGCGCTTAAACATTATTTCCATCATACACACTATTGAAACTTTATTTTCATCTGAAACTTTATTTTTAACTTGTTAACGGTTGAAACTTTGTTTTATTTCTAACATACAAACAGATAAAACTTTATTCTTAACTTGTAAACTAGTAAATCCTACAATCTCATTTACAAACAAATAGAACTTTATTCTGAACATGCACACTATTGAAACTTTATTCTTAACTTGTAAACTATTGAAACTTTATTTTTAACTTGTAAACGGTTAAAACTTTGTTTTATTTCTAACATACAAACAGATAGAACTTTATTCTTAACTTGCCAACTGGTGAAACTTCATTCTATTTCTAACATACAAACAGATAAAACTTTATTCTTAACATGCGCACTATTGAAACTTTATTTTTAACTTGTAGACTGTTGAAACTTTATTTCTAACTTGTAAACGGTTGAAACTTTGTTTTATTTCTATCATACAAACAGATAGAACTTTATTCTTAACTTGTAAACTATTGAAACTTTATTTTTAACTTGTTAACGGTTGAAACTTTGTTTTATTTCTAGCATACAAACAGATAGAACTTTATTCTTAACTTGTAAACTGATGAAATTTCATTTTATTTCTAACATATAAACAGATAGAACTTTATTCTTAACTTGTAAACTTAAACAGATAGAACTTTATTCGTAACTTGTAAACTGGTGAAACTTCATTCTATTTCTAACATATAAACAAATAGAACTTTATTCTGAACATGCACACTATTGAAACTTTATTCTTAACTTGTAAACTATTGAAACTTTATTCGTAACTTGTAAACTGGTGAAATTTCATTCTATTTCTAACATATAAACAAATAGAACTTTATTCTGAACATGCACACTATTGAAACTTTATTCTTAACTTGTAAACTATTGAAACTTTATTTTTAACTTGTAAACGGTTAAAACTTTGTTTTATTTCTAACATACAAACAGATAGAACGTTATTCTTAACATACGCACTATTGAAACATTAGTTTTAACTTGCAAACTATTGAAACTTTATTTTTAACTTGTTAACGGTTGAAACTTTGTTTTATTTCTAACATACAAACAGATAGAACTTCATTCTTAACTTGTAAACTGGTGAACCTTCATTTTATTTCTAACATATAAACAGATAGAACTTTATTCTTACCTTGTAAACTTAAACAGATAGAACTTTATTCGTAACTTGTAAACTGGTGAAACTTCATTCTATTTCTAACATATAAACAAATAGAACTTTATTCTGAACATGCACACTATTGAAACTTTATTCTTAACTTGTAAACTCTTGAAACAGTTATAATTTTATTTTTAACTTGTAAACGGTTAAAACTTTGTTTTATTTCTAACATACAAACAGATAGAACTTTATTCTTGACTTGCCAACTGGTGAAACTTCATTCTATTTCTAACATACAAACAGATAAAACTTTATTCTTAACATGCGCACTATTGAAACTTTATTCTTAACTTGTAAACTATTGAAACTTTATTTTTAACTTGTAAACGGTTAAAACTTTGTTTTATTTCTAACATACAAACAGATAGAACTTTATTCTTAACTTGCCAACTGGTGAAACTTCATTCTATTTCTAACATACAAACAGATAAAACTTTATTCTTAACATGCGCACTATTGAAACTTTATTCTTAACTTGCAAACTATTGAAACTTTATTTTTAACTTGTAAACGGTTGAAACTTTGTTTTATTTCTAGCATACAAACAGATAGAACTTTATTCTTAACTTGTAAACTGATGAAACTTCATTTTATTTCTAACATATAAACAGATAGAACTTTATTCTTAACTTGTAAACTTAAACAGATAGAACTTTATTCGTAACTTGTAAACTGCTGAAACTTCATTCTATTTCTAACATATAAACAAATAGAACTTTATTCTGAACATGTACACTATTGAAACTTTATTCTTAACTTGTAAACTATTGAAACTTTATTCTTTACTTGTAAACTGGCGAGACGTCATTCTATTTCTAACATATAAACAAATAGAACTTTATTCTGAACATGCACACTATTGAAACTTTATTCTTAACTTGTAAACTATTGAAACTTTATTTTTAACTTGTAAACGGTTGAAACTTTGTTTTATTTCTAGCATACAAACAGATAGAACTTTATTCTTAACTTGTAAACTGATGAAACTTCATTTTATTTCTAACATATAAACAGATAGAACTTTATTCTTAACTTGTAAACTTAAACAGATAGAACTTTATTCTTAACTTGTAAACTGGCGAAACTTCATTTTATTTCTAACATATAAACAGATAGAACTTTATTCTCAACATATACACTATTGAAACTTTATTCTTAACTTTTAAACTGGTGAAACTTTATTTCATTTCTGACATGCAAGCAGATAAAACTTTATTCTTAACTTGTAAACTAGTAAATCCTACAATCTCATTTACAAACAGATGAAACTTTATTTCTAACGAACACACTGTTGAAACTTTATTTTTAATCGACAAACTGTTGAAATTTTATTCTATTTCTAACACACAAACAGCTTAAACTCTATTTTTAACATAAACACTATTGAAACTTTATTTCTAAAGTACACACTATTGAAACTTTATTTTTTAACTTGTAAACTGGTGAAACTTCATTTTGTTTCTAGCATATAAACAGATAGAACTTTATTCTTAACATACACACTATTGAAACTTTATTTCTAACGTACACACTATTGAAACTTTATTTCATTTCTGACATACAAGCAGATAAAACTTTATTCTTAACTTGTAAACTGGTGAAACATTATTTCATTTCTAACATACAAGCAGATAAAATTTATTCTTAACTTGTAAACTGGCGAAACTTCATTTTTAACTTGTAAACGGCTGAAATTTTATTTCTAACGCACAAAGCGCTTAAACATTATTTCCATCATACACACTATTGAAACTTTATTTTCATCTGAAACTTTATTTTTAACTTGTTAACGGTTGAAACTTTGTTTTATTTCTAACATACAAACAGATAAAACTTTATTCTTAACTTGTAAACTAGTAAATCCTACAATCTCATTTACAAACAAATAGAACTTTATTCTGAACATGCACACTATTGAAACTTTATTCTTAACTTGTAAACTATTGAAACTTTATTTTTAACTTGTAAACGGTTAAAACTTTGTTTTATTTCTAACATACAAACAGATAGAACTTTATTCTTAACTTGCCAACTGGTGAAACTTCATTCTATTTCTAACATACAAACAGATAAAACTTTATTCTTAACATGCGCACTATTGAAACTTTATTTTTAACTTGTAGACTGTTGAAACTTTATTTCTAACTTGTAAACGGTTGAAACTTTGTTTTATTTCTATCATACAAACAGATAGAACTTTATTCTTAACTTGTAAACTATTGAAACTTTATTTTTAACTTGTTAACGGTTGAAACTTTGTTTTATTTCTAGCATACAAACAGATAGAACTTTATTCTTAACTTGTAAACTGATGAAACTTCATTTTATTTCTAACATATAAACAGATAGAACTTTATTCTTAACTTGTAAACTTAAACAGATAGAACTTTATTCGTAACTTGTAAACTGGTGAAACTTCATTCTATTTCTAACATATAAACAAATAGAACTTTATTCTGAACATGCACACTATTGAAACTTTATTCTTAACTTGTAAACTATTGAAACTTTATTCGTAACTTGTAAACTGGTGAAATTTCATTCTATTTCTAACATATAAACAAATAGAACTTTATTCTGAACATGCACACTATTGAAACTTTATTCTTAACTTGTAAACTATTGAAACTTTATTTTTAACTTGTAAACGGTTAAAACTTTGTTTTATTTCTAACATACAAACAGATAGAACGTTATTCTTAACATACGCACTATTGAAACATTAGTTTTAACTTGCAAACTATTGAAACTTTATTTTTAACTTGTTAACGGTTGAAACTTTGTTTTATTTCTAACATACAAACAGATAGAACTTCATTCTTAACTTGTAAACTGGTGAACCTTCATTTTATTTCTAACATATAAACAGATAGAACTTTATTCTTACCTTGTAAACTTAAACAGATAGAACTTTATTCGTAACTTGTAAACTGGTGAAACTTCATTCTATTTCTAACATATAAACAAATAGAACTTTATTCTGAACATGCACACTATTGAAACTTTATTCTTAACTTGTAAACTCTTGAAACAGTTATAATTTTATTTTTAACTTGTAAACGGTTAAAACTTTGTTTTATTTCTAACATACAAACAGATAGAACTTTATTCTTGACTTGCCAACTGGTGAAACTTCATTCTATTTCTAACATACAAACAGATAAAACTTTATTCTTAACATGCGCACTATTGAAACTTTATTCTTAACTTGTAAACTATTGAAACTTTATTTTTAACTTGTAAACGGTTAAAACTTTGTTTTATTTCTAACATACAAACAGATAGAACTTTATTCTTAACTTGCCAACTGGTGAAACTTCATTCTATTTCTAACATACAAACAGATAAAACTTTATTCTTAACATGCGCACTATTGAAACTTTATTCTTAACTTGCAAACTATTGAAACTTTATTTTTAACTTGTAAACGGTTGAAACTTTGTTTTATTTCTAGCATACAAACAGATAGAACTTTATTCTTAACTTGTAAACTGATGAAACTTCATTTTATTTCTAACATATAAACAGATAGAACTTTATTCTTAACTTGTAAACTTAAACAGATAGAACTTTATTCGTAACTTGTAAACTGCTGAAACTTCATTCTATTTCTAACATATAAACAAATAGAACTTTATTCTGAACATGTACACTATGGAAACTTTATTCTTAACTTGTAAACTATTGAAACTTTATTCTTTACTTGTAAACTGGCGAAACGTCATTCTATTTCTAACATATAAACAAATAGAACTTTATTCTGAACATGCACACTATTGAAACTTTATTCTTAACTTGTAAACTATTGAAACTTTATTCTTTACTTGTAAACTGGTGAAACTTCATTCTATTTCTAACATATAAACAAATAGAACTTTATTCTGAACATGCACACTATTGAAACTTTATTCTTAACTTGTAAACTATTGAAACTTTATTCGTAACTTGTAAACTGGTGAAACTTCATTCTATTTCTAACATATAAACAAATAGAACTTTATTCTGAAGATGCACACTATTGAAACTTTATTCTTAACTTGTAAACTATTGAAGCTTTATTTTTAACTTGTAAACGGTTAAAACTTTGTTTTATTTCTAACATACATACAGATAGAACTTTATTCTTAACGTACGCACTATTGAAACATTAGTTTTAACTTGCAAACTATTGAAACTTTATTTTTAACTTGTTAACGGTTGAAACTTTGTTTTATTTCTAACATACAAATAGATAGAACTTCATTCTTAACTTGTAAACTGGTGAACCTTCATTTTATTTCTAACATATAAACAGATAGAACTTTATTCTTAACTTGTAAACTTAAACAGATAGAACTTTATTCGTAACTTGTAAACTGGTGAAACTTCATTCTATTTCTAACATATAAACAAATAGAACTTTATTCTGAACATGCACACTATTGAAACTTTATTCTTAACTTGTAAACTCTTGAAACAGTTATAATTTTATTTTTAACTTGTAAACGGTTAAAACTTTGTTTTATTTCTAACATACAAACAGATAGAACTTTATTCTTAACTTGCCAACTGGTGAAACTTCATTCTATTTCTAACATACAAACAGATAAAACTTTATTCTTAACATGCGCACTATTGAAACTTTATTCTTAACTTGTAAACTATTGAAACTTTATTTTTAACTTGTAAACGGTTAAAACTTTGTTTTATTTCTAACATACAAACAGATAGAACTTTATTCTTAACTTGCCAACTGGTGAAACTTCATTCTATTTCTAACATACAAACAGATAAAACTTTATTCTTAACATACACACTATTGAAACTTTATTTTTAACTTGTAGACTGCTGAAACTTTATTTCTAACTTGTAAACGGTTGAAACTTTGTTTTATTTCTATCATACAAACAGATAGAACTTTATTCTTAACTTGTAAACTGATGAAACTTCATTTTATTTCTAACTTGTAAACTCTTGAAACTTTATTTTGATATACAAACACCTAAAACTTTATTTCTAACGCATACACCATTGAAACTTAATTTCTAACTTGTAAACTCTTGAAACAGTTATAATTTTATTTTTAACTTGTAGACTGTTGAAACTTTATTTCTAACTGGTAAACTGTTGAAATGATATCTTTCATTTACAAATAGTAGAACACTTTGCCCAACTTGTAAACTAGTAAATCTTGTTCGTCATCGAATCTAACTATTTAAATCTTCATCATGGAAATCAATGTTCCACAGTCGGAGTAAAAGTTTGAGATGATACACTCCTGAAGTAGCTTTGCTGTGATACATTTCTATCTGTAAACATATGATAATGTTAAAGTGAATCTAAAACTTTTCAGCTTATTAATTGTTCATCGTTGCATCAACGCTTTAATACGTGAACAGTTATAATTTATTTTTAATTTACACTTAGTCTAACTTGTAAACTAGTAAATCTTGCGATCTTATTTTTACAAACAGTTGCACCTTTATTTCTAACATATACACTATTGAAACTTTATTTCTAACTTGTAAACTCTTGAAACTTTATTTTGATATACAAACAGCTAAGACTTTACTTCTAACGCATACACTATTGAAACTTTATTTTATTTCTAACATATAAACAGATAGAACTTTATTCTTAACTTGTAAAGTGGTGAAACTTTACTTTTTATCTTGTAAACTTTATTTTGTTTCTAACATACAAAGAGATAAAGCTTTATTTCTAACGCACACACTATTGAAACTTTATTTTCAATCTGTAAACTGTTGAAGCTATATCTTTCATTTACAAATAGTAGAACGCTTAGTCTAACTTGTAAATCTTATGACACTTCATATGGGTGATGATGGTAGATGAAATAGTGTTAAATAAAATTTAGATAGCTTACACTTCTGATACAGGGATAGCAATCCACTGCGATTCATGTGTAAAGAGCTTGTTAGACTACGGATGGGCTTAAGTGGATGATTTAACCATGTATACTTTATTCATTTGGAAATAGTAGCACGCTTAGTCTAACTTGTAAATCTTATAACATTTCATATGGATGATAATGGTAGATGAAATAGTGTCAAATAAAATTAAGATAGCTTACACTTCTGATACACGGATAGCAATCGACTGTGATCCATGTGTAAAGAGCTTGTTAGACTACGGATGGGCTTAAGTGGATGATTTAACCATGTATACTTTATTCATTTGGAAATAGTAGCACGCTTAGTCTAACTTGTAAATCTTATAACATTTCATATGGATGATAATGGTAGATGAAATAGTGTCAAATAAAATTAAGATAGCTTACACTTCTGATACACGGATAGCAATCGACTGTGATCCATGTGTAAAGAGCTTGTTAGACTACGGAAGAGAGAAGTGTGTTATGTTGCGTGTGGCGCGTGAGTGTCCTCCCATTTCATTCCATTCATCAATTCGTCTCATTGATAGAGACAGGTAGAACTCATGGTTCTCATAACGTATGCAATGGAAAGTTTTAGGCAACCTTCGACAGTTGGCTAAATGTCGCCCTGACGCGAATGCATACTACGTTGAGACAGAGGCAATCACTTGCAAACATGACGCAGAGAGGTTTAACAAGATTGACCATTGCCGAATGTCCCTTGCGGTATACATAGCTACGGGTTTCACCGCCGCCCTTTACAGGAACGCCCGTCGAAAGGAAGTATTACACCGAACTTCATTTGCAACGTTCAAGTTGACTGATAGCAGATTCAACTTAATGATAGTATTCGCCAGTCCGAAGACTGCCCAGGGCAAACCGCGTGGAGGTTCTATCATGTCTTGCCCCATGGTGGCCCTTAAGAGAGCCGGTGGTTCGTTCTCGGGAGTAACGTAATCTTACACCCTACCAATTCTACTGAGAGAGTCTTTGACTCTCTCTCTTTGGTAGCACTGTCGACTTCCACACTAACTGGTACATGGCTAAAAAGTGGAATGTAGCGCCATTCCGTTGGATTGACAGCAGTTGCTGTCATCGGATTGCCAATCCGAGCAAGATTATTAAAAACTCTGTCTTGCTCCTCTAGCCTGACAAACTCCTCAAATAAATTTCGCGGCCTTAACTGCGGTCCGCGAGGAGAGCTGACTTGACTGTTCGGCGTCTGCATGATTGAAATGAAATGAAATGAGAGGCAGTGGTTTATATACCCTCTAATGCGACGCAACGTTCAAGTTGACTGATAGCAGATTCAACTTAATGATAGTACTCGCCAGTCTAAAGACTGCCCAGTGCGAACCGCGTGGAGGCTCTATCATGTCTTGCCCCATAGTGAACGATTATACGGTAGTGTGTTAGTAGATTTCAATCATTGAAAAGGGAAGATGAGAATCATTTCATTTGTCTCATCAACGTTTATCATGGGAGCAATCATTGAAGGGACATCTAATGAATTACATTTCACTCTACTCCATATCATAAAGACTAACCTTTGTCGAATGGCTGAAGTACTCTGACCTGGTGAGAGAAAGCGTCACGTTGAGTATGAAGTCGAACGCCCAACATGAGCAACGGCTCAGAGGTTTCGGTCTAACAAACGACGAACAACCCGTGCAACACAATCCCTCTACGGCAGTACCCGCCGTCCCGAAGGAACGCTCGAGCAAAGGAGGTATTACAGCGATGATGTGCTTTATGAGCAGAAGTGAATCTCTTGATAGCAAGAGACTATTCAACTAGATAGCAAGTCAAAACAACCTGATAGCAGGACAAATGTATAGTCATTAATTTACACTTAGTGAGGAATGATAGATTTGAGTGTAGTGAGTGGCACTCGATCCCGTCGACAGCCCGAAGGCCTTGTACTGATCACTAGGGAAGTGAGAGATCTTCCCCGATACCCGCTCTTTACAGCTGAAGACATCATTGTCACTGCCCCGAAGTGGTAACAGCAACGTCGAGTCAAAGGTAGTGAACAGTAGCTGGGATCTAACCCCTCAAAGCTGCCTTAGACTTAGTTAAATTTGAAATCTGATAGCAGATTTGAACTCAGCATACTTGAAAACCTTGAGGAAACATCCCAAGTTATTGCTTTGATCAGCTTGATAGCAAGCCGTAGAGAGCTTGATTCATCAGCGTTTTGCAATGGAGATGTTTAGAGGCCACCCATGACAAGATAGCTAAGACTCAACCGATTGGCGTTCAAAGTGCTACGTTGAGAGCTGTGTCAAATGCCCAACATGAGACATGAGTTGTCCCAGCGGTTACGGTCTCAAATATGACACATTCCCTTGCCACACTTATCACTACGGCATCGTCCGCCGTCCCGAAGGAACACCCTGTCAGTGGAATATTACAGCAAAACTCTCCTTGTCTTGCTCGCTTTCAGTGAAAAGCCGCTTATACCATGAGAAGACTGGCTCAGACATCATTAAAAATGCTTTCATTGACTTCAGCAAGGTCGAAAACCCCAGAAAACCTCCAAAACTAGTGAATTTAAATTTTTCAACTTCTTAGCACTTCTTATGAAATTTTGTAAGTAGTCTGTCACTTAGGGCAGGTCAATAGCGACCGAACCTTTTTTGAATCAAGTCAAACGGACTTGTAGAAGCAAAGTTACAAGCCTTTAAAGTTTTGGAGTCTTTATGGCCTGAAGACGAAGGCCATCTCCTGGCGAACCTCTAAGTCTGACGCCTTAGCTGATACCAGCAATGAAATTTTCTAAGTCGGTTTCTTACAGAAACTCGGGATTTGGAATGTCCGAAGCTATCATCGGAGCTCAGAGAGACGACCTACCTCTGACGATCGTTCTCCTCTAAATGACAAGTCTCCGTCGGTTCCCAGCTTATATAGTGTGTGGCGATCAGCTGATGACGTAATACCCATCATCCAAACACTAAAAATCCCGTCTATCTCCGGTTCTAGTGCTCCGATTGAGCTGGAAATACACCATTTCCATGTAGAATTTGACGCTGAATCCGAATCTGGCCTCCGTTTTCCCATCCGATGCTTCGTTTTGGCTCTACAGTAGGCAGCCATCGCAAAAATTCTAACTCTGTCGTTTTTTCGAAAAATGTTGAAAATTCTTCTCTCCGATTGACTTGAAACTCACCATACAGATAGAGAATTTCACGCTGATTCCAAATCTGAAATTCGTTTTCCAATCCGATGCTTCGTTTTGAAGCTAGAGCCCAAAACGTCCCAAATTCTAACTCTGTCGTTTTTCGACAATGTCCCAAAATCTTAAATGGCGTCTCACATCTAAACGAAGACAGATAGGAACAAGCCGATTCTTTCAGTGAATTTGTCTCACTCTTAGCTTTCAAACGAGCTATCGCACGACAAAATCCGTCCACTGGAAGCCAAAATCGAAGCGAGCTGTCCAGAGGGGGGGGAGTCAGCGAAAATTTTTTCTCTCCGATTGAGCTGGAAATACACCATTTCCATGTAGAATTTGACGCTGAATCCGAATCTGGCCTCCGTTTTCCCATCCGATGCTTCGTTTTGGCTCTACAGTAGGCAGCCATCGCAAAAATTCTAACTCTGTCGTTTTTTCGAAAAATGTTGAAAATTTTTTCTCTCCGATTGACTTGAAACTCACCATACAGATAGAGAATTTCACGATGATTCCAAATCTGAAATCCGTTTTCCAATCCGATGCTTCGTTTTGAAGCTACAGCCCAAAACGTCCCAAATTCTAACTCTGTCGTTTTTCGACAATGTCCCAAAATCTTAAATGGCGTCTCACATCTAAACGAAGACAGATAGGAACAAGCCGATTCTTTCAGTGAATTTGTCTCACTCTTAGCTTTCAAACGAGCTATGGCACGACAAAATCCGTCCACTGGAAGCCAAAATCGAAGCAAGCTGTCCAGAGGGGGGGGAGGTCAATGAAATTTGATGAAAAATGTTTTGGTGACGGTCCCAGGTCGAAATTCCACACTTTGGAAAATTTTCAAAATTTTACCCATACAAAGCCACTCTGACACTTAAGATTTTTTCAGGTGAGCGAGCTCCGACCTAAAATCTTGTAACCGCTCTAACTTTTGAACGACTGGTCCGATTGACTCGCAACAAAAAATGTTGTCGAGCAGCTTTTTCTCCTCTTTCGAATGCAACTCGAACGAACAAAATCCGTTCACTAGAACCAAAGTTAGAAGATTGCTGTCGGGGGATTTTTTTCAGGTATTTTTATTTAGGATTTTTTCAGGTGAGCGAGCTCCGACCTAAAATCTTGTAACCGCTCTAACTTTTGAACGAAGACAGATAGGAACAAGCCGATTCTTTCACTGAATTTGTCTCACTCTTAGCTTTCAAACGAGCTATCGCACGACAAAATCCGTCCACTGGAAGCCAAAATCGAAGCAAGCTGTTCAGAGGGGGGGGGACGTCAGCCGAAAATTTTTTCTCTCCGATTGACTTGAAACTCACCATAGCGATGCAGAATTTCACGCTGAATCCGAATCTGACCTCCGTTTTCTCATCCGATGCTTCGTTTTGACGCTACACAGCAAAACGTCCCAAATTCTAACTCTGTCGTTTTTCGAAAAATGTTGAAAATTTTTTCTCACCGATTGCCTTGAAACTCACCCTACCGATGCAGAATTTCACGCTGAATCCGAATCCGACCTCCGTTTTCTCATCCGACCACTCCTTCCACTCGAAACAACCCATTTTACAACCCAACATTCAGCAGATTGCACGAAAAACATCACACACTATAGTCTCAAGACTAATCCTGGCGGTCGCCCAAGTCCACCACGACCGACACTCTATCGTTCCAGAGGGGGGGGGGACGTCAGCGAACAGTTTGTGAACCCACCTGGTCGGCACACCACGACAGACTACACCCTCTGTCGTTCCAGAGGGGGGGGGGACTCAGACCCGAAGCACCACGGCGGCCGACCACGACACTCTGCCGTTCCAGAGGGGGGCACGTCAGCGATGGCGGCCATATTGCGCTATCTGGTGTTCGCCGTTTTCTTACTACTGGTGGGCAGCGATAAATTTTGCGATAAAGCGATAACGATGAAACGACACATTTTCCCGCTAAGTCTGATAGCGATAAAAGATGAATTTTTCCGCTAAGTCCGACAGCGATAAACTGTGGTCCCTTAGTGAACAATATTTGACTAATTAGAATTTCTATTTACCCATTCAAAACTGCTTTGATAATTTGAACTTCCAAAATAAATCCTGTGATAAATTCAAAAATAGGTTACTCTATTTTTCATGCCTATGTGTATTTAAAAACCTCTGTTACACTTAAAACACCATAGGCTATACATGTACATGTAATATTGAATAAAATGAAAATGCTGAAAGACCCGAAATTGACATTGTATTGCTTTACAACAATATACAAATCAACAAAACTATCACAGCACAACATCACAAACACTGTGTCTTGTAGGTATAGGATCTTTAAGTAAAGGGTTCTCAATTATCTGATTTATTTTCATTTATCAAGGATTAGGCACATTCTGCAGTTATCCTGCTTATTAGCTCCTAATCTTGGCATATGACTACTCTTCTTGAGTTAAGTCATGCCTAGTCAAATTGAAAAAAAATATCTCATCTTTTGTCTTCCCAATAGGCAAAACACTTCACTTTTATCTTCACTTAATAGGCCATAAAACAGTTCAATACAGTCTCCGAGACCATTTCAATTGAAGTTTTTAACCCCACACTCACCGATATGAGCAGATTCCATCTACCGAATTAAGTGAAATGGAAAACGAAACTGATTGTAGAATGCTTGAAAATTTTTGATTAAAACAATAAGTAAGATAATGTTAATAAACGGGTTTTTGTCTTCTACTTTATCACTGAATTTACCACAGGATTTATCGCGGGAAATTTTAAAGCGATAAATATAAGCAACAGAAATGGTCTTTGCGATAAATTTTTGACTAAAGCGAGTTTATCGCTTTATTTATCTCAACGCCCACCACCGGTTATTGGGAATTAGACTTAGGAAGATAGGCAATTCTATAAATCCAGGCGGGCAAGAAAATTGTAGAATTTCTACATTTTCTTGTCCTTTTGGTTTACTAGAACACCTATTTTGTGATTTTCAAACTATCCTGATATTATCACATATCTGTGGTCCCTAAGTTAGCAATCTTTGACTCATTAGAATTATGCCAATTCAAAACTGCTTTGATAAGATTAGAAATAAAGTCAGAAATTCACATTAAATTTAAGCGTTCCGCTCTTCCCCAGTCTCTCCTTAATATTAATGAAGCAACACATGAATGATGAAATGATTCCGTGAAAACATTTTTGTAGGCAATAGTGCAGTGATTGATACTGAAATTAGCTGAAATATTTCATATACGAAGTAGAGGAAGCTGAAAATGAATGTTGAGAACATGGTGGTGAAGTGCTTTTCTAATGTGGAGGTTGGAGCACAAAACCTAGAATCAAACTCAATTTCTGTGGATTATTTATTTGAAATTACAGGATGTATGAACAAACTGATCAAACATGCCGCTACTGCATCTAAATCGGATATGGATAATGGACGTTAAGATTCGAAATACCTCACCGTCTGAGGCAGCCATTGTTCCCTCAGATAAACACCAAGCTATTTTGGCTTCATCTTTACACGATTTTCAACATTTACGAGAGGCTCAAGTCATCGAGTCAAATAATTTTTCCAATATACATACACGGTCGGAAACCTACCACAAGAAAATTAAATTTGTCGAGAATCAAGTCAATAATGTCGTAAGTTATATGGCAGCAACACGCTTTTGTAAGTTGGCCTTCATCAATTTTTAATTGGATTAATGAGTGCCTTTAATTTATGTGCTATTTGTACGGTTATCCTTATATCCGTGCCACTTTGAACTTATTTGATCGAATTTCTCAAGAGCGATAGTGAAACTCGGTGAAATAATGGGTGGCACATAAGAGGGATGTGTCATTTCATTCATGCGTGCGGTTGACACTTCATAAACATGTATCAGATACAAGGTAAGGCTAGCTTCACATCCGTACCACCTCCAATTTTAAACTGTAGCATTATTTTGAATAATGAATGATAGCACAAGCTGATACACCATTAAATTATGTGTACAGACCCGTTCATCAATCTTTGCGCCCATCTCAGAAGACGTAGAACCTAGTGAATTTTTGAACTCTTTTACTTATTGCTCAACAAAACATGCTTCAGGTTAAATTCTGATATTGCAGAGAAATTTTATTAATTATGACATCAGACAGAAATGAAAGTTCCAATGATATCTGACGCATTCGGTTGGCTTTGTAAAAAACAAAGTCGTCCAGAAGTCTTTGCGCCTAGAACGATTATTTATTTTAGAAGAGCTGTCCTAATCGACTATCACCAATTTGTGTAAAATACGACGATTGACTGTAACAGACACGTTCAACTTCATTTTTCAACTTAATTGCAGTGTAGATGTTGTTTTCGAGAGTGTCACACTCGATTTTCAAAGTGGTGCGTCTAATTCACACACGTCTAAATCATGCAATATCGGACGTGCTAGGACAACAAAAATGGATTCATAAGTCTATTCCACAAATTAACAATAGTAGTGAAAAACCTGAGAAACTGAAACATTGAGAAACCTGATTCCACTGAAATTTGTCGCATTCCTCTGAATGCCTAAAATAATCACCCTGTACAACACTTGAATTTTCTGTTTATACCCTGACAAGGGGCATGCTTGAAAAAGTTTAGTGAAATACATCTCATTATCAATTTCCTTTTGTCAATTGACAATCCTTCATATAAGCACTGAAAAATTGCAGAGTGTGAAATATCAATCTACCGCCTAGTTGTGAATAGAAAGTAAATATTTAAAGTATATAGTAGTATATTTAAATAAATTTAAGGAATTAGATATTTTTTGGAATTCAATTTTGTAACTATTGCTTTGTAGTAACTAGGAATAAAGTTTGCAAAAACTTTTTCCACAACCTTTTCTGTCTATAATCGATATTTCTTTCATACGGTGGCGCTAATTATGTATTACTTACAACAGCTGTTTTTAGTAATATTCAACGCTTAAAGGGATTTTCAATCTAAAACTTAGGAAATAAAATGTTCACAAATATCAGTAATGCACCGGATAATGTTTTGTGCATTATCCATCAAGAATGAAATATTAAGCAATGAGTGCCAACATATATTTGATGCATAAAATCAGAAAGGAAAACGGCTTATCTATGTAATTTATATACCATTTTGGAAACAGTCTTTTTAAACGTGAAGTTTAAAATCTTTGATATAGTATATACAAATATATATATATATATATATATATATATATATATATATATATATATATATATATATATATTCATATTTATATATATATATATATATATATATTCATATGAAAAAGCTCATTTCAAAATTTACATCTTTCAAAGAAAAGTCAGGAGTCTTAGATCATACACATCAGTGAGGGGGGACGGGGGTTTTCACAAAGGACATTACGTCATAATGTGATTATGAGTCTGGAAATCTGCACCGCAAGGACATCTAGCGTCACTTCAAAGTCCCCAGCGAAACATGTCGGCTGCAAATCTCCCAGCCCCACAGCGAAGCCTGTTTAGTTGGACGCACTGATGGCGAGTAAGACGATGTTCGGGTGGATGACTTGTCCATTCCGAGATTAATGCGTTCAGACCCTCCTGGCAAGGTTCCTCATATGATGGCGAGAGTGGAGTCGTGTAAGATTTGGAGAGCAGTAAAGCAAGTGGTGAAGAGGATGGGCGGGAGGCAGCGCCCTTTTGACTAGTTTTGTCAGACTCTTGTGACGACAATGCTCAAGAGGTTCGATACCTGCTAACATTGGTAGAAAACTGACTCGGGTACATCGAATACAGCCTCTGATGACTCGCATTCCTTCATTGAATCGTATATTGAGATTTTGGACGTGGGTACTTTCAGACCAGATGGGTGCACAATATTCGGCAGGGGCAAGCGCGAGGGTAGTGATGCAGAGGACATCGAAGGAGACGCCCCATTTGGTGCCCGCGAGTCATTTCACAAGAACAACTCGGGTCGTCATCGTGTTCTTCAACTTTACCAGATGTTCACAGTAAGTCAGCGAGCGATCAGGCGTGACGCCAAGGTACTTCGGTTTCGAGTCGAAGGGTAGAATAGGCTATTGCCATTGAGAATTACTTTTGGTGCATAGTTTGCAAGCCTGCTTCTTAGGTGGAAGATGGAAGAGACAGATTTGTTGGTAGATAACTTCAGCTGCCACTTGCGATGGTATTCACTCACATGATATGTAGTGATTCATCACAATGCATGCGACAGATTTTTATCTTGCGTTAACTATGGGTAGAGATCTATAAATCTCTTATACATGTATAAACTCGAAGAGTTAAATACTCACATGGCTCTTCACAAATTTCTATCCAAAAATTTAGATGAAGAAACGCGGAACTTCCTCGGTCATTCATCAAAGCTTCATTGTCAGATTTCATTATTAGCAAGGATTCTAAGAATAAATAGTGCAGCCACAGAATTAGACAGATCGTCTCTTCTTCCGTTTGACTAGATGGGAAGCATTGGAACATGAAACGTAAATGAAATGGCACAATCTCCTGACTAAATACCATAGCAATCTAACAATGAGCAGCCAGTTCAACATTAAACACGCCAAATTGTGCAAAGTTTCATTGTGCAAATTGAGCATTTTCAAGGGATTCAAAGCAATCCGCAAGCGACGCACGACTGCTTTTCCTATCTGTGTAAGGCATTAAAAATTTCTTTTTGCCCACTTATTAAGTTCCTGCATGTGCCATCTGTTTGAATCAGTTTGCACTTCTAGCAAAGTGATGCGATTAAACATTCTAATTCTGTGAGTGCAGCAGTAGGCTTACCTGTGAACATTCATGAGACCTGCAAATATTCCAATAAGAACTTTTCATATTTTACATCAGGTCTTTTAAATGCAGCAGCTTGACTTTATATTTCACTTGCTTAGAAATATATTTCTATGTCAGGTACTGGCATTTCGAAATGGAATGTGTCCAAACTAACTGTTGGTGCTCTGCATTGCAAGAATGCTATAGAGATGACTCTAGATCAGCTTGATCCATGGAAGAATATCACCGTGGTTGCTTGTGACATTTACTCAGATAAGTATCGCATTAGTTATTCTGTCAAGTTGTCAGAAGACAAGATGTTCAAGATAGATCAGTTAAATTTATCATACAACTGCCAATTTCTTTGTAACAAAAACTATGCCTACCGATGAATACAGAATTTTAAGAATATGAGAAGGTTGACACCACTGAAAATCATTACCTGTGTACATCCCGATACACTTAAAGTTTGGAACATACCGGTCTGTTTCAAATTTTAAACGAATTAGATCCAAAATTATGTCACTTCAATTAAACATAGAAATGATCACACAACAAACGGACTACGAAGCAAACTCTACTTACTTTGCTTATTTTACACAATCAGTTCATCGCATTCTGCGGTCAAGCTAACGTATTCGGCACATTTTATGCTTTATTATAAGATACTTTCTTGTCTGATGCTATCTTGATGACTCGGTAAACCGACGATTCATTATCAGAAGGAGTAAAACTAGAGATAAAAGAATTTATTCCGGGAGCTGACCGAACTTTAATGGCATCGTACACTTTAACTGCTACAATACTGGACGTCAGATCTGTTTCCTTTCATAAATAGTTTGGATTTACAACCCCCATTTATTTCCAATGAGAAATTATGACACGTTGCTTATCAGCACGATTACTACAGATTAAAGTCGATATGATTTGTAAAGAATCTACTGGTCACACACATACACTTTCAAATCAATGGTGCAAGTATAGGTGTACCTGTACACAGACATCTTTACCTGAGAGGAAATGACACATTTGTGTTGAAATTTCTATGAAAATGTTCTGAAGCCACTCCCATAGAGTAAGTGTAGTAGTTACTTTCTGCGGTCAAAAAATTATTTGAGCAGCTTTTAGAAGACTGTACTACCGACATGAAGCCACTTTATAAGTAGTATGAAACAAGTTGGATATCAGAAGGAATGAATATTTGCCAATAGGCATCCTAACTAAGTGGACATTAAGCTGATGATCAAGGGACTTTCAAGAACCGCAATATAATGGAAGTCTTCATGAAAAAAATCGAGATCTTGTGTTTTCTTGTCTGAAATTTCAAGTTTTTAATTCAATTTTCTACGTCATGATTCTATGGTTCACTAAATTCATGTTTCATTTCTTGGATCTGAATAGTGATGTGGACCTATTTACATCTTTTAAAGTTTATTGCAATCATTGTTTTTGATTATGCTATTTTACTCTACCAGTGGCGTTGCTTGTGATATGATCAAGCTAAAGAAAATACTCTTGAGGTTGAGCATGAAGGCAATAGCAACCCATCGAATTGCTAATATAACAAACATTACTTCTCCAAGGCTGTCATGACACGGAAGATCTGTAAAATGTTGTCATTTCCTTCTGCATTATACTATCATGACCAGCCATTTCCGTGGCAATGTCTTCAAAACTGCAAAACTTTGCATATCTCACATTTGGTAACAATATCCAACATGTATTCCCCTCGAGTTCATTTAATAAAATCGAAAGTGTATGCACATTGGGGATTTAATAAATGCGGAGTTTTACTTGAGTTTTCCACATGTGTGTGCTTTACTAGTGAAAGAAGAGAGATTCTGAATAAAAATGACTACTCACATGAATGAGCAAAACCTGTAGATGCTCAGTTATGTTAAAGGAATTGACTTCAACTCCGGCACATTACTATATGTCCATCAATCGCGTTAACACCTCACATGTCACAATTTGTCCATTGGTAATAAATAGAATTTTTTATCTGAGCTCTTTGTGGCAGACAGGCGATCTGAACCGCACATTTGCAGTTTTGCAGTACTCAAGAGATGTAGATCCAACAATGGTATGTGAAAGTGTGAGATGTGACGTCGCTCCCTGCACAACTTCGTTTAGCTCCCGGACAATTTTAAGGTTTCCAGACACAAGCATGATGTCGGAGCAGTGAATTATCTAAACAACATTTATCACCTGGATGCTTAGTAAGCGCTTTGAAATAGATAATTACAATAGATTGCTATTATTGCAATTTATTAAATCACGTGATGCTACTATTATTGCGATACGTTCTCATATTTGAATAGAAACTTGATTATAGCAACAATTTGTATATCAGCAGAGCGCATTAGACTACAGATTCGATGTCATTCAGGAATTTGTGATTTCCGTAAGCTGCCACATCTAATTCTGATTCGCTTGATCATCGGCGAAAATCTGATCGTTCTTGACATGAAAGCTTTATGGACTTTGCAACTTGCCTTGATAGTTGTTACCGGCTACCGGATCATGAAATTGTTTCTTCAAACAGACGTGTTGGATTTTCAAAATGGAAAATATAGAACTGCCTTATAAAACTGCGCCGACTTCAGATATCGCCTAGATTCTGTTTAGTTACAGACAAACAAAATTGGGACAAGTATTGCCTACACGTGCATAAAGTTTTACCCTGCAAGTTTTTCACATGCATCAATAGTTCTTTAAAGATCTTTTAATTTTTTAGTTCGCGTATTTGCTTGAAGACAAATTCAATTCTATTTGCCTTTCTGTTGGTGACGCAGTAGCTGGATCTAATTCCCGACCTTATAGCGTTCCTTATAAACCAGACTTTCCAATTCAATGAAATTATGGGTTTACATTGCCGTGCAAAAGCATTTTACACTTTTGTTTATTATCTTTTAAGTAACTTGGATAGGTTATCAGGGGTCGCACGGGAGTGAGAAGATATCGGAATAATGATCGTGATTAGGATCTCATATAGCACATTATTAAAATAATTATCTACCGTAAACTGGGGTGAGTTCGGCCACTTTGAAGCACTTCATTCAAAATATTAATTGCACAGTTTCTTATGCAGCCGAAATGAATATAGATTTGATACTGTCTTATCCATGCCCATAATATCCTATACCAATTAATTTGTATATGTCGTTCTTGTTTGATATAGATATCTTTATTTACCCGGTCGAACTCACCCCATAGAGTGGGGTGTGTTCGCCCATTTGATGAAATCGCAAACGAATTTTTTTTTATGACTGATGAAATTCTTTAGAACTGCATTATACTCATTTTGGTTCATGTTTATAGTGCATATAAATACAATTAATCCCTACATAATTCAACATTTTCATTCGACATTTTATCTTATTTTTGACACATTAATTTAACTTTGATTCTTCTTGCATTCAATACTGAATAGATAGATTGAAAGAAGCGTTTATCATTCAATGAAAAACAGTTTTGTAGTCCAAAATACCCATTCTATAATCTAAAACAAAAACGAACGAATCATTGAACACAAGACAGGTAGACACTATCAACGAACGTTTGTAGAAACAAAATTATCAAGGAATGTGTAACGACCACGATTAATAGTGAGCAAAGTTAAAGTTTGAACAATTTGACTGTTGTCAACAGGCATCTCGTCTACGATGTTTGGAAAAACAAAGTAGTTATCATGTCGCCGAAGGAAAGAAAACTTTGTAGTGGAATCATTCACTTTTGACAAGACTTTTCCGATGTAATGGTAGGCAGTACCAGTGGGCCTAACATCAGAAATAAACCGAATCAAAGCAAATGAATCAACTTCAAAACTTGGAAGCCCCAAAGGTTCCGTAGGCAAGGAATGTGCTTCATGCGTTTCATCAGTCACAATCACATTGTCTCCATCTTGATATTCTTCATTGTCAGAGTTCTCCATCATGATATCGTTCACAGTGACACTTTTGCCTGGCTGCACTTTGAGCTTTCTCTTTCTTCTTGGTTGGTCACCAGTTGGACCTGGGGGCGTCGAGAGCTCTTTCAAACGATCTAACAGAACTCCTGAAACAGCTTCACACACTTCACTTTGTTGATCACTTGAAAGAGTGCGGGAAATTCGAGGGATAACTTCATGTTTGTTGACGGGGTAAATTCCACACTTTCGAAACCCACTTACTATGTTATCTTGAATGGTTGGTGATAGTCTCACCAAAAGTCGATCGAGGAGGCGTGGAAACCAAATTTTGGGCATCACACTGCATTTACGTCCTTCTTTCGATTTCCATTCAGTAAGCACAGCTCGCCAATATCTCTTCATAGGGCCAAAAACACATACATCCAATGGCTGACACAAATGGATTGCGTTTGGAGGCAAACAAACGAATGCGATATCGTTCTCCAAGCACTTCTCAATCACATCACGAGAAAAATGTGAAGCAAGTGTCACCGATGATGACTTTGTGGCCAGCTAAATTCCTTGTGAATGGTAGAATCACGCTCTCAAACCAGTCACTAAAGCACACACCATCAAACCAACCAGATCGGGAGCGGTTATAGCGAACGTTTCTGGGCCCTCCCTGTATCCATTGGTCGTGTAGATGTTCGGCTTTGTAAACTACATAAGGATTCAGCATCTTACCATCAGCACTGCAGGCAAACATGATGGACGTTGAAGATTTTGTTGAATTAATTATCCGTTCAGGATATTTCACACCACGGCGAAATATACATTTCACACTTCGAGGGTCATCTGATAAGTTAGTCTCATCAAAATTGATGATATTTGATGGAGGAACATCACCCAACTCCTGTTGCAGATTTTCGAAGTATGCATTCATTGTATCAATTGACAATTCAGCTCTTGTCTGTGAAATGTTCTGGCACAATCGTTGTCTCAAAACAGAACGATTCCGAAGAAGAAAACCTCTACACCAGTCATCACCAGGCATACCATCGTTGAAGACTGGAATAACCCTGTTTTTACGCTTCAAGTAGCCTTTCACTAATATTCGAACGTCAAAAGGTTTCACGGGAAATCCCCAGTCAGCCATTGTAGCGATGTTTTGCGATATGATACGTTCTTCATCTGGAGAAAGAACGCATTGGCCTCCACTTCTTCGGGGATGACGACCCTTTAACTGATCTCTCAAGGTCGATCGTGGTACACTGAAAGATGCAGCAGCTTTGCGAATAGACATTCCATTCTTGACGGCTTTGATAGCCTCATCAAGGGAATCATCAGAATATTGCCGACGTCTTGAGGCACCAACAACTGGCTTGTACGTGCGCAGTGAAACCTAACTTTGACTCAATTTTCAAACAATCAAGTTCGATTTTTGATAAGTCATTGTATGCATGGCGTGAATGATGACTATGTAATTCGAAGCTATGGTTTGATCGATATCATTGATATAGCTTCGTCTGTGCTGCACCAGTTATAAGTGCTATTGTTAATATTTCAATTTGAATATCATCATAGCACGCAGTACGACATTCTCTACAAAATTGCTATGTCTGCAAGCGACTTTCAAAGTCAAACTGTTATTGATAAGCACAAAATAGACGATGGGCGAACTCGCCCCACTAAGGTGGGCGAACTCGCCCCAAGTACAAAAAATGGCCCACCTCATGAATTACAGAGAAACAACAAATATGATGCTAATTATATTCAAGATTAAACTTCTCTCTCACGTTTCACTACATTTAAAAGTTGATGAAGCATTTCCAATAGAACAGCTGGCAGGAAGTACGACCAAGGCAGAAAAATGCAAAAATGTGATGTGTTTGGTTCCATCGCTATTTTTTATAAACTGACCTTCTAAAGACACTATATTTACAAAAAAACATGTTCTTGCACTAGCAAGTTAGCGCCAAAGAAGAAAAGGACAAATTGATATTCCAGCAACGTAAAAAATAAAACAATATGCTATCTGTGAAAGTGGGCGAACTCACCCCACAATGGCCGAACTCACCCCAGTTTACGGTACGTTGTCCTTCTAATTTCAAATGATGGCGCTTATCATATAGCAGAATGTGATGATGCATCTAGACCAAAGCGTAAAATGCTTAATACATCTGTATGTTTCAGATATTGAGGGATTGTATAAATTTAGGGCGCTTGAGAACTCGTAATACTGGATATTAAGGATGAGCGTCGGGTAGGATTTCATGAATTTTGGAGCTTTTTGTGACTTTCAACTTCTTCATGCTTTTGATACACAACCCAAAGTTCATCAAACTCGGTTCATGGGAGCATCAAAAATTTCTAATTAAACTTCGCCTCACTGCGGTGTTTGAGAGTTCGCATCTTCCATCGAAAGCTTTCGGTAGGGGGAGGGGAGGTTGAAATACGTTTTAAAAATCGAGTAGTTTTGTCAATTTCTCATCACCTTTGTCAATTCAGATTCAATGATGATTCATATTCATTCATCCATGAGTGGATCCATGTTATTGGTATGCGAAAATTGGCAAAATCACATAAACACTACTCAGAACAGATTTATTAGTAATACCATCAACTTTGTGCCAAAAATAGTGGATTCCAAGTCACAAAATGGAAAGTTTAGCATGCCTCACAATTTAATTGTTGCGTTCATTCGTTTGGATGCACTTGCGGAGATTCTTCTCCACGATATGTAATTTCACAGACGGAAGATAACTGTGCGTCTTGATGGATTTGAGCCACCGACCTCTGGCATTCTAGGCCATCATGCAATTTCCATAAATTTTATGAAATTTCTATGTGAGCTGCAGTCAGCGTCTCTAGTATTTACCCCCAACATTGTCTCAAGACACTTTCATGTGAGAACCGTTCAAAGCGCATCGTTCATCAAAATCATGAGTGGAAGAGTGGGATTCAAAATTTGATATGATATTTATAGAAGCTAGATAACCAAGTTCTCAAAAGCTGATGACAGTTTTGGAGCAAGCAGTTGCCATATGCATCTTGAAGAGATTGAATACTGGGAACAGTCCGGGGTTTTCGGAGCTCAAAGCATCTCAGGTAAAAAATTACCAAGCCAAAGAAGCTCTGCATGATTCAGTATTTGAAGAGTTATAGGAGTCGGTATTTAAGCCGGTTATGATGTTCAGGTCGCTCATTGCTCTTCAAATAGGGCATAAGTTGCGCGAGTATAGATAAGAGATTATTATAAAACTTGTGAAATTTACATCGCAAATGTTCGTGCCTTCTCAAGTACACGTCGTCAGACCAAAACACGTAGAGAACAATCAAAGCAAAGTTTTGTATATCGATGGCAAAATCAAATCACACCTATTCATCTCTGTCATTCTTCTCTTCTTCTCATGGCAAGCTTCAGCAAAAAGCCTGTGGCGCCACTTAGTCTGCTTCGTCAGCACCTTCAGATTCTGCGAGATGTATTATTCTGCTTTCGCATCACTGATTTTTGTCAAATTTTTCCAATTTTGATCTTCTATGATATAATTAGACAATCATTTGTACTTTGATAATATATTTCGCATTTGCATGGAAAATATTGAGCAATCGGCTGATACATGTCCCGGCACGTGTAATGAATTATTTGCCAATCAAATGAGTTACAGGCCTGTTGCAATATTTAATATGTAATAACACTGATCAGGGCGTTGAGTCTACTATCGGAATATGACCAAATGAATCAAACGCCTTGCAATTAGACATTTCTATAGTACCAACCGTCATTTGACATTCATTCATTAACATCTAGCCTCACATGTATGACTCCTAGTCCAAAAATAGCCCGGGTTTCTTAAAATCAGTTAAAGCACGAAGTTTACAAATCCAAGTTCAAATGCGGCTTCTCAGTATATTGCCGGTATAACATTTTTACCATGGTTATTGGAGAGAGGTTAGAGAGGACTATTAAGAGCTTCTGCCAAATATTTGATAATTTCAAAAACTAGCAAAGGCTATAAGTCCATAACATATGGTAGGGCTATATAGGTAGAGTGTCGACTCAAAAAAGCATCTGTATACAGTGAAAATTTTTATATGAAAAGATTCAGTTTCTTGAGGAAATTACGTTCCCGTGGTCCAAAAAGTTATTTGAGCAGTTCAAAAAAAAAGTCAAAATTTTGCCATTTTATATACTACCGAGATGACTCCTCTATGTAAGTAGTATGCAACAAGTTGTATATCAAAAGGAATGAATATTTGCTAATAAGCACCTATCTAAGCGGAAAATAAGCTGATTATCAAGGGAATTGCATGACACGTTTTACAATGGAAGTCTTCATGAAAGTCGACATTTTATTGTGCTTTCTTGGCTGCAATTTCATATTTCTAATTCATGAAAGCAATAGCAGATCATCGAGTTGCCAATTTAACAAATATCACCTCTCCAAGGCTGTCATGACACGGACTATCTGTAAAATGTTGTCATTTCCTTCTGCTTTGCTATCATATCAGTCAATTCCGTTGTAATTTCTTCAAAACTGCATAAATGTGTACGTATATCTCACATTTTGAAACAATTCCGACTGTATCTCCCTTGAGTTCATTTAATAAAATCGAAAGTGTATACACATTGGGGATTTAATAAATGCGGAGTTACCACTAACATACCTACTCTATGGTCCATAATTTTGAATTTCGGTTCCTAGTAATATGATGAAAATTAGAGAATGGAACATCCCCATTGAAAAGTTCAAGCAAGAAATGCATTGTTCTGCGATTTTCATATTATCCTGCCTCTTTCTAACAATCAAGAAATGAATATTCGGTATTGAAAGTAAAGAAAAGGCTGTCAGTTTTTCAACGTGTACAAAACTCATTAAATTTGCAGATTAGACAAAAGTTGAAAAGAGTATGAAACAATTTTCAATGCCGTGCCGCGGATTTCAAATTGAGATGGAACGCTGGTAGTCAGGGCGGCATGCACTCTTCTTTGTAGGTCACTGAATTAAGTTAGATTGAATGAGGAAGTACAAAAAAGTAGCTGAATAAAGAGAAATCTCTGACACTAAAATCACGTTTGTAAACATCAAAATCATCGGTTGTCAGCACTGTCTGAACAGGAATAACTGCGAAGTTGAAAATTTGAATAGAGATCCACCTTCTGTTTCCAATAATTGAATCAGGAAGTGCACGCCGCAATGTTGGCATCCGACAGTCGAATTTATGATATTAAAGGTAAGTTACTGAAGGGCTTTCTTTATTGCTAAAGTACTGTTGGTACAATGCATGATGGATTTCCCTTACTTCTATCTTCTTGTGAAATAGATCAGAGACCGCGACTTTTCTGCGATTCTTATATAAATTGACATAAATGTGCTCGAAATATATGCACGATAAGATCCCTGCACGATACAATAGCAACATAAAAAGGAGATTAGACGTTCTGATTTAAGTGTCTCCTACGCATTGTGTAAACTCTGCCGATGTTACTACTGCATATCCACTTCCTTGAGATTGTGAAGAGCTAAATTCAGGAACTTCAGTAATTAAACATTACTGAAGAGTTAAATAATGATTATCCTGATGACCTAATGGTTTTATCGCGTCAGTTTTGAGAAATTGTAGACTTTAACCCGGCTTTTTTAATTTTCGAATCATATTCTCTATTTTGTTGAAAGGGAAGCAATTAGACTGCATTTCACTAACGGAGTTTTAAATTGATACTAGAAGCATTTTCTCTCTTTGAAAAATCTAGCATGCTGTAAATTGTAAACCGTAAATATCCGTTAGAATTAGCAGTTTTTATTAGGCAAACCTAATATAGATAGGATTTTTAACCTTTTAAAAATTTTTTAAATCTTGAAATTTGGTCTGTGATCGTTTGTAGAAATATTTCACTATGTTCACTTGGTCGATTGGTCAAATATATTTTATAATGAAATTCTATTTATTGGTCTTTACTAAGTTTTTTTTACATATTTTCAAATTGTTTAAATTCTGTAATTATGCAGCACAGTCATAGGAGCCAGGTGAACATTAATGTGCCAATTTCCACTAACAACTAAAAATGGATTACTGCATTGACCAATAAATTGATAATGGACCACCCAGAGGTCTATCTCAACAAAAATTGGTCGAAAGTCAATCATCTGAAAGAAAAGCCTAAGTTAGAGATCAGTAAAGCTAAGAAATTATTGGCTGATAAGTTGATGAGCACCACGTATGGCCTGTAGAAGCTGATTGGATCATAGTCTAGTTCTAAATCGGATACTTTATCTTTGCTGATTGCAATGTTGGTGATGAATTAGGTCATATTCGATGACCTAATGAAATTGCTTTCAACAACTGAGAAGTCATTATTTCGGAATTCTCCATCTTTTTATTCCAAATTCCACAGCAAAATACACGAGCTTTCGCTGGCTATCGGCGCACCTTAGTCATGTGATGAAAATGAAGAATTATCTGGATGTGCCCTTTTTGTCTTCATATATTTTCGTTGCCTAATTTGCAAACAAACTCCGGAGCCATGTACCTAAAAGTTAAAACAACAATTGATTGCGATTCAGAGAGACTTTATTATGAACTATAACAACAGTGAAAATCAGACATTTACAACGGCGCATATTCCTCGAGCAATTCATGTAAAGTATTCTTGATTGAGTATAGTCGATAGATTACATGATTCACTGTGAATCAATGTTTAAAACAACTACAGAGTCTATTTATTTCCAATTTCTTTACAGATTATTAAAGAAGTGGAAAGTGGCACTAAATCGATATTATTACGGTTATAAAACTAATTCGTAACAAAGACTTTCTCGATTTTTTACTATCTTTTCCCTTCTATCAGTCAAGATAGTCAGACAATTCGTGATAGATCCCTCAACGTGTGCATGAACCAAGTGATAGAATTTTAACACAAAAGCTTCAGAAAATCCTTCTTGTGCTTTCTTCTCTTCCTTCATCATGATATCTGATGCAGTTCAGATAGCTCTGAATTTTTTTGAGATTTTATGCACGCCGCAAAGTGAACAAATGCACGAAACTTTTACTCGCAAAGACAATATTTAGATTTTTTGACATAATTAGAAGAATTTAGGTGGAAAATGCCTTTTAGATGATTCATTTTAAGTACCGATGTCAAATTATTACACTCAAAATGTCAATTTTGAATTCAAAATTACAGCGTGGTTATTAAAGTTGTAATTCAGGATCGCCTAGATATCGTCATTTGAATTTTATGCAGTTTAACAACTCTATATCGACATGATCGGTGTGCAACATTTTATTGAAACAGCAATTCTGATAGAGATTAGGCAAGACTTTAAAATTTCTGCTTTTTACGTAGATGTTGCGATGTTTTGAACATTAACAACAATGAAATTAAATAAACAATAGATCAAATTGCCATGCAAAAGATGTGCGGCTGGTAGGATTCGAACCTACGACCAAGGTTAACTAGACCTGTGCTCTAACCAACTGAGCTACGAGCCACTTACGCGACTCTGTCAATTGGCAGGATCAAACCCATGGAATTCTAGACTGTGTTTTTCCTAAAAAATATTGACTTTGATATTTCGCAAGATATGCTAAGCCAAAAGCTATCAACTCACAAGATTTCCTTCTACAATGTTAGACAAAGTAATGCGACATTAAAACCGCAATTTAATAATGAAAGCCTGCATGTACGTATATTTTATGGAATATCGGGAATTCTTCTGAAACTATTGACAATCCATAAATCACGAATCAATGGTAATCAGCTAAAGATGAAATTAAAGATATTAGCACTGAGCTTGTAGCCTAAGAAACTCAAGTATCACTCATCTAAACAGTCTTTGAAGTCAGCAATGCATGCAGTAAAAACATAAACTTTGTTTGCTTCCTGATATGAAGGAATTAGTTTTAGTAAATATAACAGGCCTATCTTATTTTTGCAGCCACTTTACAGGAATTACAGGAAGAAAAACAGAATTATATTCATATCAAGTTATCGGAATTCTAATGCTCGGTCTTGTGATTTAATCAATGGAAGCGTGGTTATCATTTTTGCGAATGCCTTAACTTGCATTTCGGTTGTTCGTTTTGAGAGTGATGAAAATAGTTAAGTTTTTATAGTCTGTTAGTGTTTTTTTATAGTGAACTTGAATTCAATCGTTGTCATAAACTTCGATCAACATGCATCATCAGTTAGACTGACCACAAATTCAATTTACACGTTGATAGGGGTGCGGCACGATAGCTTACAAAACGTAGGTCTATAAAGCTATAGAAACATTGCTCAATAAAATCGTTTTTCAACAACCACCATGTAAACAGCTATAGGAATAGAATCACGCACAATAGTAACATACATGTAAGTATAGGATATCATACGATGTTTGAAAGCATTATTGAATGACATCCGCAGGCCGGAGTTTGTTGTAGGATAATGCTTGAAAATATCGTATGATATCTATCATAACGCATAGTTTTTACCTGTAATTTGGAGTGTGATAACTGATGGTTTCCGTTTGTTATGTACATAATACACGGAATATATCAGGCAATAGCAATAGATTTCTAAAAGCTATAGAAATCCATGCAGAAGTCCATGTAATATCCATGTACTCATTGACAAAATTTTTGAAACATTTACTTCTTTCATTTTTGACTGGTATATATACGTGTATGTATGATACCCTGATAATTTAGTCACAATCTCCACCAAGTCGATAGCACAGAAAAACAACGCATGTAGCAGATTCAACTTTAATAGCGCGTGTGCCCCCTCTAGCTCCAATACATTCAGTAATCCGAGATGGCATGGATTCACAAAGTTTCTGAATGAAGGATGTTTCAAGGAGAAGCCACTGCTCTGTCAGTCTTTCAGAGAGAATCTTCAGGGACACTGGTGGAAGTGAATAGCGGTCTCTCACTCGCCGCCCAAGCTCGTCCCAGACTTGTTCAATGGGTGACAAGTCAGATGAGCGTGCAGGCCAGTCAAGGGTTTCAATGTTCAATCTCCTAACAGTGGCAATGACAGCCGAGGAGCGATGTGGTCTTGCGTTGTCGTCTTGGAAGACAAGATCCTCCACCCTGACTCCCTGACCACTGGGGCAACAACAGGAAGCACAATTTCATTGAGATACCTCTCTCCAGTCAACGTGCCTTTGATGATGACTGCTGTCGTTCGTCTGCCATGCCAAATGCCACCCCACAACATAACACTTCCACCACCATATCTGTCGTGTTCTTTAATACAGAATGGGGCAAAGCGTTCACATGGAAGACGATGCACTATGACACTATCGTCATTGAAATCCAGAGTGAATCTCGATTCATCGGTCCACAAGACTTTCTGCCAGTGATGGTCATTCCATGAGCGATGGGCATCACACCAGGCAACTCGTCTTCTGCGGTGCTCAAAACTCAATGGAATTAGGACAGCTGGTCGTCGCGATTGAATTCCAGCTTCTCGCAATCTTTGGTAAGCCGTTCAAACGCTACAGTCTATATTTGAGACACTCTTCCAGTGTACGACTAGCTTTGGGACTGTCAATGAGTATATATTCATTTCCATTCGCGTAATTTAGCGCCTGAAGACGGCCTGAATGATTTCCATCAATTCTGTTTATACCACTACATCAATGGTGTCAAATTGTTGTTTTCTAACTTACTACTCAGATCCCAATGACGGGCATGGAAAGCAAGAAAATTTTGAATCTCGACACTCTTGAAATATGGCATGACATATTGTCATATTCAAGATAGCATGACTCAATTTTGATAAAATGCATAAATGGTTCAATGGTCCGTCTAATTCTGATGGCAGTCAAAGTTTGTCAACTAAAAATTGTGCATTTTATGATTTCCTCTCTGAAGAAGAATGAGTGAAATTATAGCAACATCAAGAATCAAACATGGCCTTCGGGATTGCTCAATGATTTGAGAGAATTTTACGCCATTTAATCAGTACACAAGACAGAAATCGTGAAACATTGCTGTTGCAGGTTATGGAGCATTACATACCAAGCAAATTCCTTACTAGGGCATCAACACCATGGGCAGTGGCAGACTACAGTATGCGCTCAATTAATAAGATGGAATTCGTCGATGGACCCCATTATATATATCTAAGAAAAAAACAAGCCTCCAACCCAAGCTTCCATTACGCAAAATTTTGAAGCAATTCTTTTATGTGCTTATAGCAACAGACCTTTTTCGTTGAACCCCAGCTCTTCAAACTATGTATATGTGATAGCTAGTCATCAAAGAATTCATGAAAATTTCCGTTTGATATCTTTGGATATCATTGGAGGACTAGAGATATCTGCACTAAACTATGCGTTATACGGTTTGACAGCATAGAGTGTGGCAAGATTATATCAATCATGCCGCGCCTAGGTTTTGAAAGCATCAATGAGTCATACAGCCGAGGCCGCATAGCGGCCGAGGCTGTAAGGATCATTGATGCTTGAAAAAGCTAGGCATGATTACTATTCTAGTGAATCCTTGCTATGACTTATGCACATGTATGCATGCACATTATAGATATCTAGACCTCCTTGTGTAGAAGTCTGAAAGTTTCTGGCTACGTACAGATTGTTTCATAAAAAATGGATCACCCTTAAACATCGCCTTAACTTCAACTTTGTCTAACTCCGCCAAACTTGAACGAATTTCTCTGAAATTTGGAAGATGTGTCAGTTGTGCTTACTAATATCATTGTTGGAAATTTCAAGCATGAATATTGAGTTGTTTTCCTGTTATAGATAAAAAAAGTAGTAGATAATTTGATTTTCATTCAGCAATGTTACACAAAATCATACCTCACTCTTATAAAATTACATTTGTTTCCTTTGTTATGTAATATGTTGTTCTACAAGCCAAAAGCTATCAAGCAAAACAAAAATAAAGAAAATCGGTCAATCAGAGCCAGTATAGCACCATTATTCATCAACAATAATGTAACTGCTACATGTGATTAACTGGACTTCATGTTCCATAGCTTCCTGACTTCGTTGCGATGGTGTTGGCAGCACTCCTGATTGCTTTCAGCTAGAAATCTATCTCTTACCGGTTGAAAACAATACAAAGCACAAATGAACAATAACGAGATCGCATTCACAAAAGGCAAAGTGTCAGCCTTGGTAGAACTAGGGTTTTCTTTGCGAGCTACAAGCAAGCGACTAAATGTCCCTTACACATATGTGCATCGATGGCATAATGATGATTTTCGACTCTGTCGTAAAGAGGGCTCTGGCCGTCCACGCAAAACATCCAAACGTAGAGACCGCCTAATTTTGAGATTTGTTAAAGTTGATCCAAGTCTCTCGTTAACTGAGATGGCTGCACTAGACTCGTCTATTTCTAAGTCCACTATTCGTAGAAGACTTATTGAGTCGAATTTCAAGAGCTGTAAGAGGCCCTCTCAGATCGAATTATCAGATCAGCATTCAAAAAGACGTCTCAGATGGGCAATGAGTCATTGTCACTGGCGAAATCAATGGGATCGGGTTGTCTGGTCTGATGAGGCATCAGTCCGTCTGAATGATAGTGATGGTCGATTGAAATTATGGATAAAATCTGATCAGGAAATTCCGAGACATTTACATCGTCCCCGGGTACAAGGTGGTGCGACTCTACTGATTTGGGCTGGCATCTGGACCAATGGCCGCTCTGAACTTCACATACAGCAAGGAACCATGAATTCTGAACGCTATGTGAATGTTTTACGAATGAACATTGGCCAATACATCCATCACTTGGAGATCCATTGACTTGGTTATTTATGGATGATCATGCTAAGTAGACAGAGTCAGTCGAGTAGTCAAGTCAAAGTCTCACTTAGGGACATTCATCTTATGCTTGCTCTGGCTCGTTCTCCTGATCTGAATCCCATGGAAAAATGAATGGAGCATTCTCGTCGTATAACGTTTCGTCGTTCACTGTACCTATGCTATGGCACCTTACATCTCACTGTTAAAATTAAAAAGAGAGTGTAGAAAGTTAGTCAAAAAAAAAATCAAATCATCGAATCAATCAATATGACTCGAATTTGGTAAATAATGTCACAATAAAAGGGTAGGGCCACAAAATATTAGCTTCTTAGGAACCGAACCGTTACTGTATCATAGCTTATCAGATTATATAAGGACATTTAAATATATAGGGACATGAAATAACATGAAAAATGCTTTCTGCATCATACTTATGTTTTATTTAGTCAAATTTTAGGATGATCCACTTTTTATGAAACGGACTAGAAATTTGAAGGGTAGGACGGGGACAAAAATCAATGACAGATAATGGACTTAATGGTATCACCTATCACTTATTTCTCAAAGTTCGTCAAATGAAGGATGATAGTCAACATTTTCTTATTTCCTTGACATTGACTTTAAGCTTCTTACTTATCTACCAGATTTTTAAGCGTGGGTTGAAATCCATTTTGTAGGTATCAATAACAAAATCGTAATTGAGAGGAATGTCTCTGTGTATGCCAAGTTAAGCTCCTTTACAAGTGGAAAGCCCAAGTATAAGTATTCATAAATGTCGAATAAACGGCCTTTCTTCTTTTTTCTGTTTAATACATGTAAGGAGATTGCACAGCAAAAACAACATATCCTGTGGCAAGCATATAGCCAAAAAATCAAAAAGAAAACAAACTTAGAATCAAATACACATGTAAGTTTTGAAAAGCTTGACTCCTTTCACACCATGATGAATAATAGTGTAATTAAACTACTTGTCACGAACAGAAAAAAGTGCTGAAGATCTGAATTATGTCACCATTGCGAAGAAAATTTCAAAATTGACTCATTTGAGATTATCTAAACGGTCATATTTTTGAGACCTAAGTTAATCGGTCAAATGTTTCACTTTACCGGGTGACGACCTCACATATCTTGTATTACATTTCAATTCGAGATGAACCAATTGCAAGTAGGCATTTGTCCTTCATACATTAATGCAAATTCCTACCAAAATGGTAATTGCAAGGGAGCCTTGGCTCGGAAAGTAACACGTAATTTTCCCCTGGAGATGCATTAAGGGTTCAGGAAAAAGGAGATATGGAATCAAGAGAGACCTTAAATTTACATATTGATATGAATGCATGGCATCTTGAATGTTGTATGTCAATATTTCAATTTCATATTTATCTTTTCAAGAAGCGCAAATTTCAATTAGATAAGAATATGGGTTTTGAATGATCATCATTAGTTAACGTTTCTCATGTCAAGTAGGGAATATTCTATATATATTTTCGTAATTCATCAAGGAACAAGTTGTCCAAAAGTACATTAGTGCGATAGCGGAATAAATGCAGTGCAATCCGCCAATTACCGTTACTACAAGATCTACAATAGAGAAAGAACTGATCGAGATTTTCAGATGTTTCTAGTCAAGTGGGTCGTTGATGACGCTGCTTTCATAAGTGGGCACATTTCAAAAAGTATTATGATACCTTTTCATTAAACACGGGAGTTAAGTACACAACAGTCTGCATCAAGGTTAGAAACTTGGGTTTTGGGCCCACCTTGGTTAAGTGATACAAAACTTGGGTTTTCTATTTATACTGCATATATACCAATCAAGTTATAAAAATTGATATTTTGATTTGAATCTTAGGAGAACTGCATGACAAGAGGATGAAGCTCTGATTTTTTTTCCAAATTCCACTCAATTCACAGAATATTTCAAATAAGAAATCCTTGGAGTTATTAGCTATTTCATTTTGGGCTTGATAATTCCACGCATTGAAAGTTCATACATATTCTTGCTGCAAACTTGCATGCATTTTGTTGCATATGTGCATATTGAATTTTTATATATTTCATATAGGTCCTATTTTGCATTTTCGCAGTTATCTTCGACCCATATGAATTCAGTTTTCGTATTCTAACTATGTTTAACCATGCACTCACTACGCAGATGCAAGATATGCATGATGTCTATTTTTCTGAATGATAAAATGAAGACTATCACTCTGCTATGAGCAATATGTAATTCAATAATCATTAAATCAAAAATCTTCAATTGGTCAATATATCAATCAGTATAGGCTAAATCAAAGCTTTATCATGTAATTCATGTACTTAGTCTACTAAATTAAAGTTATTGCAATAAAAAATCGTTTCCCACCCAATACCTCACTTCAAAGATATGCAGTAAGACTTCTTACAAACGCAGCATTTGAAAACGACCACACCATCATCAACAGAATTACCATCCTGTGAATTATAGCATCCTACGAATGGCCTACAGAAGATTTTGGATATAGAAGAAGAGATACAGAAGAATTTTTTGGCCTATATATTGTAGAAGAATCTTTACGTCAGCACAAAACATAAAGAATGTGTGATTCCCACGCTCATAGCATTCTAGCAACTGTGTGATGTAAAGGAAAAACAACGCAAAGTGCATGCGAGGCCTTTCGATCGGCTCTTCAAAGAACTGTGTTATGAACAAATACCAAATGATCGTTTCTATCAAAACAGCTTAGCAACCAAATCAATCAAAGACTATGGAATTAATTGTTGTTACAAATCAACACAATCTGTTCACAAACTTTGAAGCAACAAGAGTTGTGGATTAACCACATGAAAGAAACCGTCTTAGTCGATATATTTCAACTTCTGTTTGAGATAGATGTTTTTTGATGCCATATGTTAATTATTTTATAAAAGTTTTGTGACTGTAAATCTTTGACAGAAATAAAAATGCCAAATTGATATTTCGACAATCTAAAGTGGTCATCATCTGAATTGTATTTTCTAAATCATTACATTTGCTAAACTATACAAAATCAAAGTACATAGATAACTTATTAAAGCACTTAATATTAATACTAGTTCCTTTTCTGTCTATCCTTCTGATCACAAATGATTCGCTAGGCTTTGCTGCATTCACCATGCGGATCAACTTGAATGCAACAGGGGTGAATTGACGCGGACAACCAGTGGTGACCAGTCTCTGATGATCATCTGCCCTTTGTTCTCTGAAGACTGTTATCTAAAGCTCTCTTCGAGTACATGAGATACCCGCTATGGAAACCACAGAATTAGACAGATCGCCTCTTCTTCTGTTTGACTAGAAAGGAAACATTGGAACATGCAACGTTAATGAAATGGCGCAATCTGCTGACATAATACCATAGCAATCGAACAATGAGCCAACGAATTCAGCGATAAACACGTCAAATTGTGCGAAGTTTCAGTGACTGTTATCAACCGGATCACACAGCAAGGAGACACAGTTGATGTCAAGTTCTACAGAGAAGTTTGTGAACGTTTTTTCGTGCGCCTGCTAACTTTTTAAATAATGATCGGACTGCCCAACATTATCGAGAAAACTTTTGCGCAGTTATCTGAATTCTTCGAATCTGAAGGAATCGCCGCGATCGGAGCATTTTGAAGGAATCCACAACAATCCGCAAGTGACGCACGACTATCTTTCCTATCTTTGCAAGGTATAAAAAATTTCTTTTTGCCCACTTAATAAGTTCCTGCATGTGCCATTATTTTGATTCAGTTTGCACTTCTAGCAAGGTGATGCAGTTAAACAATCTAATTCTGTGATGGAAACAAATTTTGTTTGCACAAGCTGTGATGATATTTGCACAGAGCCATACTTCAGTGGCATGGCTCTCTGATAAAATTGATCTGAAGAATTCCCGCGTTGGTATAGCTCAACATTTCCGAGCCGCAAACTGGTGGAATTCAGTCTGGACTTTAAATACCTGGTCATCCGCAGTCAAAGGTTCAATCATTCGGCGAGCATCTAAAAAATGTGAATGTTTGAAGACTGTAAATAAATCTTCTGTAAGATGTACAGTGTCACATGCTGTGGTTCATCCATTGTAAGTGCATCATTTTGAATAAATATCACGTTACAAGTCAATGTCCACTTTGAGGCCTGATCAAATTAATTGCTGAAAGAATGAATGGAAGTAACAAGATAACGCTCTGTGCATAGTTTGTTTTAACAATTTTTTGCATTCATTTATTTCGCTTCTTCGATCTATTAATGATTTCCAGTCTTTCATAGTCCGTACAATTCTGACTAGTAAAAACAATCAATTCTTTTAATTTAAAAATAGCTGTTTTTTCATAAATGAATAGTAGAGACTACATAATCTGTCATTTGAATGTAATTGTTTTTTCAGAGGTGAACTTTTATAATACAAGTAAAGCGTAATCATTATGAAACAGAATCATATATCAAACGATTCGTTTCATGTATAATCCACGAGGTCGGGAACATTGTGTTTGAACTGTATGCAATTGTGCTTCAACATTGAATGCTCTATTTCAGGTAAAATCCTTTAAAATTCAGCTTCTCAGTATCATTTATGTATGATTTCAGTAAATGTGCGAGAATATTTTTACTTTAATAAAATTCTGTTCCGGACCTTCTGATAATTAGACCTCATACTAAATAGGCATGCTTTGGGATACTTTCAATAAGCAAGAAACTTGACAATGTAATATCAAGTCGCTTATATTTATTAATATTCATAATCTCTCCTCAAAATATCATTCATGCGCTTCTTGCTATAATAAAATAGCACTATATTCAAATACAGTTTGTGCAATGTCAATGTCCTCTCCTTCCAGAGCTATCTTAATTTCTCAATCGTTGTCTGCTTCATGATATTATCATCTATCTGTAAATATTTCGATAACATTATCATATTCGTAATTGCAACATTGTTTGCCATATTTTGCATTCGTGTTCTCGATTTGAGAAATAAACGTCTTGATATTTTGATATAGCACTTACCTCTCCTTTCTAGCTTGACTCTATGCATAGGAATCACCCATGAGACTCGTCCTGAAGCACTCTGAAGGGCTCTGAGATCGCGAGGAGACGGATATTACTAATTTTGACAGAACTTTGAAATTCTGCCAAATTGTAGATGTAAATGCCACTAACCTATTGATGCATGTTGCTTCTTTTAAGCAAAATTTTGACCCGCATTTTTCAATTGGCAAAAATTTATTTTTAGAAGGAAGAGGAAATCAATGTGGCACTAATGGCACTAATGGCACTCTTCAGAACCTCATGCGAGTCCTAAAATGCCCGCAAATTACATCTAAAAATATTTATTTTTCAAAAAATAAACTTTAATTTTGAAAATTATTTCATGCATAGATTGAGCAGTTCTTGTGACCAACACATCAAAACAGATAGACATCGCGAGCGCTTTCGAGGCCTCTAGTCATGCGATGCGGCCGAGTTAAAGTGACATCACAGTGAAATGCGTACACACTTAGATGCAATGAATAAAACTCAAGACACGGACGGACGGAAGGATGGCACAAAAGATATTGACAATCAAGACTGCAGAGCACGATTCAAAATATACGAGGCTTCTAAAATACGCAAAGAAGCGACATTGAAAGAACTGTGTAAAATAGAAAAATAAGACGGAAAAGAAAATCCTTTAAAATCATTACAATCGACTGCATGCCTGCATACAGATGACGGTGGTTCACGGCTGGACCTTCTCACATAACTTTGTAGCCAACGAGGTAAATGTTCCTTTATCCGTTTTCCTAGGTTCCTGTCAGTACGGCCAATGTAACTGCATCCACAGGCAAATTTGAATTCATAGATAACATGTGACCGACTGACCGGAGGAATAAGATCCTTAAGAGAACGGACAGGAATACGCTCAGTATCTAAGTACCTCGTTGGCTACAAAGTTATGTGAGAAGGTCCAGCCGTGAACCACCGTCATCTGTATGCAGGCTTGCAGTCGATTGCAATAACTTTAAAAGATTTTCTTTTCCGTCTTATTTTTCTATTTTACACAGTTCTTTCAATGTCACTTCCTTGCGTATTTTAGAAACCTTGTATATTTTGAATCGTGCACCACCCTTTTGTGTTCATAGAGAGTTTGTATGTATTTTATTGTCAATATCTTTTGTGCCATCTTTCCGTCCGTCCGTGTCTTGAGTTTTATTCATTGCATTTAACTGTGTACGCATTTCACTGTGATGTCATTTTAACTCGGCCGCATCACATGACTAGAGGACTCGAAAGCGCTCGCGATGTCTACATGTTTTAATAAATTTACATTGCGGCTCTATTCCTTTTGAGATGCATTGATGGCTTAATGAAATCTTTTCAGCATCCCAAAGTGGTTTGCGAGTACAGAAAGAGATTGAGAAGAAAGTTTTGTTTGGAAATACGCTAAAGTTAAATGCTACGACACTGTGGTTTTAAGTTTCGGTTTTAAGAAGCTGTAGGTAGTTGTCTCAAGAGCAACGGAGCAAATATTCGACAGGAGAATCCCTTTCCTTGATATAGACAGGCTATTTTGACAAATAATTATCCTTTTTCTTTCCCCTAAAAGATCTTGGATAGCATAATGTCATTGTGTCGGTTCTGGTCTTATGACTGGAGACAGCTGCAGGCGATTGTAATGATCTCACTTTGGAAAAACGGATAAGTGCGATTTCTAAGTAGAATCGTTTCAATACATTACTCACTAGGAGAGTAGACCGGCTGCTTTTAGCTGTTTATCACGTGAGGAATTTTGTTTCTTCAACTTTTCTAGATGATAATTTTCAAATGGTTATTTCGCAGTATCTGAAATAATTCATTTCTGAATCACCTTGTTAAGTTGAAAAGTCGTATTTCTTGCTACTTTATGCTTTATAACCAGACATGAAAATGATGAGGGGCATTCATTGCGCATTCCTTATGTTTCAATAAAGTGTCTTTAATGAATAAGATAAAGGACTGTTAAAAATTTTTACCAAACAATTTTTTGAACTGCATTTATCTATCTCTCAAAATTTCAATAAATTTGAAAAGCATTATTTTGTCTCACAAACACGCAATAATAATCTAAATGTGTATTTAGAAGGAAATACAAGTATTGGTTGAGATATTTCACTCCAATGGTAGATAAAAAGCCTTTCATAAATTCCTTCAAATTCCATTTATCTTGCCACAAAAAAGTCACCTCCGTGTGAAAAGTAACCAATGCGTTTGACATCCAATGAAACTTCGAAAAACGCACACCTGTCTAAGAAGCGACTCTCCCACATCGGTTACCACCAAGTATTCATTTTATCAAATTTTCATCGTGTAGGCGTTGTGAAATTCTAAAATCAAAATTTCTTGCCTGCATTATATTTCAAAGGGTTGATAAAAAGAATCATGAGACGTTCATTCTCTATGAAAACTGAAGTCGCTTTACATACATTCTTGGATGTAGCGGTTCTGTACTGGTGACATTTAGGCAGATACAACAATTCATGAATAAATCGATGAGCCTTTTTCAAGAAAATACATTTACGAAACTCATTATTGAGCTCATACATGAAATATTTCATCAATTGTTTTCTAAAAGGAATATGCGCATGCTTCATTGAAAAAAGAAAGATCATATTCTGCTCTGGTGCGTGAAAAATCACCTGTACAATCGATGATATGCATTTTGTAGAATTTTGCAACCAACAGGTTAATGAACTTTCGACGATATTCATTAAATATCACTTTAAGCAGACTACTGGCAAATTTGCATTTGCAACATAAAAACAGCAGTCATCAATTATTGCAGGCGCACTACGTAACTTAAGCGATTTGCCAGTGTGGTGTGGTTAAAATGATATTTAATGAATACCTGTCGAATTTTCACTAACTTGCTATTTGAAAACCTCAAATTTACACGGGCATATCAGCAACTTTACATAGGGAGTTGTGTCGATGTTGATAAATGTGAACTAGACCTGCTGATGATTCCTGATATTGGATGAAATGTCAGCTATTCAGGTCTCTTCCCATTTTTAAAATGAGGATGCGACTCAATATTTAATTGCTCTATTTACATTATATATTTTGTCGCTTTATGATCTCGCCTGCTTGCATCCTACTAGAATTAAAAAAAAACAGCTTTTGCAATGTTATGAAACTTGCTAGAAGATGTTTTTCTCTCTTTGCTTGCATTACTTGAGATTTTTATTATTCTTGTCACATTTAACCACATTCTCGCATGCATCAATTGTCAGAGGTTGTTGCTTACATGAAAGCAGTGCATGGACATGAGAGGAAATGACCGGAGGACATTCCATGCCAGAAATTACGGTATTGCTCTGGACTATGTACTTCGCGAAAACACTTAATCAGAGAAAGTATAGGAATCTTATTTACATTGAGAACGTGAGTCTGCATCCAATTCGATTCACAAGTGTTTCTGCCTGTCAAGAAGAGGAACCGGATAGAACTCTGCAGACGCACATATCTGTAGTAGCCATATGATGAAAGTTTCATTTTGGCCTTAGAGAAACTCGTTCTGGTGACTTTACTGCAATTAAGATGAATCTATTGTTTGACAGGAAGTCATACAACATTCCGTTTAACATTAAATTATCTACACCACATTAGAAATATACCGGGTGATTCAAAGGTCTCCAAACATGTCAGAAATCCAGCCATCGACGAACATTGACACTGAAATCTGGTGGACCCATCATGTTAGAAATATGACCGGAATTCTAAATGACTTGGTCCCAGCAAATTAAATACCTTTGGGCATTCTGGTAGCTTAAAATAGGTTTGCAATATTTTTCTTGATAATGGCTATGATGTAAATAGCCGAAATATATTGACTAACTATTTGAACGATTTTGATAATCTAATAATAAATAACTTGTCTCTCTTCCAAACCTATCTTCAGTAATCTTGAACAGTCAGGGCATATTTCCTCAACTCACATTCTGGTAGCGTTTGATGAAAAATGCTCGATTATTCTTGTGTTCCATATTCCACAGCACACCAAGTTTTCAGCGCTTGGCGTTCTCGATCAATCCACCCAGTGTATATTGATCTCACAGAATTAGACAGGTCGTCTCTTCCTCTGTTTGACTAGAAAGGAAGCATTGGAATATATAGCGCTAATGAAATGTCACAGTTTGCTGACATAACACCATAGCAATCGAACAATGAGCAGCCAGTTCAACATCAAATACTGCAAAGTTTCAGTAACAGCTATCAACCGGATCACACAGCAAAGAGACACAGAGGATGTCAAGCTCCACAGAGAAGTTTGTGAACGATTTTTTCGTGCGCCTGACAACTTTCTTAGTAATGATCGGAGGGCCCAACATTATCGAGAAAACTTTTGCGCAGTTATCTGAATTCTTCAAAAGTGAAGGAATCGTGGCGATCGGAGCATTTTGCAGGAATTCACAGCAATCCGCAAGCGGCGCACGACTATTTTTCCTATCTCTGCAAGGTATTAAAATATTCTTTTTGTCCACTTAGTAAGTTCCTGCATGTGCCATCGTTTTGAATCAGTTTGAACTAGCAAAGTGATGCGGTTAAATAATCTAATTCTGTGGTTGATCCCTTTCCACTTTCGAACGTTTTGCCTGTTGACATTGCCATAGATATATAATAGGCTTGTCCGTAAAAGTGTTTCATAGCAGAAAGGTTCGAGCATAAAGTAAGTATATTGTTGGTAGCATAGAAGTAGATAATAGTAGACTATTGGAAGTTTGATATCTTACTTATGTACAATAACGGCACAAATAAAAACTCTATGGTTTAAATATCTATTTCGACCAAAAGCATTGCATCATAGTGAAAAGATTCGTCAGGTTTGTTGCGGAAGTTCTTGAGAGTAAATTGCAGGTTATTCTTAAACAGAATTTAAGGTGTTTGTGCATTGTTTCAGATGAAATAGCCTACCATTCCATGGGTTGACATACTGTGTATGTGTAGTAGTCATCGACTAATACTATCCAATTTTTTATTGACGGAATACGGATTGAATTTTGGCTTACAAAGTCATTATTGAAAAGTGGTCAGCGTACTGGTTGTGAGAACTTCTCAAGAAATCACCGATGAAAATTACTGTTATTATAGAATAATTTCTCATTTAAACAACAAAGAAAGCGAGTGTTTTTGTGGAATAAACAAATTGAGCACTTGTTTTGCCTGCAATCACTACTCAGATAGATAAAATGGCGATGAAACCTTCGATTAATCATTGAATGACACATGTGATATAGTGTGATGATATTTTGGATGCTGATACACGAAAGTATTCAAATATTTCAAAAATTGATCAAATATATGAAACAGAGAATCATTTTAAAGTAAAATGAATAATCGATCATTTCTTGGCTTCTGATTTCAAGTTGGAGAAATCTATGTTCTGTTAATCGACATCACATGCTGCACATGTGTCTCATTATACTCTTGACAGAATGTTGGAGCGATATTTCAAATGCCGAACGTACAGAACCATAGAAATAGATTGTTTATCTGAAGTTGACTAGAGTGGAAATTGACTCAAGGTCACGGCACATCCGGGGGAACTAAGTTGGGGCATGAAGAGCCAGTGAAAAGCTTAGAATTGCACATGTGACCGATTCTAACCCAATAATACAGTCGTTGACAAGTGTATCTAAGTGAAAATGCGTGCGATTTTTGTGCCACTATTGTGTATTGCATGAAGCTTTACTTCCATTCTAGAGGTTTTATTGTTATCAATTTCTATGTACAGAACACTTTAAAGGATCTCTTTGTCGTCCTGTCGCTGTCCTGTCCATAGATTTCATGCAAATTCCATTCTAGGACTTTCTATGGTATTGTTTACTTTTATAGAATGCAGAGTGTCGAATCAGAAAAATGTCTGCATCGAAAAATTTTGTATTAAAAGATACTTTTGTGGAGATCACATTCTGGTTGTCTAAAATTATGTTTGATTTTTTAAAAAACCTAATTTTAAGTAGCCAATTAGCCACACTTTTTAAGAAGCCAAATGTTTGCAAATTATTCGTGTGTTTACACACTGGCAATTTGGAACATCTATATAAGTATCATGAAACTTATTGGATAAGAAGATAGGGATTTGATTTCAGCTGAAGCAGTTGTTTAAGTGTAGTTTAAATGTAATTTGTTTCGAGTTCTAGATTGTTCTGTGATAGCTAATTACGACTTTAAAATCCTGAAGGCATGGTATCTATCTTTTATAATAAATGTTAATATTTTCTAGAATTCAATGCAAATTTTTTCTACCATTTGGAGAATTCTAATAGTGCTAATTTGAAATAGACTTACATTCTCTGTCAATGCTTGTAATTGACTCAACCCGGACGTCTCTATGATAACTCTAATGGAATTCTTTAAAACTGTATGTAAATAAAAATTGTGCAAAAGAACATTCACCAAGTGGTGGCGGAAACTTCGGCTTTTAATGCTTAGTGTATGGAGGATTGGTCGGAAAGTTCACGAATTGATGTTGCAAATCCCCATCTAATTCAACCTCCACGACGCGCAGTTATTTTTTGTCTATGAAACTGCGCGGCAACGGCGTGCACAGTTGCAGCCAGCGTTGTCCAGCAGTTTAGTTCAGCAGCTTCCAATATTGACCACTGTTGCCATCTGAAGGTAGTCATAATTCAATGAAAAACAGTAACGAATATGATGAGGTTTCAGATGGTACTTTACAAAATATCAAATATGTAATTAGACAGTGAATAAATCATTCCATTAATAAGATAAAGGTCTGTCCGATTTCACATCATTATTTTAAATTCATCAACACTGTCTAAAAATTCGCTTTAGCTAAAAAATGAGTATTTTCATGCTTAGCAGCGGGTCACGAACTGTTCTTCTGCTTCAAAAAATATTCCAAGTGTCCCGAAATTTTCATTTTGTTGTATCTGCAGGTCGCGTGTAGAGCGGATGATTGAAACAGAATGTCTATCCTTGTTAGCTCTATAATCGCATGATTGAATCTAAATTTTATTTTCGTTATTGAAACCCCTCAAACTTCTGAAAAAATGAAGTCTGCAATCTACAGAGACATTTTCATTAAAAACAAAAAGAATTTGCAGATGGGTACCTTCTCACTTTGTCATTCACCAAAGTTGTTGAATTAAACATTAAAGAACGATAAATTTTGCTCTGATGTGTCATAAAAGATTGCAACATGTTCCAATATATTGTAGTCATCTTATGACATCAAACAAATGATTCCACAATGAATTATTAAACAACTTTGTTATTTGAAGAAATCATATTGATCACTACCTCTTGATTACAGTGAAAACTATCATATTCACTTACAACTAACATTTAACTCTCATTGTTTGTTTATAGCTGTCTATGTCTATCAAAGCGCAAAGAATTGATCGCAAAGCTCAAAGCGCAGGAAGTCTATTGCCTGACTGGGGGGAACAACCGAGTACGAGTGGCTACGTTATTTACATTAGGCTGCAATATGTAACATTTATATCGGCGACAGAGAAATGTGGGTGATGGATTAACTAAATTGTAAATAGTATCAATAATAATCGTAAAAATACCCTATCATAGCACCATGAACGCCGCTACATTTTGATGAGATTCCGTCAACGTCTGAAACATACACAGTCGATATGATAATGAAAGGCTCAGTATATGAATCAGCCATTGTTTCGATTTATTAATCCTATTTTACCAGGGCGAATTTGAGTTTTGAAATTCTGACTCCCTCTGAGTTGTTCCTATGACTCAATCGTTTGCACAATCACGGTATTTATCAATTGACGGATGCTCGTTTCAATGGTGGCATCAGTTTTTACCAACTCGACCATCTTGTTGCTATAAGTAGAAGTTTGAAAGTTGGATTCCACTTCTTTTTAAGAAATTGATTTTTTTCAGCATCTGTTGGAAATTGTTAGGAATTGTGGATGGTTTTGACAAGCGATCTGTTTTGATCAACTTCTTGCTGATATAGGCTACTTTCATTGGTTTATGTGACTTATTTCACGAACGTTAAACGATTTGTTCATTCTCATATGCATGAATTTCCTTTGATTTTGTACAACTTACCTTGTCTTGTGTGATTTTTATTCTGATGAATAAACGAGTATTATTATTATCAGTTATCACATAAAATCCCCGTAAATAATGCTGGGAGTATGTTTGATTACTTAAGAATAGTCAATCCGTCCTGAAAACAACTCAAATAGAGATATTTGAAATTATATGAAAATCATGCACAGTCTGCTACTATCTTGCATGTAATTCTATATCGTGAAGAAAAATTACGTCAAATGCATATCCAAATGAATAAATGCAAATAATATTGTGAACCATGGCATCCTGTCCACTGAGACTTAGGATCCAAAACTTTCAGTATTACTTACAAATCTATTGTAAGTAGTAGTACATGATATTGCAATAATTCATATAATAATTTCATCGATGCACTTGTAGATGAATGAGCATGTTGATCATAACTTCTTATGCACTTTGTCAGTAGTCATTAAGTAATTCTAATTGATTAATTAATTGAGGGTTATGCGCTATCCTCACCTGCGCGCACCGGTACACCGGGAAAAAAATGTTGGCTAGTTTGGTTAGAAATAAAACACTATTTTGAAAGATAGAGTCTCACAATGAGAATGAAGCATGGTTTAAAGTGTGAAACAGCTTTCATCTTCATAACTTGGGTTTTATTTAGAATTTGACAACATTTAGTTCTGAAATACCAATCCACAGGAGCTGGATAATATTTCGCGGTCTGTGTATGAAGTTGAGCTTTGATTCTCAATGTTTGTTAATGTTTGAACTGTGAGATCTAATTAAACTTCCTTTGCTATCAACGTGAACTGTCATTAAAATTGACTTATAAATAGTGTGAACTCGAATATAAGCACGATTTTTGCGATTCAAACAGGGCTTCGTAAAACATAGCGAAACTTCATTAACAATATAATGAAATGAAAGAAACGATAGATCAAGCTGCCATGTTTAAGAAGTGCTACAGGCAGGATTCGAACCTACGACCCCAGGTTAACTAGACATCTGCTCTATCAACTGAGCTACGAGCCACTTACGTGACTGTGTCAATTGGTAGGATCAAACCCTCACCACCACACATCAGTTGTCATAGCAGTTATGACTAATGACTTGATGTCTCGTCAATATTGTGACCGCCGGCAGTTGACTGTCCACCAAAGCATCTTAAACCATGTCGTAATTTACTACATAAAAAAACCGGTACGATATTTTCGATGTTCAACATGGCTCACAAAATCAATCATATTGCACCATTCCTCATTATAACATTAAGCTCATCCTGATGTAAACCAGATAGTGATGCAAGTAGAAACAGCAGTGAACCGACGGATTCGAAATGGTTTCCATTTACATGGATAACTTGAGAGCAGGGATGCGGAGTCCTATCATTTTGATAGGACTCCGACTCCGGGGGTTGATAGGACTCCGACTCCGACTCCGGGTGACAAGTACATAAAGCCTAGTATTTTTAAAAAAACTGGTAACCTACATCATAGATCATAATAGGTTTACCTGAACATATATATTGCATCAATTATCAATCATTTTCGATGATAGTTGATCAGATGTCGCTTTCAGTTAGATACATGCGACTCGGCTCCTCCCATCTTGTTGCTACGTGCTTCACGCGGTTTTTCTCCAGTCTCTACCAGGCAAGAAAATCCCTCATCCTTCTCCAAAAAATATGAGTACACTTTCGATTTTCACATGCGCTTTAGAGGAGTCATCACACACGATTAACGTGAGGGTAAGAGGTAATGTTCTCAAACAAACTAGTATTTCATTTTTGTCTCTGATGTGACCTTTGGCGCGTAGGTGTGATCGAGGCTAGGAAGGCTTGTCTTCTCTACTAAATCACCGAGTGAGATCATTTTTCGCTATCACGGTTCATTCCCTCAACTATTACAAGCTTTGCATGTACTGCTGTCTCTATACTTTTGTTTGACGGAGAAAGTTGACATCAAGACAGTGACAGCTATGCACGAGGATAAATAATTTGTTTGCATTATATTTTCTCGGTCTAGTTATAGGCAATTTAATAGGACTGTGACTCCGACTCCGCATCCCTGCTTGAGAGACATAGTGAAAGTATGCTCATATCATGTGAACCCCTGTCATGTTTAATCGAGATTTGAATTCATTTGAAATTTGAAATCACAACAACTTACTTATCGATGCAATCCCAAAACGTGCAGTTCTGTCTGATATCATCAGATTTCTATCTATTTTGTTCTGAGCAATTCTATCCAACCTACATGTTATTGAGAGAGCCGAGAATTCATTCTATTGATTTTATTGCATGTACGCATAAACATACATTACTTTTGTAGCATTCTGAAATAGATTCGTGTAATTTACATGATTTTTCCACGTCATATTCAGCATGTTCATGATTGCTACTTTGTTTCATTTTATTATTAATGAATGTCTCTGTTCTACAATAGCCGCTATGCTTCTGTAGGCATAGAGTAGTGGATATATAGGTACAGTGTCGACTCAAAAAAGTATCTGTATACAGTGAAAATTTTTATATGAAAAGATTCAGTTTTTTGCGGAGATTACGTTCCCATGGTCCAAAAAACTATTTGAGCAGTTTTAAAAAAAGTCAAAATTTTTGCAAATCTATATACTACCGACATGGAGACCCCTTTATAAGTAGCATGAAAAACTTGGATATCAAAAAGAATGAATGTTTGCTAAAAAAATACTAACTAAAGGACTAAAAAGCTAGCTTGTAAGGGAATTACATGAGCCTCATAATGGAAGTCTTCATTAAAAGTCGAGACTTATTTTACTTTCTTTTCTCAAAAATTTCAAGCGCTATTTCAATTTTCATCGCCATGATTTTATGATTCACTAAATTAATGTTTCACTTCTTGTATCTGAATGTGGACCCATTACATCTTTCAGAGCTCATTGAAATCATTGTCCTTGATTCTGTTATGATCACGCTTAAGAAGATTCTCACGAGGTTCAGCATGAAAGCAATAGGATCATCGAAATGCAAATTTAAGAAACATTACCTCTCCAAGGCTGTCATGACACGGACGATCTGTAAAATACCATCATTTCTTCTGCATTATACTATCAAGATCAGTCAATCCCGTCGTAATTTCTGTAAAACTGCAAGAATTTGCATATCTCATATTTGGTGACAATACCAACTGTATCCCCACGAGTTCATTAAATAAAATCGAAAGTGTATACACATTGGGGATTTAATAAATGCGGAGTTACCACTCTACCTAATATACTTACTCTATGCTTTTGTAGTTATATTTTCAAACATTTTTATTTAATTTGTTCTCTACAACATGCTGCCTTCACACAGTTAGATTGCTGGTCTCTATTCTGTTGAACCTGCTCTACTGAACTGTGACCTGCTCCTCACTAGTGTCCGATTCTTTCCAGCGTTTTGATCACTATGTTCCATCTTACAACAATTTGAACTTCTGCTTTGTAATGAAAATGTACATGATTTGAGCGACGATGGTGGAACAATATAAACCATTTTTATTCAATTGAAACCATTCTATTCTATGAATTTTCTGACTTACGCGAAATTGTGCTGACTACATTTATCAATTTGATTTCTTTGGGAGTTCTGAGTGTTTGCTGTATGAAATTTAAACATGGTCATTTGCACTTATTCATGATGCAACATATTGCTGTTTTACGGTTTGGCTCTTCATTTTGATGCTCTTCACTTTAGAGGAAACAACAATTTTTTCAACTAACAAAACCATTCAATACCTTCTTTAAATGCCAATGATAGGACTCTCGGTTTGCGACAAATTACTTGCGGACCCAATTACTCTTATATGAGAACCAAGCAATCGAAGCAGTGGACAAATACGTGTACCTAGGTCAAATATTCAGCCCTCTAGACAAAACTCAAGAAAAAGAAATACAAAGAAGAATCAGCGCGGGATGGGCAGTATTTGCGAAACATAGGAATGTATTCAAGATTAGCATGCCAATGTGCTTGAAAAGAAAAGTGAACAATAGTTGCGTTTTGCCTGCTATCACCTAAGAATCAGAATTATGGTCACTAACCTCATTCATGGAGAACAAGCTTAAAGTAGCACAAAGGAAGATGGAACGAAGTATGATCGGAATCAGCAAGTGGTACAAGAAGACCAATGAAAGGATTTGAGCACAGACAAGAATCAATGACGTGGTGGAAAAAGCAAGAAAAAAACAAATGGAGATGGGCGGGACATATCCCCAGTCTGTCGCCATCAGATTGACAGACTGGACCCCAC